>MU224395.1:1685959-1706855 GCA_018584345.1 Thuja plicata
AGATGCAAGCTACAAATGGAAATATCTAAGCATAGAGGATGCTTTTAATGTTCACTACTGAGAATTGATTATAATAGAATTATTTCTGATTGTAAGAGCAGTGTGCTCAGTATACCTTTAACAAGGTTTTGTATTCCCATAATAGGGAAATGTACTAATATAATATTCACCTCCTAATAGGGATAGGTCTCCTAACAAATAAACTATAATTTTAGTTCATATTTGTGGGTACCATCCCCATAGGGGTTTTCCCTTGGACAAGGTTTCCTCGAAAATAATTCATAGTGTTATGAGTTATGTGTTGTGTGCTTATGTTCTTTTCATTTCAGTAATTATATGGTTAAGTTGGAAATTATTAAGTTCATGTTTAAAGTGTTGTAATACTGATTCACCCCCCTCTCAGTATTACTTAATCCTAACAATTGGTATTAGAGATTTTGGCCCTTGGAAAGAAAGTTTAACAGCTTAAGGGAGATCGAGATGGATCTTGAAAGTTTGGAAGAAAAATTTGAAGTAGCACTTGAAGATCTTGACAAAGCTAACACAAAGAATGATGAATTGAATTTTAGATTAAGAATAGTAAAGGGATTCATTAATAAGTTAAATGAATAGCTTGAAATTTCCATAAGTCAAAGAAAAGATCTTATGGCGAAGATAAAAGAAGATTCAGACAATGATAATTCAGATCAGATAATGCAGCTTGAGCAAGAGAAAGATACCTTAAAGCTTGATTATGAAACTAATTCACTACAAATGGATAAAGAGATTCAAAAATAAAAGGATGCTAACAAAAAATTGAAGAAACCTTGAAGGATGCTAATATTGAGATGGGACGAATGAAGACTAAACTTGAAAATTACAAGAACAAGTATCTAGAATTAGAGATATACAATCAGATCATAAAAGGAGAAATTTTTGAGGCAAATAATCATATTGAGAAACTTCACATGAGTAGTAACTTGATCAATGAACAAAGAGATAGAAAAAAACGTAAAGGAGACATGACTGGTGTTGGCTTCAATGAAGCTGAATGTTCAAATAATCAAGAAGAAAAATCTGATGTGAAGATTTATGGAGAAAAACCTACTTTTGAAGAACCTAAAGAACAGATCAAACCTTTTAGAGGTAAATGTTTTTGTTGTGACAAGGTTGGACACATGAAGAAATATTGTAGAGGTAAAGCCTCTTTCAAACCTTTTTTTGGTTATTGCTTTAACTGTTATGCATATGGGCAAAAGAAAGTAGAATGCAGGAAACTTGATCAATCAAGATACAAACAAGATTACACTAGTGAAGAGACAACAACTAAGACAACATGTTACAAATGTAATAACATTGGGCACATTGTAAGGTATTGTAAGTTGCAAGTTAATAAGAGAAGACCACCTCCTATATGCTACAAATGGAATAATCCAGGGCATATAGAGAAGTTTTGTAAATATAATAGAACTAACAATAGAAGAGGACCACCTCCTATGGTTGCAAAGAAGAATATTGGTGATACTGGTAAGAGTCTTGTAGAGTACATAAGTGAATTTGAGAGTTATTTCAAGAAAATAGAAGATATCAAAAGTAATAAGGTATGGAAGGTAAAAGAATCTAGCAAGGATATGGTTCAGGGAGAGTCAATAGATGCTACTGAGTCTTTGCCTGATGCTAACATTTCTACATCAACCTAGATGGCCGAGCATGACCTTAGGGGGAGAATTGGAAGAATACATCAGAAATTTATCTAGCCCCTAAATTTGAGGAGTAAGGTCTTGAGATCTTAGGGAGAGAATGTAGAGCTGTTTTGGAACACATATTTGTGATTGCATGGTCTTATATATCTATATACTATGATCACTAGATTGTTAGTCGACTGGTTTATGTATAGAAATAAGTTTATTGGGAATTGTGTCATTTTTCACTCAGTGAAGTATAAGGATGATTAAAAGAGCATAAGTGGAAATAATTTATAGAGAAGAGCCTAAGGAGATTAGAGTCTTGATAAAAATTGAGCTAGAGAAAGTATATTAAGAGTTTGATCGAAGTAGTGATCTCACATTTCCACAGTAAAAGGGTATTTAGATTGATTATGAAGCTTTTGAAATAGATACACCTATCATATTCGATGTTGCAGAGAGACCTAGGTAAAAATTCAAGAAACACCCTTTGAAATCTACTGAGGATGACAATAAAGGTGAATTTTTTCAAACACCCTACAGATTTTTACATGTTGAAGATATTAAGGCATATATACATTGCAAGTTTGAAACTTTGGGAGACGAAGAAATTGCCAAAGAGATGGAAAACATGTTAGGTGATGATGGAAAGGTGAAAAATGAGTTCACACACCTAAATGACCTGAGAAATATGAAGATAACCAAACTTCATGACTTTGACAAAGAAGAATGGATAAACATCTTATTGATCAGAGTTCATGATTAGTTCATATGGCTTGCAGATCAACCTGTGAAGATCTGCTGCAACTTTATTCATGCCATAATAGGATTGGAAAATACTGGTATAATACATGTTGCTGAGAAGAATACGAAGAAGATGGTAGAAACCCTAATGCATTCATAGTGGGATAGGAGAGTGATGACAATAAATGATGTATTCCAACAGGATGTTAGATTGATTACTATGATTTTGGGCTATAAACTCCATTATAGTTGCCGACTAAATTCTGTATCAGCAGGTGTGATTTTAGTGGATTATAAGATGGTGAAAGAACACATTAAGTATAATCTATGTGAAGTCCTAACACAACAATTATTGGAGAATTTAAGGCAGATAAAGAAGGACAAGTCTAATGGATTGAGATTTGGATCTTTCTTGATACACATGTACATTCACATTGTTCACAAATTTCTTGGTATGCACCCTAGAGCATAGAAAGACAATATACCTACTGGCATTCAGATTTATTAGAGTTATAGAAGAAAAAACAACACATGGGTAGATGGAGAAATGTTTGCTACGATCAAAATCCTACAGAGAGAAATAAAGGCAAGAGAAAGAACTCCAGAGGCAATAGTGGAAAAATACAAGGACTCAATTTGTTTCATGGTTGAAACTAATTGTGTATGAATTGAGGCATTTATACCTAGAAATAAATGGTCCTATCCACTAGGCTATGAGGTAAGTTCCAAAGTTATAATCATGCACGTAGAACACATTTTGGTTTTAGAAGTTGATTCATCAGAGGAGAGATGGGGAACTTAGGAGGAGAAGTCAACTAAGATACAGAGGAATAAAATAGAGCATCAAGGAAGAGGAAAATATAAAATATAGTAGATCAATTGGAAACCAAGGCCAACATATCCACAGAGGAAATGAAAGAAGTAAGGAAGAAGATGACAAAGAGATATTTCGGGTTGGCAAGCACTACTACTGCAGCCTCCCACCTCTAGAATTTGTGTAGATAGTTAGTCCACTTTCTACTATGATAGATATAACTACACCCTCACCACCATAGAAGACATCACAAGAAGAGACAAAAAAATTTGTACATCAAAGAAACACAAGGTCCACTAAACTGGACTCACCTCCTAAGGAATAAAGGACAGAAGGAAAAGAGAAGAAAGATGAAGAAAAGACCACTACTGTGAGATAGCTTTGGAAGCCTGATATAAAAATGTTGGAGAAGAGGATTATTGAGCAAGGGAAGCTTGTTTCATTAACAAAATACTATGAAAGGTATGAGGTTTCTGACAAAATTTTAATTAAAGACATAGTTATTAAACATTTACTTGTCTTTAAGAAGAACTTGTTAAAGATAGAAGGTAGCATACCTAATGAATTGTATGAGAAATTGGAGAGAAGGAAGCAATTGGCACAAAAAGAAGATGAAGTAATTAGAGAACAATCAATTGAAGGCATGTTACCTATTGTATCTGTTAAAGAAATGTAGAGGACATTGAATGAAGTTAAGCCCCTATTGAGAACCAAAACAAGACTATTAAAGATAATGGGAGGAAGATATGATGAATTTACTGAGGAGACACAACATGCTATTAAAAAATTCTTAATGGGAACTCAAAATAAGGATATCTTTCCACCTAAGGCTCCTATGCCCAAATCCATTGAGAAAGGAGAATCATCAAAGAAAGATGAGATAAATCTTGATAAACCAATGAGAAAAGATGCTAGTGAGTTTGTAAGTACTGTGAAGCAACCAAATTTTTATGTTTCTAGTGTACTTGTGTCATTGGAAACTTTTCAAGATGTGAATGAACCCTTTGTGGAGAATGTAGACGATGGAGGAATCAGTGATAAAGATATGACAGAGCAAGAAATTCAGAAAGAAAACATTGATGCAACAGTGGAAGATACAATGATTAAGGTTGAAGATTCTTCACCTTTATTGTTTGCAAGTGGAGACAAGTGTTTCAGTATTGATGTTGAGGACATGGATAAGGATGAGTTGATAAATTTGTCCTTCATTGCATTTAGTAAAGCTGAAGAAAGATCTGAGCAGAAAGGAAAGAAGAAGAACAAGGTAATGACTGCAAGAGCAGTTGACACTTTGAACAAACTACTTCTGATACCTATTATTTTTTAGGGAAAAGATGATGTAGAGAACCTAAACAAGGCACTAGATGACTTTGACAGTCATTATGAGTCTTTAGAGACGATTGCAGATGAGAAGGCTGAAAAAAATATCTCACAAAGAAATTGGAGGAAGTGTGCAAGTCTATTTCTTGGGACTTGGGAATACTGAAAAAAAACCACATTTGAGGAAAAAGGTTGTGTTGAACAAGGTAGGAAGTTATACAGTTATTGTATCAACCCTATCAGACATGTCAAAAAAATTGAGGACATAGTAGTGAAGGAAAAATATACTTTGGATAAGATGATGAACAATTGTGAGACCTCCTCACAATCTGTATTGGAGTTAGACAAAGAGGTGTCCAATATTTTGGACAAATTGAGTGTTCTTTATACTGAAAGAGGGAGAGTTATGGCAAGATTTGGTTTGCTGAAGAGTCTAATCACTCCCAAGCTATCAATTCTTGAGGCCTATATCTCTAACATGGAGAAGACAACACAATCCCTTACAACAAATATGCCTACTAACTTGAGGGAAGAAGAGACCTATTTGTTTGCATTGAATGACCTGATTCATGTGAGTCAAATTTTGGCAAAGACCTAGACAAAGGAAGTGAAGATCTTGGAAGAATCTTTCCAAGATGTATTAAAGATGGTTTAATTCTATGGTAAGCCGTTGTACAATTTTATTCCTCTCTACATTTTGTATATCTTTTCCATTGATGTCAAAGGGAGAGAAGAGAAGAAAAATGGATATATGTAAAGAGAAGAAATGAAGGAAAGATGAGAATGTACAAATATATTTTTGGTATTGACACTTAGTCATTTTTCACTAAGTGTTTCCATCAATGCCAAAGGGAGAGATTATTGGCAAGTTGTACATTTCTGGAGTGATATGATACACTTGAGGGTTGTCATTTATGGAAAAACATCTGGAATGATGATCGATTGAATTTGTTTATAGTTTTGGATATATGGATAGAAAAATGACTAAGTATAGTAATTAAAAATACCGAGTATACCATTACAGTTTTGGACAATGAAGACAATGAATGATGCACGGTGACATGTGAGCTTAGAGGAATACATTTGGGAGCATGTATTACCTTCTAGTAAGGTCACTTGAGTTTTGGTGATGAACACAGAGAGTTACAATATTTTGAACTCATGCAAAGAAAAATGAATAGAGATACAGAGTAGGTGAACAATCGCGATGATTGAGGGAGTATTGTCATGGACTCCTAGTGTGCTAATTTGGATTGTGATTGTGGATTATCTATTCTTTGGTAGCATATGGTCGCCAAATTTGTATTTAATATTAATTCTATTTTGTAATATATTAGAGAGATGATTGAATGATATATATATATATATATATATATATATATATATATATATATATATATATATATATATATGAAGACATTTTTGTAAAGTGATGTATGGTATGAGAGTAAGTGAAGAAGAGGAAAGTGATGAGATGATATAAAGTAGATAGAATGCATGGATGCATTGTGATGTAAGACAAATGCAAGCTAAAACTGGAACTATCTAAGCATAGATGATGCTTGTAATCTTCACTACTGAGAATTGATTATAACATAATTATTTTTTATTGTAAGAGCAGTATGCTCAGTATACCTTTAATAGGGTTTTGTATTTCCCTAACAAGGAAATGTACTAATGTAATACTCAGCTCCTAAAAGGGCTAGGTCTCCTAACATGGACACTATACTTTTAGTACATATTTGTGGGTACCATCCCCACCGGGGTTTTCCCTTGGCCAGGGTTTCCTCGACAAAAATTTACGGTGTTATGAGTTATGTGTTGTGTGCTTATGTTCTTTTCATTTCAGTAATTATATGGTCAAGTTGGAAATTATTAAGCTCATGTTTAAAGAGCTCTAATACTATTTCACCCCCTCTTAGTATTACTTAATACTGACATAGCAACCATGAACTTCATCATTTATTTGTTTGGGTTATATGTGGGAAATATCCTATTCAATGCAGGTTCTACATCACAAGCTTTAACAAGTGCATCCCTCTTCAATGTCTTAGTATTTTTTCTATTCCTTTTTTTCTCTTGTTCAAAGTTAGTTACAAAATCATTGTAACAAAAATCTGGGTTTGTTGACACAATTGAATGTTTGAAAGGTGAGATATCACTTGCAGTGATATACATGCATCTACCTATGTCTGCAGTTCTAATAATTGCATCATGAGGATTAGAAACACCCTGAACCATTCCTAATCCTATCCCATTTTCACTAGCAAGTGGATTTTTTAGAATTTTTTGAGGGTTTTTTCCTGAAGGTGTGGCAATTGTTGGACTCACCATTGACATTTTTTCATAACCTTTTTCTTCTTTACACTACCTTGATCTCTAGGATCCACTATTTTCATGTCTATTCATAATGTCCTTTTCAGACCATTAGTACTACCCATATCATCCCCACTAGTGGTGGTGGGACTTGATTCAGTTAAATATGAGTGCTTGGAAAAGGTGGGACTGGATTTGAAGATGGAAAAAATGAAGGTGCAAGGGTATGAGAATGACTATTACCTTTTTTTGATGAACTTGATGAATCAAATCCAAGGACTAGTGTCTCACCATGTTTTTGTGGAACTGGTGTGTTAGGTGGAAACCAAGGCCCTAACCCTATGGAGCCTAGACCACCCTAACCTAGAAAACCTATTTGTTTCTATAATCTCTTCCCCTTTGGTATATTTTTATTTCATGGACACCTCGAATCCACTAAAAGTTAAATAGATTTTAGTAGTTTTAGGGGTGGAATCAGTGGATGTGGGATCCATAGAAGCCCACTCATACTCATTATGTTTATGATCATCATTGCCATGATATGATTTAGATGGATGCTCCTTATTCCATAAATTTCTAAATATTTGATCCTCTTCCACTTCATAAATATTTGCAGAGGTCTTTGGCCCGTCAAGACTCTTCCTCATTTCACAAAAATCAGAAATTGTGGTTTGAGTCTAATTACCATATGTATATTGATCCACTAGGTCTACTAGAATAGATTTTGTAGATGGTTGAGTAGCTTTATGGTAGAAATTGTAGGATGTTCTAGGCTGCACTTTTTCTTTCTATTTTTTCAATGCCATGATTTTTGATGACAATTATTGTATTGAAATATTATTTTCAGCAGCGGATTTCTCCATCTCTTTTTTGAACTCATTCTAGGACTCTATGTTTTTAAATTTTTCTATCAATGGCATACTCTCATATTGACATTTACTTGTAGAGTTCCCATTCTCTCTAAGATTTGTTCCAATTATGTTAAGTTGATCATACTCCTAGTAATTTTCAACATCAAAGAAAAAAATTGTAAAAAGAACTTGTGCCACTTTGAATCCTCTTCTCTCAAATGTGAACCCTCCAAATGAGAAAGGCAAGGAAGAAAATATCATTTTCTTTTGCTGACCATTAAAGAGTACATCTTTCTCTGTATATTATATATATATTCCAATGCAAATACCATCTCTATCACATGTATTGGAAGTTTGTAGGGTTCTATAGTTGAATCGTAAAACCTTAACATAGTGTAGTCTTCCATGAAGTACCAGTCAACCAATTGTATTTCACTTTTGAGTTGAATGCAATCTCTAAAAGACACAGACAATCTAGGCATTGGAGTTCCTATGATTTTATGATACATTGGCACAAAAAATAATCCTACAAAATGGTTATATTTCCTTCTATTATCACTCACCCTTATCTCAGGTGTCTATTCATATATTGGATTATGGACCTAAATTTGAAGCATGTTTGTCTGAAATATTTCACGGTGATTTGATAAAAGAAGATAACACAAGTAGGTTATGAATCTAAATGTCTCATGTGAGCCTCTTTTAATCAATATTAATTTTTCTTGTACTCAATGAACAATATGCTAAATAAAATTATATATTACTTGAATAGATTCACAATTTATATGAAAAATCATTTCAAGAATGTTGGCACCCACTTCTTTGTTACTTTCCAATCCCAAACTCAATGCTAGAAAATAAATACTATCCCAAACCGATTGCAAAAAAATATCATAATCATAAGGAGGCTTATGATCTTGATCCATACTAGAACTACCTATTATTCCTTTGATATACAAATATTTCTATCTTATATCTAATTTTTTATAATTCTCTACCAACTTTCCTAGGTCAATGTGCATGTTTGAGTTTTATGATTCAAACCCTAGGTCAAATAGACTAGCAAACTTGGTTATTGACAAAATTTTCTCCTGAGAATTTTTATTGACAGTTACTTTTCTATTTTCATCATAATTTTTGGCCCAGACCATGACAATTTATAGACATGGGAATACTTGAGGTAACACCATGCGTGCCAACCCAACAACCCACGATGTAATTTTATTTGTCTTTGAATTTACCATGCTGTTAAATGGATAATATTTTGTCTCCTTCATTATATCTTTCCACTTATTTCCAAGTGAAAATCAAATTTCCATGATTCCCTTATTTCCATGGATAATAGGATCATAAATATCATGGAATTCATTAGTGAAAATTGGTGTTTTAACTAGTTTGTGGAAGTCTATTATCTGTGTCTCCAGTCTTTGCCTTTTACTCGTAATCTTGGTATTATTTGGCCATCATGGTATTACTCGTAGGAAAATTTAAATAATTCTACGTAGCTACAATTTATAGGCATGATTCAAAATCAAACCCTAATTCAAGTTCCACAATCTAAATAGTAAACCAAAATATTTAAAAAATTAAAAAGGTGGGATATAGGTGTGAGTGGATAGAGAGATGAGAGACTTTGTTTCATTCCTCAACCTAGAAGGTGTAAACCCTTTCTGAATCTCCAATACTAGTTAGAACTAAAAAAATTTAGATTGAAAACCTAAAGGGAAAAAATTGTACAATCGTGACTCGTGCTAAATTTTATTGCTTCTTATGAAGACTAATATTAGATGTCACTATGACACGTGTCACTTAATTGTTTGACATTACAACTTCAGTTAGAGACCCAAAATTGAGGTTATTAGTTGTTACATTTATTAAATGTTTAGTTTTATTCTAATTTAGATTTTAATTATACTTAGTTGAGTGTTAAATCATGACATGTGGCTTGTTTCTGGGGTAAATTTGCAAAAAGAGGTGACCGCTCCCAAAATTGGCCCAAAATGAACGTTGGGTCATTGATCTATGCTCATCCAATGGTCGTTTGTAGTCACTGTCAGGTGCCGCAGGTCCCATTCACTTTTTTCTTGTCAGTACTAGTAGTCACCTAGTCACCTCACACATCATCATCGAATGACACCAATAGTGAGAGTGGACACATGTCATTGCTCTAGAATAGGTTTGCATTAATGGGGTTTAATTTCCCTTTCGACCTGAAATACAGAGTACGTCAATGATCTATGCTCATCCAATGGTCCTTGGTAGTCACTGTCAGGTGCTGTAGGTCCCATTCAATTTTGCCTTGTCATTAGTCATATGTCATCATCGAATGACACTGACCTGAGTGGACATGTATGTCATGATTCTAGAAGAGTTTTGCAAAAATTGGGTTTTATTTCCTCTTTTGCCTTAAATAGAACACGGTGAATTTATTAAATTTAAATTAAATTATTTTTTCAGTTACACTAAATTATAAATTTCTAAAACATTGAACACCAAATTATTTACAATTTTACATTGATTTTTTAATTTATTATTTTAATTATTTATTTTTTAAATTTCAATTTTTAAAAAGTCCTAACTTTTATTTAAATAAATTAAATATATCAATTTAGTATTATATATGATCAATTATTAAACTTTATAATAAAAAAGTTAATAACTTTATAACTTGATAAATAATAACTTTATATTTCACATATTGATAATATATATACAATTTAATTGAATTTTGATAATTGATTTAAACCAAATTCAATTTATGAAATAACTGTTTGTATATTTGATGCAATGATGGTAAGTGTGTTTTGGTGATGACATAGTGATTTGATTACATGATGATAATATATTATATGGTCATTGATTTCAACTATTGACTTTGTGTTCTTAGAATGTTGTCAAGCATATTTGTGATGAATGATGAGTTTTAGTGAATTTTAATGGTTTCTATCTTGAGGGGAGACTTAGGTATGTCTCTGGATGTCAAATGCATGACCTCTACTATTGAAGTAAGTTTATGTCAGAGGTGTAATCGAATGGTGTATTAGTACAACTGCCAAAATAATTAATGATAGGTAATAAACGATTTGAATGTCTTGTCAAATATCTGATGTATCTTGTGGAATGGTCACAAGATATGGTGTTCAATAGTGCTCAGATTCTACAGTTGCAATCACAACTACTTTAAGTGACCGGTGGGAAGGATAAGTGATTGGTGAGTAGAGACAATTTTATTCAACAGGTTAAGTGTTTGTATTCTTTTGCTACCGATGGTAGATCATGTCTCGGTGATCGGTATCAATGTGGTGGTGATTAAGGATGAATGAGTCACAATCTAGTGATGTGTATTAATGATTGGAGGTGATGATATAGAATCACATTGATTGATGTTATCTTATGGAGAATATTCTAAAGGAATTTTTTGTATGGTCAAAATGTGTTTGAATATTTGGCTCAATTTCATATGTAAATCATTGTGTAGGACGAAGCGGTCTTGGAAATATGTTTTGTATATTTAATTTATTTGTTTGGTGCATTGGATTTGAGCAAGATGTTTTGTGACTTAATTTTAGGGTTTGATTAAGGTGGTTGACTTAATAGTTCATTATATAATGGTTGAATTTGAATGTAAATTATGTTGATCATGTGTTGTGCAAGTGCGGTATAAGGTGAATGTTGTGATAAAGCTAGGGAAGAGTTAAGTATGCTTAGAAGAGATTGTATGCTTCAGTGAATTTGATCAAGAATATGTAGTGCTAGTTTGCAGATAATTATTGCCGCTATTCCCTAACAGTTACAACAGTTGAACTTGTATAATAGGGTAGATCCTAACAGATCTTTATAATAAATAATCTAAAAAGGTGACACATTAGCTTGTGTTTTATGTCCTCTAACAAGGATAATCTTAACAAGTTAAAGGTTCTAACAAGCCTAAGGAGAATATCTTAACTGGGTAGCACCTAACAATGCTGTTATAAACTCCTAATAGGGTTAAGCTCCTCATAGGGAGTACTTTAGAAGAGTACATAATTTAGTGGGTACTAATCCCCACCATGGTTTTTTCCTATTTGGGTTTCCACGAGATAAATATGTTGTCAAATTTGTGGATGATCCTTGATATTTATGATTTTAATTTGCTTTGATTAAGGTTAATCTTGTGAATGGTGATTAAAGTTTAAATGATTGAAAAGTTGGTTTATTTGGTACATACTGATTTACCCCCGCTCTTAGTAATCTGATCACAAGTCTAAAAATTATTTTTAGAGATTTGGCCCTCTATTGTGGTGAAGATTAATAGCTTGAGATAAAGATCCAAGATGACAAGAAATGACGGTCCTAAATTCACAAGAGAGAACTACTCAATATGGTGTTGTTAGATGAAGCTCTATCTTAAGGGCTTGGGTGACCAATATTGTGATCATGTAGAGAATAGTTATATTATCCCCCAAAAACCCTAACTCCATATCAATTGAATATTAAGAATGAACATACTTCTACTATGGAGGCTATTGCAAGTACTCTTTTAAAAATTAGAGTATGTTGATATTAAAGACTCATATATTTCTTATGAAATGTGGGAGAATTTGAAAATTGTCTATGGTGGAGATCCACATGTGAAGAACGCAAAGGTTGACAACTTAAGAGGAAAGTATGATGAGATGATAATGCAAGAAAATGAGAACATTGAGATATATAGCTAGGAAATCATAAAGTTGTTGCTGCTGTCCGAGATGCTAGTGGTAGTCTTCCCGAGGAGGATGTGGTAAGAAAAATGTTAAGAAATTTATTACCTCAGTATGCTATTAGGGTTTCATTAATAGGAAAATTAACTACATTTGAGTTAAGGAATTATGATAATAAAATGCCTAAATTTTAAGCTTCTTTCAAGTCATCATTAACTCTTGCACCATCCAAGAAAGGAAAGGAGATGTCTAACTGTTCTTTAGTATGTCACTCTAATGACTATGAATCTATCTTATCTGAAGAAAGAGACCAGGAGGATCTAGAAGAATTGATTTCTAGAAGTCTTCCTAGAGGGAAATGTAGATACATGGGTAAGTTTCCTTTGAATTTATTTTTATGTTAAAAAATGGACATATTGCCTCTAGATTCCCTGACGATGACAGGAAGGAAAAGTCAAGAAGATTCAAGGACAAGAATAATAAATCTCACTTCCTAGCTAAGGAAGGTGTGAACGATGAGGAATATGATGGTAGAGATGAAGAATAAATTGTGTTTTTTGTAGTTAAGGAAGATCCCTCAGGATAAGGTGAGAGATATTTGGTTTCTAACATCAATCATAGTGGTAACTAGATTATTTAAATTGGGTGCACTCATAACACGACCGATGATAAAAGAAAGTTCATCAAGTTGGAGGAATGTGATGGAGGATCAATATGGTTTGGAAATGATGCTCCCTGTTTAGTGAAAGGTAAAGGATCCATTTCTTTGAATGATAAAACTATTTGTGATGATGTTTACTGGGTTGATAATTTTAGATACAATTTGTTAAGTATTTCTCAATTAAATAACAAAGGTTTCGGATTGGAGTTCAATGGAGGTTTATGCAAAATTATTGGGAAAACAAGAGAACTAATTGCTACTAGTGAACAAACTAGAGGTAACTTGTTTCATCTAAATTCAACTACTAAGAGTTGTCTAATTTCTAAGGTTGAAGATTGATGGTTGTGGCATAAGAGGTTATGTCATGTAAAATTTGATAACTTGATCAAAGTTAGTAAGATGAATTTAGTGAGATGTTTGCCCAACCTAGTGAAACAAGACAATGTAATGTGCAAAGAATGTCAGCTTGGGATGTTAACTAGTTCTAGTTTCATTATTAAAAAATTATTCTTTTGAAAATATCTTAGAATTGATTCATATCGATCTGTGTGGTCTAATGAGAACTAGGAATTACTATGGTGATAGATACTTCATGTTATTTGTTGATGATTTTTTCTAGAATGATATGAGTTATTTTTTTAAAGGATAAATTTGAAGCTTTTCACATGTTTAAGATCTATAAAGCTAGAGTGGATAAGGAGACCATTAAGTCTCTAAAATGTCTTAGATATGACAGAGGAGGTGAGTTTACTTCATATGAGTTTACTACTTATTGTGAAGAACTGGGAATTCAAAGACATATATCTGTACCTAGAACACCTCAACAGAATGGTATTGCTAAAAGAAGAAACAAATCTATCATTGATTATGCTAGGACATTTATGATTCAAAAAGGTGTTGCTTAGACATATTAGAGATAAGCTATAATGCCCCGCCAGGGAACCCAGGAGAACTTAACCTAAAACATGACACTAAGTTTACAATTTTTTTTTTAAAAAAAGTGTTTACAAACAATAATGATAACAATGCGGAAGCAACACAATGAAGTATATGAAATACACATAAGTAAAACACAACATAGATAAAAAATCTCGAGGGTTCCTTGATGTAGAATTACTTAAGTAAAATAATCTACGATTAACAACTACAAGAAACTAACATAAATAATACATCAACTGAATCTAATACCGTACATCTCATAATAAAAGATTATATATACATCTGATACCAAAGGTATACTACCTAATCAACATCCACTACACAAGTCAGAGGGTATGTAATAATACATAATAAAAATACATTGGATCCTCCAAAGGATGATAACCAATATCACATATGGTACAAATATACAACTCATGTAACTGAACAAGTCTCCAAAAGACTACGAAGATGAAACTGCAACAAGGAACATCCAAGCATGAAGAAGAATCGTAAGATATTAGTGGTAATAAGAATCACTACCACCCGACCATGTGGAACCAAAGGTCCACTCCCACTATGCTGAGGAGATAGTAACAAGCCCACTCACACGGGGTATACAACAAGAATGCAAACATCAAGGTATACATGACATCATACTCAACGCATAGGAAGATCCTAGAAGCACTCTAAAGCATAATAAGAAATACTAAATAGTACCAGAGGTATCCAATGCATGTAGAATAACCTAAGCTGTATATAGGGAAGTGTCATCACATAAGTCTACCCTTGAGTTAACCCTAGTAGTCCCTCTTGGACGCTGGTCCCCAGGTAACTCTATGTGGCTCAGTAATCCTTTCGTGAAGACAAGGATCCCAACTCTCCCATCCTAGCATGTAGTAAACTCAAAGGCATGGGTAGAGGCTCAGTTATCTTATTAGTACATTTTAAAACCCCTTAATGTTTCATATTCTCACTTATTAAGTAGCTATGGAACATTTGATCATCCTCCAGTTGTGTATCATGCTCATGTGAGTGGGGCTATGAGTAGAGGTCCATCAGCTAGTTTTTGGATTCCTACAGTGGGGAATGATTCCTAGTATTCAAATCAGAGACTTGGGAAGGGTCCTATGGGACCCATACTTTGAGTCTTTTGGGACTTGGTTGGATGTTTTGTGATGAGAGATTGATATCTCTATCTTTGTTTT
This sequence comes from Thuja plicata, assembly GCA_018584345.1. NCBI lineage: Eukaryota > Viridiplantae > Streptophyta > Pinopsida > Cupressales > Cupressaceae > Thuja > Thuja plicata. The sequence goes on from MU224395.1 coordinate 1,701,135, forward strand.
AGGCTTTCAGGAGTAAGCCTAGTTTTAGGGGAGGAGGATGTAATACCCACCTCTTAGTTTGCTTGTCAGTTTGTGGGTGCCAAACTATTTTAGACATGTTTATGTATGTTTGGTTTATTTCAGTTGATCATGAGGATATTTATGTATCACATTTTAGTATGTTATTGATTCATTACTTAGAGTATTATATCTCCTATTTGCATATGATTTATGGTTACTTTATGATGCTTATATATATGTTAGGATTTCATTTGGATTATGATTTTCTAACAATACTAACCCTAGATTTATATTCACATGGATCATTGTATGTTTTGCATTACTGTTTGATGTCCTTGGTAGGGTATGAGACATAGTTGTAGTTACTTGCTTCAGCGAGATCCACATGATAACCTAGTCTCAACCATTTTTTTCTATATTATATGCATGTATGTTCATCTTTTTGATGACAGGTTTGTAGGTATCAGGCTACATCTTCCCTGAATTGGCAGGAGTGAGTGCACCCTATCGCAATATCTCAATGGTAAGAGAGGGGAGGTAGTATTCAGGTCCAAATCCATATCCTAAACCCTTATTTTGTTCTATTGATGGACAAAAAATATGATTGACTTTCCTATTTGAATCTATCAATTGACATGGATTCGTGAGCCCGTTTGTGTGTGTTGGGTTTCAATTTCATTTGTTGTCTATTTCAGTTGATTTTCTGTTTGGATGGGTTTCAGGTGATTTTATGATGCTTTTAGCTTGATTTATTTAAGGAATATTTATGCTAAATATTAATGTTAATTATTGCACCCACAATAAGGTTAAAACATTGATATTTGAAATATATGGCTGTTTAATAATTAAATATTAATTAAATGCCTATATTTAATTAATTGATTTAATTATTAAGTCTTGATTAAATAATTGAGATTTAATAAATATTAAATTCAATTAATTATAATTAATTGTGCATAGTTGAAATATTGAATATTACTTTAAGTTGCATGGTTAATTGATTAATTTAATTGAAATTATCTCTCATGCATTTTCAATTTAACACTTTGCTTTTATATTCCAAAGTTGAGTTTTGCATGCTTTAAGGAGAAGGCAAATTAGGTGATTGGGATTTTGAGAGAGCTTGCTTAGATTTGTGGCTTCTCTTGCTTGGAATTGTGGATTCTTCTTGCTTGGATTTTGAAAATTGTGCTTCTCATTAGTTATTGAGGTAGGGTCTTCATCTTTTGAATTCTAGCTTTCAGATCCCCGTCTTTCATGCATCTGAATGCTAGGACCCTTTGTGTGATCTTCCTTGTTTGGGGTATTTAGTGATTTCATTGATTTAGAATTGAAAAATGTGATCTTGGTATCAATTTTTGTTTTCCTTCAAGTTTGCATGTCAGATTTGTCCTTGTGGGCATAAAGGGTTTCATTTTTGGGTGTTAAAATTAAAAGGGCATTAGGGTTTTCAATTGTAATGTATGAGTTTTCAATTTTGGGCCTTAGGGTTTTAGATATGTAGGAGGAAGACCTCTTTGAGGGGAATTTGATAAATGCTGTTAAACTTGCTTGAAACCCTCAGATGTGTAGCTCCTTGCCACGGAAAGATGAAATTCATACTCTCACCATGTCCTTGTCCAAACCCTTGACCAAACCTGAAAGGAAACAAGAAAATTGGGTTATTTGCATGCTTGAAAACAAGAAAGTTCTTCTTGGAAAAAAAAAAAAAAAAAGTATATTAAAAAAAAATAAATCCTTCTTGTTTTCATCATCTTGCATGTTGTAGAGAAAAAAGAAATATCCCTCCTATTTTATTTATAATTGTTATTGAAATAAAAATGTCAATATTGTTGAAAATATGGTTTAGAGGGTTTATTTTTGTAAGGAAAGAAAATTTATTATTGCTGGAAAATTGATACAAATTAAAAAAAACACGAGTTTGCTGGTTTGTATTAAAAAATTACAGGCTGATTTTAGTTATTTTCACCAGTAAATAAAAATAAAATAAATCAAAGGAAAAAGATAAAAAATATAGTATACATTTGATTTAAACTATATATATTATAAATTTAAATCAAATTTTTTAAAAAAGGTGCTTTAAAAAAAAAGGGAAAGCAATTTAAAAAAAATTATATTGTTTGGGGAAGGTGAGTGGCGGGGGCCACCACACTCCCCCGTGCGGTACCACCGTAGTGGGCCGTGGGTCCAAGGACCTGCGTACCCATTGATACAGTGGCCCCGCAGGGGTACCCACTGTGGCCAGTGGGGGCCACAGGCCTTGGGCCGTGGCTTTTATATAAAGCGTGGGGTGGGGCGGAGACCCGCCCCCAAAGTTAATAAATTTTATTTTTATGTTTTTTTATATAGTTTTAAAATAATTTAAATTTTGTTAGTTAGTTTTTATAAATTAAAATTATCTTTAATTTAGGTTAAAGTTATGTTAATTTAATTTAATTTTAGTTTAGATTAAAATTATGTTTTATATTAAAGCTAGTTTTAAAATAATATGTTTTTAAAATTGTTTAATTAAGTATTTCCTTTATTTAACTAATAGTTAATTAAGGAGGTTTAAATGGATGATTTTAATTAGTATTATTAGTTATTTTTTTTATGCTTATGATTAAAACATGATTCTTCATATATATAGCTTTATATGTATTAAAGCATTCATTTTTTTTAAATGATTTATTTTGTGTATGCGCGAGTTATTAAATTAGGCATAAAATTATTGATATTGAGGGAATAATATTAATACCAATTATATTTGTATTTTTGTATATAATGTAATTATAGTAGAAATTAGTAATTATTTAAATAGGTTAATTTATATAGGTGGAATTTTATAAATTTTCCTATAGTGTACTTAGTGTGTACTTTCATTGAGATTTAATTATATTTAGTTAGTAATTTAAACGATAGATGAATTTGCATAACGAGATGTTATAAATTTGTTTATCACAACATTAGCTCGTTATTGTAACTATGTTAACACTGTGATTAATTAGTGTATTCTGAATATGCATTTATGTGTTTTGAGTGCGTGATGAAATGAGTTATGTAATCTTTTATCTTACCATGTTTTCGCGTATCTGTTGGGATAGATGACCTTTAGGGTGTAAAACCAGAGGTTTTGGGGATTTGTTTCTTCATGGTAACTTGTATGAAGTCAGTTTGTGTTTCTGTGGTGATGTCATGGTCCTGATTTCTTACACCCTGACCTGATTCAGATATGATGTGCTTTATGGTTTTATAAGGATACTGTGGTTATTGTTTTGTTATTGAGAACCTATGTGCTCCTTAATGGGTGGGTTGTGATTTGAGAACCAAGTATACCTCCATGTTTTTATTATGAGCCTAGCTAGGTTAACTAAGTATATAGAGGGGAAGTGGCTTGCAATGAGTCCAGGGTCCTAAGTGGCTACTAGGGCATCTCATTGGCAAGTTACTTAATAAGTGAGAATATGAAACATTAAGGGGTTTTAGATAACCGAGCCTCTACCCATGCCTTGAGTTTACTACATGCTAGGATGGGAGAGTTGGGATCCTTTTCTTCATGAAAGGATTATTGAGCCACATAGAGTCACTTGGGGTCCAACATCTAAGAGGGACTACTAGGGTTAACTCAAGGGTAGACTTATGTGATGACACTTCCCTATATACAACTTAGGTTATCCTACATGCGTCGGTTACCTTTGGTACTTTTTAGTATTTCTTATTATTGTTTAGAGTGCTTCTAGGATCTTCCTATGCATTGAGTATGATGTCATGTATACCTTGATGTTTGCATTCTTGTTGCATACCCCATGTGAGTGGGCTTGTTACTATCTCCTCAGCACGGTGGGAGTGGACCTTTGGTTCCACGAGGTCGAGTGGTAGTGATTCTTATTACCATTGAGATTTGACGGTTCTTCTTCATGCTTGGATGTTCCTTGTTGTAGTTTCATCTTCGTAGTCTTTTGGATACTTGTTCAGTTACATGAGTTGTATATTTGTACCATATGTGATATTGGTTATCATCCTTTGGAGGATGCATTGTATTGCTATTATGTATTATTACATACCCTGCGACTTGTAATCTTTTAATATGAGATGGATGTTTTTTTTTTTGATCGGTAAAAGGCCGAGGCCAATAAATTTAATTAATATAATTTGAAATTACAATCTCCATTCACTACGGGCACTGGTAGGAAAGAATGGAGAAGAAAACCTCTAGTCTAGCCCAGGATCGAAGTCCAGATCAGTAGTTTACATCAAAATTGAGGGCATACCCTCATTTACATTAGAAATGGGCTTATCCATTAGTTTATGACAAAGATACATAAATATTTAGAGTTTAGTCTGTACTCTGAGGTAGTGTATTATCAATGTTCCCTTCTAAACCTTATAATGTGATATCATTCTTTAGTTGATTATTCCTTTTCCTTTGTAACATGTCTTTTTCCATCCATGTTCCAGATTCTTTGATGTCTAATTCTTTATCCTCGCCTGATCCTGTATCATCTGTCTGATTCCAGTATTCTGGGTATATAGATTCCATACTTTATCGCATAACCTGTATCTGCACATTCTTTCTAAAATACATTCTTACCTTTACCTATATTAGCAAGGTGAGTAAATGACATTCCTAGTAAAATATAATAATAAGTTTTAATTTGGTTTGCACAGATCATTACTAGTGGTATCCTTTCTTCTAATTGAATCTCCAGTCTCAAAACAAAGTTAATATGCCCCATCTATATACAAATATATGTAACTTCATCTTATACCATCTTTACTGTTTGTGAATATTTGCATACATATGTCTGTGTTTGTATATATATATATATATATATATATATATATATATATATATGTCCTCTCAATCTTTTATATAATCTGTTATAGAAAAGAGATAAGTTAAAAGTTGTGTTTCTATATATTACAGAATCCTTTAGAGCCTTTCAAGGTCTTTGAGACTATTTGAGAAAAAATCATCATAAATTTCTAAACTATTCTCATATATTAAGCACTGTATTCTGCATTCTTATGATAATAGTTCTTCAATAGATTATATTTTGATTGCGCATTAAAAGTAAAATTTAATCATGTGACTGGTCCTGTATCTTTATCTATTCACCTTCAAGAGCATCCTAAGAGAACCCGCCCTATTTCATCTTTGTGTCATTTAATAAGGACCTTTAGAATTCCTATAGAAATCGGCAGGAAATAGGACAGAAATAAACCGATAATTCTTTTCTATGTTTACTAGCATCTATCTATAAGCTTCCTGGGTCATTATTGTCTGCTTAAAACATTAGCTTCTTTAATCACTTATTCTACCTGAGCTAATCCTTCTGCCATTTTCCCTCCCCCTTCCAGTAGTTGTTAAAATTAGGATATGTTGTCTGTAGATTTCTTCTGAATTTGCTATTTTTAGTTTCAGTTATGTGTATTACCTATTCGTAATCTTGTAAGCTATACACATGTCATATTTGACAACAGTTCTATCTGTTCCTCTTTTGTAATATACTATTTTGTTTGCCTAGATTTGCCTTATTTATTTAAGAATAAGATCAATATACTTAAATAACTATTCCTTGCAACATTATGAAATTCTTTGAAGGCTTAAATTATAGTATTAATTCACACCATCATCTAAAACTAAAACCTTTTTTTTGAAAATAAAACCATGAGTACCATCTGTAAGCATCATATATATCTGATTGAGAATATGTATAATGATACTGTATGAGTGTATAT
>MU224395.1:1709549-1722628 GCA_018584345.1 Thuja plicata
TATATATGTAATCTCTTGTTCATAAGGATATTCAAAACATATTACTTTAATCTTATCATCATATTTTGACTTCCTGTATACCTTTATATTATCCATGTTTGTATTGATACTCTCTATCCTTTCCTGTGAAATTAAGGGAAGCAGATCTTCATTTAAGTTTCATTTCAGAATTGTTCAGGCTATATTGCTTCCTTTGTAATCCTATAAGTCTATAAACTGTCCATGTCTAGAATTATCATCTCTTGTGATTAGTTATATATTGTAAAGTCGCTCCTATATGATTTGTCTTCCTCAATTGATATTCAAAAGATTTGGTTGGACCAGTTTGTTATACTTCCACCTTAATTTCTCTTATATTCGACCATAAAACTATACTTCTTAATGGGAATCCCCACACACATATATGCTTAAAGAGGGGTAAAGAGAGATAAAATAGAAGTTTGCATAAATATCTCATTTATATTTAATACCTATTTTAGTTTCATATTTCCTATTTGAATAATATTCTCATTGATTCCTTGATATCTTATCATCAGATTAAATTAGTCAATTCATTGTATTAATCATCTTCATACAATTCATCATAATGAATTCTCAAACCAACATCATCCTCAGTTACAAATTTATCGAACCAACCCAAATCTTGTGTGGTTCTGATGAGCTTACAGGTGAATAAGAAATTCAGATTTCTTGATATAGTTGGAAACTTTGCCAAGAACCTATTCCTGTCAGCAATCATCAATATAGGGTAAGTTTGAATATTATTACACTCACCCCTATATTGATGATAGTCTCTTGGTATTGGTATTGTTAGATCTTCTTTAATGCTTGCAATAACCTTCCCCAAGTCGACCAAATATTGCCTCTTGAAGATTCTTCTACAAAGTGTCCCAGTATCCTTGATGTCTGGGTCTGCATGTAGGGATGAATCAATGAACATAGCAGGAATATCTGAGTTAACCCTATAGAAGTTATTATTTTCTATGTATTCTTTACCTAGGATGATATAGACCGCTCTTACAATTATATCATGAGTATCAAGAAACACCTTCTTGATTCTCCTTAGTGCGATTTTACCATCAAAGGCTAGCTAAGGATTAGTGCATCATAGTTTGATAGCAGTAGCCATTTTCCTTCTTGCTAGCTAGCCTCTTCTCAAACATACTACCAATGATCAATATATAGCTAAAGGTTAGTGATAGTGCATAGATTGGTTGGTCTTTTTTCTTTCGAATCATTTCATATCTCGCATTTTGTTTTGTCTTCCTTATTTTGTTTTATTATTCCTAGACCCACATAGAGTTCAAGTTACTTGTTTCTTTGCTTGATTTATATTCTAAATATTTATTCCTTCTTCTTGATGTGTTTAGTCTTTTGTCTTACTATATTTTATAGCTTCCTTCCCTTACCTTCCTACTTATTCTATGATTATCCTCCCATGGTTTCTTCATTTCTTCCTTCGGCTCCCCTATTTGCTAAGAGATCAGTGACTTTGTTACCTTCTCTATAGGTGTGATTAATAGTATATTATTTGAAAAGGGTTAATATGTTTAGGGCTCTTTTGATTAATCCATTAAGTTTCCAATTCTGTGTTCTGCCTATTCTTATACCATTGATAATCAAAGTAGAGTCACCTTCAATCTCTATACTATCTAAGTTTAATCATTTGCATAGTAATAGACCTTCTATCAGGGCATTCCCTTCAGCTTCATTGTTGGTTGCAACTCCTAGAGATACGAATTTGGATGCTATCAAATTCCCTAATTCATCATGAATGCAACACCCAATTCCAGCTTTACCTGGGTTACCTTTAGAAGCCCCATCAAAGTTTAACTTTACCCATCCCTCCATAGGTGGTATCCATTTACAATTTTTTCTTAATGCCTCCTTATCTATATTACTTTGTCCAAAAAAGGGAGGTATTTTTAGACCATAGCATAATTTGCGTATTTTCTCATCATAGTGGGAAAAAATCATATCCTTCCGACCATTCATATTATGGTTATTTACCACCTCTACTATACTTGCCTCTATTTTGTTGAGCAATTGATCAAGATTTATCTTTTTATCCTTAAAAATCCTTCTATTCCTTTCCTTCCATAATTCCCATATAATTATGGAAGGTGCAATTACCCAAATCTTACCATACAGACCATATTCATTCCATCGAGGCCATGCTATAAGAATGTTCATCAAATTATTGGGTAATACCATTTTCCATTCCATCTTCTTAGCTATCCACATCCAACACTTGTAGGCATAATCACAATTAGTAAAAATGTGGTCAATAGACTCACATTCCTTCTCACAAAAGACACACCTTGATGGCCCGTTATATCCTATTTTTTGAAACCATTCAACTGTCAGATCCTATGCTGGACAGTAGCCCATGTGAACATACTAGTTTTAGGTAAACATAGATTACTCCAACATAGGTCAATAGGCAAAGGTGTTAGAGTATGTTCTACAGTATTCATAGAGTTATAACCTACCTTTGTGCTATATTCCCCATTTTTGGAATTAGCCCATATAATTCTATCAGGATCCATTGATGGCTTTATACTCCTATTACTAATGGTTTGTTCCACTCTATTTTTAAAGGCTTCTAAAATTCTAAGGTTGTCGAATTTTTTCCACTTCCATCCTAAAGTTGGATTATCTCCTTCTATCTCTATATAATCATTCACATGATCACCTCTTGCTTGTTTCACCGTATTAATTTCTGGATCATCATTGAGAATGGTTCCAAGGGGAGGGCAGGCATTTTAGGAGTCCTCCCAAAATAAAGCATTGCACCCATTCCCAATATCCCATGTAATATTTCCTGTAATAATCTCCCTACATTCCAGAATAAAGTTCCAAGTCTTAGAACCTTTAGGAGGAGATTGGTGTTTGAAGATACTCAGCGGATCTCTGCCATCTAGATATTTGAATCTTAGTGTTTTAACCCACTTTGCCTCTGGGTCTTTATACATTTTCCATACTAATTTATCCCCTAAAGCCAAGTTTTGTTGTTTAATGTTTTTGACATTCAGTCCACCAACCTTTATAGGTTTGCATATTTTGTCCCAAGCTATTAATGCTAGTCTTTTCTTTTCATTTGGGCCTTGCCAATTTTTTTTTTAAAATTTCTTATTAATATCCTTCTCTATTCCTCTTGGTAGACTTAGACACATCATTTGATAAATGGGTATAGCTGAGAGTATAGATTTTATCATAGTAGTTTTCCCAGCATTTGTTAGCCATTTCCCTTTCCAAGATTCAGCTTTCTTGTTAATATTTTCTAAGACCTTACTCCATAAGTTGGTTGATCTATTCCCTTTATCTAGGGGCAGTCCAAGATATTTGTGTGGGAATTCCCCTATTTTATATTCTAAAATCCTACTAATCCTTAGTTGGTCCTCTTTAGAAGTGTTTAAAAAATATATCTCAGATTTCTCTTTATTAATGTGCTGTCTTGAGGCCGATGAGTACAAATTAAGTACTTGTTTGAATGCAACAGCTTCCCTTACATTTGCTTGACCAAAAAGGAGATTATCATCAACAAATTGTTGATGTGTACATGCTTCCAAACCCTCTGTAATCTTGACACCACATATCAGGTTGTCATTTCTTGATTTTGTAAGTGTTCTTCCTAAGGCATCAACCATTATGATGAAAAGAAAAGGTGATATAGGATCCCCTTGCCTAATTCCTTGTGTTATATTAAAGAAGCCCGTAGGATTACCATTCACCATGATCGACATCTTAGCACCTGATATGCATTCAAAAATTAAGTTTATCCACTGTTTAGAGAAACCATATGTTTCCAGGCATTTGCATAAAAAACTCCAATCTACTTTATCATAAGCCTTCCTAATGTCAAGTTTTATAAGCATACTTGGATTATGGTTATGTTGGATAGTGTGTATCATCTCTTGTGCTAATATTTCTCCATCTAATATGGATCTTCTTGGGATAAAGCTTGATTGTTCCTCCAAAATAATCATGGGTAAAAACATTTTAAGTCTATTTGCTATGGTTTTAGTTAACAATTTATAAATTGTGTTACATAATGAGATAGGTCTGTAATCATCCAAACCTTTCAGATTAGTTTTTTTTGGAATTAGTGCAATAAAGGTGTTATTAATTTCTTGAAGGATCCTACCTGAGTTGTGCATACCTTCTAATGCTGCAACAACCTCATCACCAATGATGTGCCAGCCTTGTTGAAAGAAGAAGATGGGAAATCCATCCAGGCCAGGTGATTTGTTAGGATGGAGTTGTTTCAAAGCTCTTTCAACTTCTTCTTTGGTGAATTTAGCATTCAGTATTTTGTTGTGCTCTCTTGTTATAACACTAGGGATATTTTTTAAGATCTCAATTTGGGATGTTCTGTTCGTCCCCCATAATTATTCAGCATTCCTTCAAAATACCTAACTGTATCTTCTGCTATGCTTTTTGGATTTTCTATAATGGTACCATCATCCTTCTAACACTAGTTATCTTATTAAAGTTATATTTAGCTTTTGAACTGTTATGAAAAAAATTTGTATTCTTGTCTCCTTTTAACCATACTTCCCTTGATCTCTATTTCCAATATGATTCTTCTTTAGTCAAAATATCCTCATACTCCCCTAAAAGTTTCTTCTCTCTATTATATGTTTCCACATTCATCCCATCTCTGATAATAACCTCATTTAGGTCTTTAATGTTCTTTTCCAATTCTTCCTTCTGTTAAAAAATGTTCCCAAACTGTGATTTATTCTATTCTATTAGTTTGTGTTTCAAATATTTCAATTTTGCATTTAGAATGAAGGTTTTAGAGCCTTTAAAGCTCTTTTTTGACCACCATTCCTCAATTTTGAGTATGCATTCTTCATTTTTGAGCCACATTGTTTCAAATTTAAATGGGTTCTTTTTTGGTTTTAGTTCTTCTATTAATTCTAACTTAATTGGAAAATGATCAGATCCTGAATGTGTGACAATGATGGCTTTAATATTAGCTTTTAGATTAGTTAGATCACCAATAAAAAGAAATCTATCTAGTTTCTCATTGATAAGTTCCAATTTAATTCATTTATTTGACCAAGTGTACAATCCATTATCTAATGGGATATCCATTGCATTAATGACTCGTATCCATTCCTTAAACTCTTGCATTGTTGGGGTTGTACCTTTAAAACCACCTAATTTCTCTCTCGGGTCTAGGATTGAGTTAAAATTCCCTGCTAGAATAAAATTCAGATTTGGGTTGGTTTGGATGAAGGTATCAATTTCTTGCCATACTATTCATTTCTCATGAAGGAACTTTGGTCCATATATGTTAATAATGGTGATTTCCAAATTTGTACTGTAATTCTTAATCTTTGCCACCATCCATTGGGGTCTGGAAACGATAAAAGTTGGTAAGATAAACCTTGGGTTCCATATAAAGGCTAATCCTCTAGAAGCTCCTACCGAATTCTCACCCTTAATTTACCATATTCCTAGTTTACGTCCAAGATTAGTATACCCTTCCTCTCCTAGCTTGGTTTCTTGTATTAAATATAAGTGTGCCTCTAGAGAAGTTAAACTTCTCTTAAGGAGGCGCTGTTTGTTAGGGGCATTCAATCCCCTAACATTCCACAAAATTATTTTCATGATGCCTTGGGAAGGAACTTCCCCTTCCCTTCATGTATAATATCTGTAATTTTAACTTGTCCTAAAGCCCCTCCATCCTTTTGTTGTAATTATTTAAGAGATTTCCTTCCCCTCTTTTTTATCTATTTTGGGAAGGCAGGGAACACTTTACCAATAGAGGAAATAGCTAATACTAAATTACTTTCCTCCTTACTTACCTCTCCATTATTTAAGGGGTGGTTCACTTCTAAGATATTTTCACTCAAAGAGTCAATGACTCAGAGAATGAGCATATCATCAGATTCATTATTAAGACCTAAAAATTCATTTATCTCTTCCATTTCAAATTCCTCTATATCTTCCTTAAAATCATTATTAGTATTAGAATTTATGTTTTCTGTAAGTTTGCACTCACCTTCCTCACCCACCCTCTGGGTAGGAGTATTTTGTTTATGCATTGCAGAATATAGAGTGTCATGCTCATTTAATTTCTCCTGGGCTACTAATTTTGGTTTCTCATCTAAATGGTAAGAGATAATATCCTCTGCTATTGTATCTTTATCTACCTCTATTATTTTCTTTATCAATTTGAGTTTCCTCCTATTATTATCCTCTACATCACTGGTTTCTTCATCCAAAGAATCATAAAACTCCATGTTTCTATATATTGGTTTGGAATTAGTCATGTTATTAAGTTTTGGCTATAAGATTAATTTCTCCAAATTCCTATATGCTTGTTTTGATTGGTTTGTCACAACATTGTTTCCTTTGATTATGGTTCCTGTGTCTTTTGTTAGTTTAACAAAATGTTGTTTAGAGATTTTATTAATAGTGTTAGTATTATTATCTAAGGTCTTAGGCTAGATTCCTAGCATCATAGATTCTTGAAAGTTGATAACAAACCCCCCCCCTTCTAAAAGGGATGCTACAGGAGATCTGTAAGTGGATTTTGGAAATATAGGATACCTGCAACCTTCTTCATTTCCAATGAGGTTATCAGATTTATCCTTAAGAAAGGTTTTAAGGTCAGTCAGATAATCTATAATGGTATTGTTAATATCAGTCGTAGGCCTTAACCAAATATTTTGCAAAATTTTACCATAGTATTTATCTATGTTCAACTAATATGTTATTTGGTTAGTTTCAAATTTAACATACTTAGGGAAGGAGAACTTGTCCTTCATTTGAATCAGAATGTTAACATCAGATGAATCCAATAAGTTAAGTTCTAATCCCATCATTTTCCCAATTCTATCACCAATTTGAGATAAAATCTTACTGTGCAAAAGTTCGATAGGCATATTTTCAATTTTAAACCAAATGGGCACAGAAATGCAATCAAACATATTTTTGTTAAAATTTGGTTGCCATCTAATAAATTTGATTGCATGCCCTAGAAAATAAATATACTCTTCAGATAATAATTTGTTTCTAATATCTACATTCTTGAATTCCACATAAAAGAAGTTATCATTTAAAATCGTCATACTTACCTGTTCTCCAAAGGATTCATGGAGCCATGCTCTGAGATTATTCCCTTCAAGTTTATAACCATACCATTTCCTGTACAAACCTAAAGCTGCACAGTGATCCCTAAACCCATTTGTAAATTGGTATTCTCCCTTAATGATGACATCTTCCCTAATAGATTTCTCAAAAATTTGGGGAACCGGGGGTTGAAGTTGATTTGGAATGATATTTGCAGTATTAGGTTTAACTATGTTTCTATGGTCAGGCAGAGTATAGATATCCCTATTTTCTATATGATTCTCTTGAAGGTGCCCAAAATGATTAAAGGTGGGAAGCAAAAACTTACCATTCTGTGGATATAGGGTAGCGTTATTCTTCCTATGTTTAAAGCTTTTGAATCTTTGTGCATTTTGTTTGTAAGCCGATAGCCATTCATCCTTGGAGGCTGGTATAGATCAAGGAATAGCCTTCAGGGAAACCCTAGAAGGGAAAAAAATTCTACTTGCATTACTCTTGTTCGAGACTAAATTCTGTGTATTCTTCGAATACAAAGGTTTAAGATGATACACATACCTGGTTCTATTAAAAACAAAGAATTGTTTGTTCAAATATTTAACTAAAGTAAAATACCTTCTGTGATGGTGTAAGGGCCAAAGATTAGGGTGCAGAGATGAATGAGATTCAACAGAAGGTTCCTCTCTGTCATCAAATTCATCAAAGGCCGCCGGTGATTTGCCCATTGGGGTCGTTCATCAATGTAGTCATTCGACCGCCATAAGACATTTGTCCCATGATTCCATCAAGATTTAGGTGAAAAACCCCTATGCCGAGTAAAATTAGGGTGAAAAAAATGCTTTATTTCGCAAAGTCGCTCCTGCTCTGCCATTTGTACCTTTATATAATATGTTAATATGAGATGTATATTATTGGATGTAGTTGATGTATCATTTATGTTAGTTTCTTGTAGTTTTTATTCATAGATTATTTTGCTTAAGTAATTCTACGTCAAGGAACCCTCGAGAAATGTTATCTATGTTGTGTTGTACTTATGTGTATGTCATGTACTTCATTGTGTTGCTTCCACATTGTTAACATTATTGTTTGTAAACATTTAAAAAAATATTATTCCGTAAAATTAGTGTCATGTTTTAGGTTAAGTTCTCCTGGGTTCCCTGGCGGGGCATTACAGAAGCTATGAGAACTATAGTTTACACTTTGAACAAAGTTCGGCTAAAGAAAGGTACAAACAAAACTTCTTATGAGCTGTGTTATGGTAGAAAACCATGTGTTAATTATTTCAAAATCTTTGGAAGTAGATGTTTTATTAAAATAGATGAAAATTATGGAAAGTTTGATCCAAGAAGTGATGAGGGGATATTCTTAGGATATTCCTCTAAGAGAAAAGCATACAAGTGCTTGAACAAGAGAACAAACAAAATAGTGGAAAGTGATAGTGTCAGAATAGATGAATTTTTTGAGAAAAATGATTAATTCAGCAAGAAGGAACTTGAAGACTATCATGGGTTTGTTTATGTGCAATCAGTGGATCAAGATACTATAGAAGAGTTGATGGAAATACATGTCAATGAATAGGATTAGATACAAACAATGGAAGAAAATCCTATACAAACAATTGAAGAAAATACTAGAACTGAACCAACATTATTGCCTAAGTATGTAAAGCTGAATCACTCACCTTATCAAATTATCGGTGACAGAAATGCAAGTGTATTAACTAGAAAAAATGCAAGAGAAGATTCATGTTTTTAATCTGAATTTGAGCCCAAAATAGTGAAAGAAGAATTGAAATATGAATATTGGGTGAAAGCCATGGAAGAATAATTGCAACATATTGAGAGGAACAAAACCTAGATATTAGTGCCCAGACCTATGGTCAAGAATGTGATTGGTACAAAGTGGATTTTTAGAAATAAGATGGATGAAACTAGTGAAGTGGTAAGGAACAAGGCAAGACTAGTGTGCAAAGGATATGCACAAGAGGAAGGCCTAGACTATGGTGAAAATTTTTCACCTCTGACCAGACTTGAATGTGTGAGAATAGTGCTTTCTTATGTCGCTTACAAAGGATTCAAGGTATATCAAATGGATCTTAAGTCATCTTTTCTTAATGCTATTTTGGAAGAAGAAGTATACATTGAACAACCTGAAGGATTTGCTACTTCTGAAGGTAAGAATATGGTGTGTAAATTACATAAATATTTGTATGGATTGAAACAAGCACCTTGAGAATGGTATGATATGTTGCACTCATATATGATTCAAATTGGTTTTTTCAGAACAAGTGAAAACAACAATGTGTATTTGAAGAATGAGAAATATGACATATTGCTAGTTGTAGAGATATTTGTAGATGATATTATTTTTGGTGGAAATGAAGAGTTGAAAAGATCATTTGCAGATGAGATGATGAAATAATTTGAGACGTCTATGATTAGTGAGATTAAATTCTTCATTGGATTGAAAGTTCACCTAATGAAAGATGGTATCTACATAAGTCACTCCAAGTAAGTAAGAGAAATAATAAAGAATTTTGGACTAGAGGACTCAAAAATGGTTGGTATGCCTATGGTAACAGATTGTAAACTATCAAAGGAAGATGATTCTAAATAAGTGGATGAGACACTTTGTAGGTCCATGATCAGTAAGATACAATATGTTGTATACGGTAGACTAAATATAGAACACAAAGTTGGATTAGTAGCTCGATTTTCTTCTAATGCTAAGAAATCTCATATGGTTGCCATGAAGAGAACCTTCAGATACCTTAAGGGGACTGAATATTATGGTCCACGGTATGGACATAAAGGTGATTTTTCTTTAAATGTGTTTACTGATGCTTATTGAGAAGGTAATGTTGATGATAGAAACAACACAAGTGGAGGTGCATTCTTTCTCAAAGATAGGCTTGTATCTTGGACAAATAAGAAGCATAATTGTATATCTCAATCAACAGTTGAAGCTAAGTATGTTGCTGCTACAATTAATTATACTCAAATAGCATGGGTTAAGAAGATTATGGAAGGAATACAAGAGAAGGTAACTGAATTGGTGGTTATCTATTGTGACAATACAAGTGCCATTAACATTTCAAAGAACCTGGTGATGCACTCTAATACTAAGCATATAGCTATCAAATATAATTGTCTTAGAGAAAAGGTACAAGAAAAGGAAGTAAGGCTGGAGTATATGCTAACTAGGGAGAAGATTACTGATATTTTTACTAAACTATTTCCTAAGGATACTTTTACGTATTTAAGAGGTAGGTTAGGGGTCATTCCCCTATCTTCTCTGAATTAAAAGAAGATGCAATTGTATATGTCCCAGTGTATTCATTGAATATTTTTATGTGTGGATTGATGTTGTGAGGCTACCCCTTAGGGGGAGCAGTCTGTGAAGTGATGTGATTTGGTTGATTAGGTACTACAACAAAGATATCAGGATTATTTGGTACCTTTGGCATTGTTGGAAAATGGGGATAAGATGTATGGAGATGAAAAGAGTTAAGTTCAGTGTAAGGGGGAGTAATTGCAGAACATGTGAAAGATTGAAGTGGAAACATTTTTCTCCTTAATGTTTCATGTTGAAGATGCTATTACATTCTATTGCTGAAGAGAGTGTTGCCATCATTGGTCAAGCATAGAATGTTGGCATCAATTCCAAAGGGAGATATTTGGCATATCTGATGAAATGATGGTAATTATATTTCCATGATGACATAGTAATTTGATTATAGGATGATCATATATTATATTTTTATTGATGTCAACTATTGACTTTGTGTTCTTTGTATGTTGTCAAGCATATTTGTGATTAATGATGATTTTTAGTTTCTTTTAGTGGTTTCTATCTTTAGGGGAGACTCAGGTATGTCTCTGGATGTCAAATGCATGACCACTACTGCTGAAAAAAGTTTATGTGAGAGGTGTAATATAATGGTGTATAATAGTACAATTGCTAGAACAATTAATAACAGGTGATAGATGATTTGAATGACTTATCAAATCTTTCATGTATCTTGTGGTGTGGTCACATGATATGGTGGTTGAAAGTGTTTAGATGATAACATTGCAATCACAACTACTTTGAGTGACTGGTGGGAAGGATAAGTGATCGGTGAGCAGAGACAATGTTATTCAACAGGTTAAGTGTTTGTGTTCTTGTGCTACCGATGGTAGATTAATGATAAATGAGTCACGATTTGGTGATGTAACACCCTGCCAGGGAACCCAAGAGAGATTAACCTAAACATGTCACTATGTGTGTTGAATAAATTTTTTTTTTTAAAGTTAAAATAAAGAAACATACAATCATGCGGAAGCAATTACCATTTATACACATGTCTTACACTTACATAGATTATATGACTCAAGGGTTCCATGACGTTGAATTACTTAAAGCAAAACACAACTAACATAATAACAAAAGATTCCATCTGATTATTCATAACAAATATAACTTACATAACCATAATTACAATCCTCATGGATTACCATGATACTACCATAAAYTCACATCCACTGCACWTGTCGYAGGGTATGTGGTAATCACTCTAATCTACTTACTATTACAATTTCYAGATTAGGTATCACATGCGATACTCTAATACAAGGTTAAAATAATCAAATTACATAATAAATGATGAAGGAACATAAAGAGCTCATCCGCAAAGAACCATCAAGCACCTGGTACAAGGACGTCGAATCTCAATGGATAAAGAATCACTACCACCTGTCCGTGTGGAACCACAAAGGTCCACCCCACTATGCTGAGGAGATAACAAAAGATCCCAATCAAATATCCAAAACCAAGAAGGAATAACCACTAAGCAAGGGATCCTGATAGCTCTCTAATCTAATGTACTAATCATCACAAAAGGTAAGACACACTAATCCAGAGGCAACTGACAACGTAGGAAATCTAGCATGTGTAAAGGAAGGTGTCATCATGTAGGTCTACCCTCAAGTTTAGCCTAGATAATCACAATGGATTTTGGCACCCAAGTGACCATACACGGAGCTAATGTCCTCTCATACTGACAAGGACCATTAACTATGTCAGATACCTCGCAGGGAAACTAACATCTTCTCCATACCATCTTAGTCTATACTAGCACTCAAGCATGGGTGAGGATACATCTTATTAATCCATTTTACATTCTAATATGTCTTTAGTTATCACTTATTAAAGAAAATCCACAATAAAAAACCCAGTAGTCTCTTACAGACACGAAACTTATTGCAAGCCACCTCCTACTACGCATCTAGGTAACCTACCCTAGGCTCAAAGATCATAACAGATCTAACATAGGTCGCAACCCTAGTGTACCCCAAATTCAGTATCCCACATAATTAGGAATCGTCACATATAGGTACACACACACAGATACATAATTGAAAGGGTCATCATGGTCAGTTTAGGGTAATAGCATAGAGCACACACGTCATAAAGTAACAGAAATATAAATTACACCCCCCAACCTCTGTATACATCCTAGGTCATCTAATGCCCCAAATAAGCACATATACAAGCACAAGAGAACACACAGATGCATAGAAAACAAAGCGTCCCAAAGGACTAAAAATTGAACTATAAGCATATAATCATTTACAGTACCTTATCTAAGAACTTTGTTTAATACCCAATCAAAAGAAATCCACCATTTAATAAACACATTTAATTAACATTGATCTTCGTCTTTCGAATACACACATAGTAAATCAATTTAGAATATGGAACATGATATGACAGATGACACATGTCAATTAATATTCAATAATATCATTTATCACTTTAAATTACCATACCACCTAAACTGATTTGCAATTTGAAGTTTTTTTTCAATAACTCCCTATTAATAAATTAAATATCGATAACATCATCCATGAATAGCTTTGCAATTTAAAAATTAGCTACATTAATTAATTAACACACACACACACACACACACACACACACACACACACACACACACACACATATATATAAAT
>MU224395.1:1757919-1771848 GCA_018584345.1 Thuja plicata
TCAAATTGTAAAATGAATTATGGTTACATTCTATTGATCCTCCATCTAAAATATGGTAGGAAAGTTTACATAAGTATAAGTTTACAAATTTCATAATATTTCATTGCAACATAAAGGGGGATGGAATTCTTTGAAACATCAGGTTACAATGACCAAATTATAGTTGTTCACATCTGTCCATAAGGGTAATCTTGTAAGCTCCTCCCGCTAGCTAAACTTGATAAAAGGGAGTTAACCAGGGATGCTCACCACCCAACCTAGGCCTATACAAGGCCACCCCCGAGCTTGGGGATCCAAACTGGAATGGATTATAATCAAATACACCCAACAAACAAGAAAAAGGAAATGAGACTTCAAAGACAAGAAAACTTCCCAACAACAGGATGTACATGAGGAAGTATCTCCAAGAGATAATCCAAAAAAAAGGGGTAGTGGTAGACCTCACTGAAGGAGAAAGCCAAGATCACAAATAATACACAAGCCTCACATGGACTTGATAAGGACCATCTTTACAAGATGCTATCCTGAATAACCTCCTTTTGCCTCCTAAATGCCCTTAGGCCCATCTTGGCTTCATGGGTATCATGTTACCCCAAGTTTATCCCTCCTCACATGGGAAACTCTACACTTAACAGGAATCATTTCCAACTACCCCTCCAAGGCTACTCTGCCCTCCCAAGGGTGAGTGTACCTTGAAGACCCATTCAAAATCAAACACATAGTAAACACATTGAGTAACAAAAAAGAAATTTCCAACAAAAAAATAAAAGCTTCAAGAAAAACCATAAGACTCCATTAATGGAGTCCTTGAGCTCAAGAACACATACATAAACATAACAATAACTTTTAAAAGAATTCCAACCTTAATCCAAGCTAAGGTGTGAAGAGGAATGGTGTTGAGCTATCCTTCCTAAGCTCCTTCTCCAAAGGCTCTTTCAAACTGAATTCTGTCTCTAAGGGTAGAGAGTGGGTGAACACTCAACTCATCCTAAAATCTCCCCTAAATAGGAAAACCTCCAACATGAGCAAGGCTTAACCCAAGGGTGAGGTAACTCTAACCAATCCTTAACCAAACCACTTCCTAACCCTCCAAGGGTAAAGTAAAATAAAACATGGGTAGAAGAGAGAGTGAGGTTAACCAAAGTCACACTCCACTTTCAAATTCGTTTAAAGATGAAAATGACACTTAAAGGGAGTAATAAATGAGTTTAGAGGCTCATTAATGACAGAAAATGACCCCTAACCCATAGGGTACCAAGTTGGGTGACTAAAACTTACCCCGGTTACCCCCTAGGAGCCCAAAAGACCCTCAAAAACTTACCCTGAAGTTAACCTACGAAATTCTAAGTCAAAGAAATTCTAGAAACTTTTAACCCTGGGGTAAGCTTGGGTACTACTCCTAGATGACCTTAGTTAACCCTTGACTTACCTTGGTTTCCCTTTTACTAGCCATGTCCATAATTAAATTACAACACTTGCCAAATTTGGCACATTAAATTAAAACATTAGACATGAATTTATAACATGAACATTTACTAATTTAATAACACACATGCAAACCACGTTCATGAAATAAACACATAACAATGAGGTCCATGTCTCTTTATATAGACAGGACCTTGAAAAGCATGGGTATTTGCATAGGTTCCAGTACTGGGTCCCCGATTTAGATCCATGGTCAACTCTTCCTGCACACTCAATGCACACATTAGTAGATCCAAAACAACATGATATGAAACATAACATAACGTTAATAATATATGTAAGCATATAAACCACATTGCATTTAGAACTGAAATATCCTAGCATTGGTTTCCTAAACCATTTCCATCATATTACATTCATACATTTAGATCCATATAAGACATCAACATAAACTGAAACTAAATCAGAACATAAACATCTCAAAAGTACCTTGATTACAAAATCAGGTGCTGAATATATAACACAGGATTCCACCGATCCTCAAAAGTATAAAAAGTCCCTCTGATAGTCAAAGTATGTCAAAGCATAAACTACTGAAAGCATGAGAAGAAAATAATAAAACTATAACAGTCTAGTGTAGGTCTCACAGGTTTCATCTGAATCTTTGAGTGTATCAGAAGGTGACAGAACTTTAGGCGCAGAATCCTGTTGACTTGTCATTGGTACATTTAGAATCTCTGATTTTTTTTCTTGCTTGGAGGGAACTGGAGTCACTTTAGTTGTAGGCACTATTGATGGATATATGTGTCCGTCCAAAAAAATTTTCTCGAATGCTTTTTCAGTCTCCTTTTCAACCAACTCATACTCTTTATTCATAATGTGTAGAGTTCTTGTCTTAGTTCTTAGATGAGGTTTTACTAGATCTAACATTATCGCCTTCTCATCATGTGAGAAAATAGGGAGAAGATTAGCTAATGTTTCTTCTCTAATCCTCATATCCTCTTCTATGGCTTGTCTTTTTAATAAATCAAGTATGTTCCATAGTTTTTTTGGAATGACTATCTTAAGTTCCAAAACTGACCTTTTGAACTTGATCATATGTGAGATAATCGTAGAATGTATCTCTGATTTATCAATCTCTTGATATTTATCAAAGACATTTGCAATTGAATCTAATCATCCTTCATTAATGATTCTGTTTCTCAATATTTCAAGACTAGGTTTGAATCCTACCTCAAGAGGAGCTTGAGTATTCTTTACCTTGCTTTGAGTTGTCCTTGAGGATGGGTGGCTTGTGGGGACTTGCTTCCTTCTTCTAGTCATCTTGCTTGGCACAGAAGGAGGAGAGGATTCTAGGTCAATAGTAGTAGAGGGTGCAAATATGCTCTCACCAGACTTATTCTTTTTGTTCTTATGAATATCATTAGATATTTCAATTTTGACTTCTGTAGGCATTTTCTTAAGTTCTCTAGAAATTTTAGATTCCCTATATTTATCTAGGTCTTCTTGGGTGACACCATGAACTTTCGAAATGTTAGAGGTAATCCTTGATGCTTTCCTCTTATTATCTGCACTGTATAGGACATAATCAATTTTATTTGTCTTTTCTCTATACGAGCCTCATCTAGGCTCATTTGGATCTTTAGGCATAGATAGAAGGACTTGTGCATATCCTTTTAGAATATGTTCTTCTACCTCATAACCAAGTGGGTGAATCCACTTGGTTCTTTGCTTAACTGCTTCCATGCATGTACAATCTATTTCTACCATAAAGAATATGGTGTCCTTGTATTTGTCAACTATCTTCTCAGGTATTCTGAACCTCTTCTGCATCTAAATTTTGAATGTCTTGACCTCCATATCCATAGAATCCTTTATACTTCTTTCAGATGTAGCTTTCAACTAAATTTGAGACAAGGTAGGTTCGCTTCTATCTAGGTAAAGATTAGAAACCTTACCAACAATGTGGAAGTACATGTATATAATCAAGGAGCCAAATCTGAATATTTTTCTTTTGTCATGCGTGATAGCTTAAATATTCTCAATTAGCTATGCACACAATATCTCACAAAGGTTATATTGAGTTTTATCTCTTACCATCCTTATTGCTGCCAGAACTGTAGCTGTGGATACACTATTTAGTCTGCTTGCATGCTAAAACTTGTAACCAAGTATCATGGTGATGAGTTTGATGTCTTTCTCCATAATAGGATCAACAGTCATTCCACACCTATCACTCCTAGATAATCATGCCTGCTCAACCTGTTTCTTGACATCCTTTCCAGTAGGAAGAACGAGACTGACCTAAGAGAGTCTAGTCATCTCATGAATGAGATCAATAGTAATACAGACAGGAACTTCACCAATCCAAAATAGATCATCATGTATCCTAGTGAGTAGAATTTTAACCCATTTTGGTTCATAGAACTCATGCGCATTTGTATACTCAAAGATAGGGTTATCTGAGAGATGTGAGAATTCATCCTTGAATGAGTAGTCAGGGTTAATCATATATTCCATGAGCATCTTTATGATTTTATCACCAATAGACTCCTTCTTACAGTAAATGTAAGCATGTATATCCTCAACATGTACGCCTCCTAACGGAGTCTTGGATAATGCCCCTTCAACATCATCCAAAACTAACTTGAAAGGATGCTTCTTAAACACATATCTCTTCTTCTCAGAGATGTCAAAAACTATAGGAGTTGCCATTACTTGCTTGTAGCTTTCTTAAATAGGGTTTCACAGAGATTCTAAAATGACGCATCCGCGCTAGGGTTCCTTTATAACTGCAATCCACTTTGCTAACCAACCAATGGTAATTAGTCAATATTAAGATGCTTGAATCTCATGTGCTCTCCAACTTATCGATCTCAAATGTAAAAGTGAAGACATTAGATATTTTAGTGACTTATAAATGAGTTACTGCAATTAATGCTTGTTGTCGTAACACAGTTTCCACTGTGAATTCCAAATTTAGTTCCTACATCACTAAGAACATTACGCTCTTGCATACTGTATCAAAATGTTACCAAGAACATAAAACTAAAGGTGCGTACTCAGAGGCTATTATACCTGCCGCGCAGGGGTTTAGAGTTTGTCTATCTCCCCCTATGACCATGAGGATCATCTATTCAGAAGTAGAATTTGCATCCACTATGGATGCATCTACCACTTTTTCAACACCATCATCTTTCTTTACTTCAACCCATATTTTGCCTGAATCTTTTGTAGCTTTCACAAACTTGAATTATCCAGATTCTTTAAATAGAGATCCTTGAGACTTGTTAGGTCTTCCTTATTTTTGCGCTCTAGATCTGAAAAACCTTGAGATGTGTCCAACCTTGTTACAAGAGTGACAAATCACTAGAGGCTTGTTGACATGATTAACCATGTTGCATTGTTTATCCGTGTGTCCATTGTAGTTGCATATCTGACATATAATATTCTGATAATTTTTCTGTGATTGATTTCTCTAATTGTACTGAGTCTAACTTCTTTGATTTTGTTGTATCTGATTTCTTAGATTTGATCTACAGTGTAGGGCTCTATGACCAAATTTATTGCATGAGTAAAAATAACCATTGAAAGGTCTTACCTCTTTACAATCCCTTGCCATATGTCCTTGTATGTTACATGCATAACAAGTGCGTTTAACTG
The DNA here is from genome assembly GCA_018584345.1 of Thuja plicata. Taxonomy (NCBI): domain Eukaryota; kingdom Viridiplantae; phylum Streptophyta; class Pinopsida; order Cupressales; family Cupressaceae; genus Thuja; species Thuja plicata. Next base: position 1,763,008 of record MU224395.1, read on the forward strand.
GTTTGTGTTCATCTTTGGGTGGTTCTACCTTAGCTTCTACAATATTCGATCACATGTCTTTGCTTCTGTAGATTCTTCTTGTGCTTTATTTATTTCTTTCATTGCATTGATTTGAATCTATGCTTCACTGTATCCAACACCAGTGGTATCACCTCTTAACTTTTATGCATAGAGTTGTGATTGTAATAGATCATAACTTGTGTGTAATTTTCAATATGATTCTTGGCTTCTATCAACTCAAATTCTATCTTTTTCTTGATGTTATCCAACTCCAAGATTTTCATGTTTTCTTGCATAAGTTCTTCATCTAATTGTTTATTTTCTTTAGTCCTTTCTTCAATAGCTGTCTGGCTATCTATTAATTGTTCATTCAAATCTTCAATCTTATCCTTTAGAGAAATGTTTTCTTCATTCAACTTTTTGACCAGTTTTCCCAAATCATTTGTAGAGCAATCTTTCAAATATTTTCTTAATTTTTTGATGAGCATTTATGAGTCATCAACTTTCAATTTTAGTTCTTCATTTTCTTTTTAGATCTATCAAGATCTCCAAGAGCTGCTTCAAGATTATTATTTTTAGACGTTTCACTTCTGCTGAGTCCATGATCTCCTCAAGTGGTTAAAATTATTTCAAAGGACCAAAGCTCTGATACCAATTGTTAGGAATGGGAAAATTGAGAGGGGGGGGGGGTAAATCAATGTTCAACAATTTATTATATATCAGTAACTTGAAACTTAGTTCAATAAATAGTTAACAAATTTAATAAGAAAAGCATATCAACCATAACACATAACACAAGATATGTTTACAGGGAAACCTTGATCATAAGAAAACCCCAATGGGAATTAGTACCCACAAATAATTGCACTAGTCTTATGAACTTGTTAGAGTTCCTTTGCCCTGTTAGGAGCAGTCATTACAATGCTGAGTACAATGACCCTATTAGGAGTCTTTTACAAACCCTATTAAAGGTGGATGACACATTTCCAGAGCTCACTTTTCAATAAGAAGAAGGCTACAACCTTCTGAGAATAGATACACACAATATATGAAAGGTGAACTGCTGTTATGACACTGTTGTCTGATCAGTTTTGTTTGTGCACTAATGCTCTAACCTCTTGTAGAGTTTAATTTCATACTGATTTCATACATAGTGCTCTTCTTCAAATATCTCTTCTCTTCTATCTTCATACCTCATCCCAATACAAAAATGTATATTTAGTATATATATACATGTATTAATAGACGCAATCAAAAATAAAACTTAGTCAACCCAAAATCAACATTCACAATGCTTGAAAATTAATTGGCTTAAGCATGTTTACATGAGTGATAACAAAATATTACAATAAGCACATAGCTATTACAAAACAATTTAATATGTGCTAATCAAAATCTATAGTCAGCTTCATGCTCTGTTATGCTAAAATGCTTGTGACACTTAGTTTTCCTGTAACTTCATCATATAGACATATCTGATGCTGTGTGTGTAGACTTAGTATAATGCTGTATCCACAAGATTATATCTAAAGGTGCAGGTCATAATTAGTTCTTTCGCACATGCATCGGTGCTCTGATCATCAAGTATATCTCTGTCTACACTGTCTTCTATACTTAGCCAAAATCTAATCTTCAAAGTTTATGAACTGACTATCAAAACTTCATATGACTTTGTTGCCATAATGACAACACAAAACTAGTCATATAATCTCAGTAAAGTCAACTTTCCTACAGAGCCATCCCTTAAAACCTATCAACCACTACAAACACTAAATCATTATCTCTTTGAGTCTTTGGAAAACCAAGCACAAAATCCAAGCTAATATCCTCCCAAGGTTTCTCTAGTATAGACAATGGTGTATAGAATCCAGTATTTTGACTACTCCCTTTAGAAACTTGATAAATCATGCACTTCTGAATGAAATTCATAATATCCTTATGAATGTGTGGCCAACAAGACTACACTTTGATAAATGTCACTATCTTATCGATTCCAAAGTGTCCAACTAATCCTCCGTAATGTTTCTCCTTGATCAAACTTTCCCTCATAGATCCTCTTGGTATACACATCTGAAGTCCTTTGAACAACACTCCATCCTATATGAAATAATCCAACTTAGAACTCCTACCAGTAACCAAGGGTTCCTTACAAGATTTCCAAGGTTCAACAAAATCAAGATCCTCCTCATACAAAGTCTTCAATTCATCAAATCCAAGAACTGTCACCTTAATCTCTATCACAAGATTACTTCTAATAAAAACATCAATAAATTTGTTAGAATTAACTCTCTTATGCTTCAAAAAAAATGAATAAATATATAAGAATTCAAACCTTATCATGTGTCTCTAATTCAACTTACTCTCACTATGCAAATACTATAAATCCTAATGATCGGTATACAACACAAACTCCTTAGGAAATAAGTAATGTCTCCACTTCTTCAAATATTGAAAAATAGCATAAAATTATTGATCATACAAAAAATAATTTCTCCTAGCCTCATTCAAATTTTCACTAAAGTAAGAAACCAATCTACTTTCTTGACTCAGTACTACTTCAATTGCACTTCTACTAGCATCCCACTCAACCTAAAATACTTTACTAAAATATGGTAGTACTAACATAGGTTGTTCAGTTACCCTTTTATTCAACAAATCAAATCTCCTTTGTGCTCCATGTGTCCATGTGAATTCCTTCTTATCTCCTTTCATAGTATCAGTCATAACATTGCAACAAGAACTAAAATTCCTTTTGAACTTCCTATAAAAAATTTCCAAGCCATGAAGTGATCTTACCTCACTAACACATTTAGGTTCAAGCTACTCAACAATTTCTCTAACCTTCTCAGGATCCAACTTCAAACCTTCAACATAAATCACAAATCTAAGGTATACAAGCTCATTCTTCATAAAAGTACACTTCTTCATAATTATTAGCAATTTTTCTTCTCTTAACCTCTGTAATACATGCCTTACATACAACATGTGCTCCTCTTTTGTTTTACTAAAAATTAGAATATCATCCAAATAAACTATGAAAAACTTACCCAAAAATTCCTTCAATACTTCATTCATTAGCCTCATGAAAGTACTTGGTGAATTAGACAAACCAAAAGGAATTACTAACCACTCATACAATCTTCTTTAGTCTTAAAGGCAGTCTTTCATTCATCACCTTCTCTTATTATGATATGCTGATAACCACTCTTCAAATAAATATTTGTGAAATACTTAGCTCCACTGAAGAAATCCATCATATCATCTATCCTAGGTAATGGAAATGGATAATTGATAGTAATCTTGTTTATTGCTATAGAATCTATACACATCCTCCACTGTCCATCCTTCTTAGGTGAGAATACTACAGGTACTGCACAAAGACTTAAACTTTCTATGATTAAACCTTTTAGAAACAACTCATGTACTTATCTATTGAACTCCTCCTTCACTGTTGGTGTCAACTAATGAGCTTCTTTATTAGGGAAACTAGCTCCAGGAATTAGATCTATGCAATGAATAATACTCCTAACTGATGGGAAACCATCAGGTACATTATCTAAATCACATATGCATACTCCTCCAACATGACCTTAGTCTCCTTAGGGTATTCACCATTCAGATCTACATCTTCTATCTTCTTTGTAAAAAATAGAAAAACAAACATTCTCATGTCTCATACCTTCCAGGAATTCCCTTACATTAACCATGCAAATTCGAGCACTTGTACAAATTTCCCCTTTAAAAGGTTCCTTCAAAGGCATTAATCTCTATTTCGTACTATTAGCCACAAAAGTATAGGTATTTATTCTCCTGTCATATATAGCTTGTCTATCAAATTTCCAAGGTCTACCCAAAAAACATGACATACATCTATAGGCATTATATCACATAACACTTCATCATGATATTTCCCTTTTTAAAAATTAACCAAACATTGTTCACTTACCAACACCTTATGATCATTATTTATCCATGAAACTTCATAGGGTTTGGAATGTTTCAATATTTGCAATTGCAACTTGTCTGCCATTTTCTCAGATGCCAAATTCTCAGAACTACCACCACCAACAACAACTTTACATACGGTACCATCAACAAGCCATCTATTTTTAAACAGGTTCTTTCTTTGCCAAGAGTTCTCCATCTTTTCATCATGGTACAATGTTATCCTCATGATTAATGTCTCCCCCCTTTCAACCCGATTATTATTAACCAATTTAGAAGATCCTTCTTCTTCCACGAGAGCTATTCTTTTGCTTATTTTAGTTCTCTTTTTAGATCCACCTTGTTGTCAGTCAAAGGCCATATGAACTTCTCCACCACAGTTGAAACAAGTGCCCTTAAACATGCTTTTATAATCTCTTCAATAGCCTTCATTCCTATAGAAACCTCTGTAGAAATTAATTTTAGGAATCTTCTCCTCTATCTTTCCTTTATCAGAGTCACCAATTGATCTACCACCTCTACCTCTCTAGAATATTCCACCTCTACTTCTTTGTCAATTTTTTTGTCTTCTATTCAGCTTATCTTTAACTTTTAGGGCATACTGGTAATCATCTTCCACATTCCCAATCTTGAGCATACTAATCTCTTCTTCTATTGACATCCTCAAACCATTCAAGTATCTTGAAACTCTCTCTACTTCATCCTCTTTAAAGAGAGATCTGATATCTAACTTGTAGAAATCCTTATTTTACTGTTTCACATTCATATCCTTTTGTCTCAAATTATACAATATTCTCAGAAAACTCACATGATAATTAGACGATAATAAATTTGCCTTAATTTTGTTCACCATCCTATCCCAAGATTTGATCTTCTCTTTACCTCTACTCCTCCTATTATTTTGCAAATGATCCCACCAAAGTGAATCATGAATCTTAACTTAGTACAATCATACTTTAACTTATTGTCTTCATCAATACCCTAAAAATCAAAATATTTGTCCATAGTTGAGATCCAATATAACAACTCATCTATATCCAATCAACCATAATAATTTGGTAGATTAAAATGTGATCTTTTATTAACCCTTATAAGAGACCTAATAAACCTTTCTTCTCCTTGATCCACTTCAGGTCATTCTGGGGCTTCTCCTTCAACTTGTTCTTCAACTTCCTCTTCAACATCACTTACTTCTTTAATATGTCGACCTCTCCTCTGGGCTATTTCAACCACCTCTAATCTGGCAGCACTCTGTCTCAACATTTCAATAATATTAGGGTCTGCACCTCTTCCACCTCTATAATCTCTACTAGCCATCTCCGATTCTTCCTCTACAACCGTGGGTCAGATCCTTACTCTACTACCACATGAGAAACCAATTCAAGATCCACAAACTCAAGAGACAAGATCTATTCACCACAATAAAAAACCACACTTTGATACCACTTGATGCAGCCAAGGTAGGAGGGTCCAAAGATATGAACAATCCAACCTTGTAGAAAGAGTTACACAATAGAAACCAAGAGAATTCATGAGGGAACACACTGATCTATAGTATGGAACACACATGCAATATCTCCATTAATGTGTAAAACAATTACAAAGCTATGCAATAGCAATCAACATGCCCAGCTCAAGAATTCTAGGGACTTATTACAAAGAACTTAATTATCTTCCTGAACTATGACTGTAATTTTTTTTCTATAAACCCTAATTCACTACTTCTAGACACCAACCTCCTCCTAAACAAGGACAAAGATCCAACTTAAATACACCACCGCGATGTAAAAAGTCAACATCAAGATTACATTCCCCAAGAAAAAAAACATGTTACCAACTAATTCTCTAGTCGACCTTACATCTAAGAGATATTTATCCAATGATTAAATCATAAGGATCAATCATACAACTAGATCGAAAAAACATGTAGATACATAAGAAAATGAGCCATAAGAATTGCCGAGCGAGGAAATCCATCCAATAATTCAAACGCTAAGTGGTGTAAGAACATGAAGAACACATTCAAAAAATAGTTAAAGAATCCATCATAACTTTAGGAGAAATACTCCAAAAGAGATTCCATCATAGGAAAATATTCCTAAAGATCTATAGAGTATAAATCTATGACCACAACCGTTTAAGGATCTAAATAAATTGACTGTGATAGAAAACATTGCAATTGGTGACAAGGAATAGAAAAAAAAACACAACCTGTGACTAGGAAAAGAAATACTCAGATGTTTTTGGTTGATGAAAGTTAAAAATGGTCCCAAGATGCTCCTGCATCAGTGCATGTTGTGATCAAGCTAGGGAAGAGTTAAGTATGCTCATAAGATATTGTATGCTTTAGTGGATTTGTTCAAGCAAAGACATTTCTATTTTGCAGATCATTATTGTTGTTGTTCCCTAACACTTATAATAGTTGAAATACCCTAATAGGGTAGATCCTAACATATCTTTATTATATATCCTCTAAAAAGGTGACACATTATCTTGTGTTTTAAGTCCTCGAACAAGGCTACTCTTAATAGGGTAAAGGTTCTAATAGGCCTAAGGTAAATCCCTTAACCGGGTAGCACCTAACAGTGCTATTGTTAACTCCTAACAAGACATACTTTAGAAGAGTACATTATTTAGTGGGTACAAATCCCCATGATGGTTTTTTCCCTATTTTGGTTTCCATGAGATAAATCTATGTCAAATTTGTGGATGATCTTGGATATTTATGTTTTTTGTTTGCTGCTATTATGGTTAATCTTGTGAATGGTGATTAAAGTTTAAGTGATTGAAAAGTTGGTTTATTTGGTAGATTACTAATTCACCACCCTCAAAGTAATATGATCATGGGTCTAACAATAACGTTACAAAATATGATATTATGAGAATTCTTCAAGCCATGTGTAGTCCAACTCCTTGAATTCATCAAGGAGAAACCATTTGCAAACAAAATCCCTCACAATTTACGCTCATTTCCTATGTCACATCAGTTGCTATGCATTGAGGTTGAACATAAAGGGTTGTTGGGCCACATTTATACCTGACATGAGAAACTTGGGTACATCTCTTGGCCAAGGGATCCCCACCCCTAATTCTGCAAAAACAGTATCAGGGACATCATCCACCAGAAATTTCTCTTTAAAAACCTTCCCCATCAACATCAACGTTTCAACCTTCTCTCCTTTGGGGTCGAGGAGAGATGCATAAAACCAGAACATAATGTCTATGTAGATGAGGTATCTATCAACATTCTCAAGGAAATCTCGGCCCAATACTATCGACAAAACAACATTTCTAAAGCACCGACCTCCCTACAAACTGAAGTGAGGGTTTCTTCTGCGACACTGCCTAAAAATGACTTCTTCTCCTTTGGAGATGTACATCTCAAATGAACTTGGAGTGTCCATGTCCAGTTCTTGATAACCTAAAGACCTAAAAATGTAAAACTTAAAACCAGAGACAAAACTTCAACCACCAAAAAGTCTAAATTTTAATCTACCAAAAGAAAATTGAAGAAGAAAGAAGCTAGATCATCTATAAATAGCCCTTGATTGATACTTAACAATTAAATATTCTTTCTTTAATCATAATAAATCCATTTTCCTTAATCTTTAATGTAAATATTTCCCATAAATGAATGTGTGTGAGAAATTTAAATCCATTGTCCTTAATCTTTCATATCTCCATGTAGATATTTCCCATAAATGCATGCATGTCAGAAATTGGTAATATCATCTATAATAATTTGGAAGTCATGTGTGTTGAGTAGATGACAGTTAAAGAATGTCAATTGTCATTGACAAGGCATTTATTTCTTATTGAGTTACGAGTTACAAGTTGCACTATAGACCATGCAAAATTACCCACCGTCCACGTAAACAACAAACCAATTGTAATCAATGATCATGGTTATGGTGCATGTTAGGGTTTGAATCTTGATACATGTCATGATTCTAGTGACTTCCTAGAGAACTCCGTTTCCTTCAAGAAATTGGGGCCAAAATTAAAATTCAGCCATTGATCTAGGATCATCAAATGGTCTTAAATAATACATTTAATAGTATATAATTATGGATGTTAGGTTATGTGTCCATATGACTAGTGGTGCTTATCAATACCAACGTGTTGATTCTACAAACAAGTTGGCAACAAATAAAGATGATATTTTCTAGACATGATATTGCATTAATTACATCTCTGATCAATTGCCATTTGGCATTGGCCTACATGACGAGTCCCATCTTTTGAAAATCGACAATAATTAAATAATTATTTTTTCCATAATTAACAAAATATTAGCCAATAAAATAAATAAATTTTCAAACGGTAGATAAAATTGGCTAGTATAATTACTATTTTTACTTAAAGAAAATCATTCACCTCATATATCATATTTTTTTACTTCAAAAGAAAAAAATTTGCCTCATACAATATATATTTTCCCCCACATTAAGGTATTATTCACCACGATTTTATGGAATTTTCATACAGAAGGAAAAAATTCGCCAATACAAACTATTTTATTTTCCTAATTTGGAAAAATATTCGCCTTCATTTAGAAAAATTTCCCCCTAAAATAATGTAGGATTCGCTAGGATTTTACACCTTTTCCTGGGAGGGGGTTTCTTAAAGTTATGCTTGTTCCATACCCTCTTTGGGACCTATTTTCCACCTCCCATAAACATTTTCTTTTCCTTACTTAAGTTGACATAACCATTTAATATATAAAATTTACCGAGTAGGTGAAAATCCCTCCTATTTTAGGCAATTAGGATTTATTATTCCTCTTGGATTTATTTGTCGATGTTTTCCTTTAAAATCAACCCTCACCTCTCCCTATGCTAAGTTTTATAGTTAACTTAAGTTGGTTTACTGGGGGGGGGGGGGGGAATCAGAAAA
>MU224395.1:1771898-1793348 GCA_018584345.1 Thuja plicata
CCCTATGCTAAGTTTTATAGTTAACTTAAGTTGGTTTACTGGGGGGGGGGGGGTGAATCAGAAAATAATGAATCTTATAACTTCAAACTTAGGTCTCTGATTCAACTTGGTAACTTAATAACAATAGAAATAAAAAAGAATGAAGAGTGGAGCTTAGCTATAGTTGACTGCCAAGATATTGTGGGAGAAAAGGTGGCAGACTATTGGATTAACAAAAGATGGGTGGACCTTGGTTCCTTTGAGGGAATACCTTCTCAAATCAACGCCCAACTCAATTCTTGGTTTCCTACTAATGCTCTGGATTCTTTGGTCTGGAGCCCGGAACCTAATGGAAAATTCTCTATTGCTTTGGCTTTGGCCCTTCTGCTCTCCAGTAGCTCCCAGCCTCTCAGTGCTCAGGTTTGGAATTCCAACCTTATCCCTAAAATTAACATGTTTTTTTGGCTTCTAACACAGGACAAAATCCTTACGGTGGAAAATCTCTATAAAAGAGGTTTCATCATGCAAAACATATGTTACCTTTGCCTCTCTGAAGCTGAAAATAGTAACCATCTATTGATACACCGTCCCTTCTCTAATCAAGTTTGGGACTTAGTGTTTATGTATTTTAATGTGGATTGGGTCAAACCTTATAGTGCTCAGGAGATGATTACTCAATGGTTGTGTCCTTGAAAGGGTAAAGACTATAAGGAGATGTGGAAGCTCTTCCTACCTCACTTCTCAGGGAGGATATGGAAGGAGAGGAACAATAGGGTCTTCAGAGAGAAAAAATCCTCCCATACAGTTGTGGCTAACCATATAATAAGAGGTATGCTGGAAAACTTTAATGTGTCTATTCCTCAAAGTAATAACATTTTGAATCTTCAGGAAATATCAAGTTCCAAATGGGGGATCCCTAGAAAACAAGAGACTAAGACTTTAGATAAGAGGGAAAATACAAGATGGTTTTCTCTGCCTTATGGTTGGGTGAAAGGCAACTTTGATGGAGCTGCTAAGGGGAATCTGGGAAAAGCTAGAGGTGGTGGATGCTTAAGAGATAGTGCTGGGAATTGTCTGGGAGCAGTTGTTGCTCCTCTTGGAAATCAAACAAACCATGTAGCCGAAGCAATGGTGGCTCTTATGATTGTCAGTCAGGCTAAAGAAAAAGGAATTTTGAAATTCTTGTTGGAGGGAGACTCATTAAACATCATTAACTGTATCAAAGGCGAAGTAAAAGCATCCTGGACTATAGCTCACACAATAGACAAAATCAAATTGACTCTACTTCTTTTTGAAGAAAGTTTCATCTCCCACGTGTATAGGGAAGGAAATAGGGTTGCAGATAGTTTAGCCAATGTGGGTGTTAATTGTGAAGCAATGACATCATGGAGTGGGGAGGTGGATTTAAGTTTTGAGATTTCGCATCTCATCAAGTATGACAAAGTAAATCAAAATGAAGGCTTACCGCAAACAAGTATTAATAATGATTATGACAGCTAAGTTTAATTATGTCATTTATTGTCCGTCGAGGCTTGTGGGTTTGAATGAAATTTCCTACTCACACAGATTGTGGGTCACAAATAGCAAGCGAAACCAGAGAAAGCTTAAGCTCCACTCTCTGCTAAACTGTAGCCTGTTAGTTCAAAATTATGCAACGATGGGGGGTGATTTGAAGAGGGAGGAGCCGATGGACTGTTCAAAATGGAAGAAAAAGAAGAAGGTTTGGAAAAGACTCAGGAAAGGAGGAGTTATGAACTTCATGGAACACTTGCACGGTGTGGATAAGGAAATTATGAAGAAATTTACAGATGGATGGAAGAATGGGAGGGTGAATTTGTGGAGTAAATCTATCCCTCTTACCCTGAACCTCATCTTTGAAATAATAGGCATTCCTGTGGATGGAATGAAGTTTTATAGGGATGATAAGAGGACAGGCACTCGAGCCTTCAAAATATTCTTGAAGAATGAAGAAGAGAAAGCCCTTCTGACCAAAAGCAGGGGAGATTATGTAGACATAAAAAATATTAAAAGCCATTGGGCCAACATCCTTACAGTGATGATCAAATACTTTACTCTGGATGGTAGGTATTCTAAAATCTATAATCTCCATTCCGTCCTAGCAAATCATTTTAGGCACCAAAATCTTGTTTCTTTCCCCTATTATTTTCTCATCTCTTTGAATAATAGTATTATTAAACACAAGAAAAAAGCTTCAAACCTAATTCTGCATGAAGGTTTTATTCTGCTTATTTATGATTATGTTAAAAATCAAGTCTCAAACCCTATCCCTCAAAGGGTCAAAGGGAATTTCAGGAAGTTGAACTGGGATATCAAGAAAGTGAAAACTAAGAAGAGGGTTAACATAAAGATTAAGAAAATGGAGATCATTAGGGAAGAGATGGAGGTCAGCCCTAACACCCAGAGCATTGATCAGGATAAAACCCAGGATGAGGAAAAAATGGAAGAGCTAGAGATAAATGAGGTTGATTCGGGAAATCCTAAGATGAATCAGGCCAAAGACGATGAGGACTTCAATAATGAGGATGATAACATAGCAGCGGAAGACATCAATCTAAATGAGGAAGATGAGAACAGGGAGAAGGAAGCGGACAACCTCAAGTAGAATGAGGAAGAAGAAAATAGGGAGAATGAAGAAGAAAAGGGTGAAAAAGAAAAAGAGGAGGAAGAGAATAAAGAAACGTAAATGGAGGAGAATAAACTTCTGAGGAAAGATGGTAAGAAGAAGAAAAAAAAAAAACTTAACTCAGACTACAAAATGGTGGGTTTTGAGGTCGACGAGAGAATCCTGATTTGCACAGAGGACTATGGGGCTAACATGGAGAAGTGGATTGGGGAGGAAATCAATATGATGAAACTACACCTCAAGAACATGCAAGAAGCTATGGAGCCTCTCAATTCTAGAATGGTAGAAATGGAGAAGGAGGTGAAGATTAAGGTAAATAACAAAAATAAAGATGATGACCTTACTGTTAAGGTTAATGAAATTATTAAAGATAAGTTCAATGAGATGAAAGCCCAAATCAGTCACAATGGGCACATGATAAATATCATTATGAAACATAGTAATGAAGGGCTGAAAGTTTCTGTCCAGAATCTCAAAGCTTTATACGCCTACCTAGAAATGAGTCTACAGGAAAGAACTACTTTCATGGTGGAAGGTGATATTGAGAGCGGGGGCCCGAGCACTAGAACTCATAGAGGTGTCAAAAGAAAAGTTCCAGAGATCCCTAACGAGATGCTAAAGCTGAAGGAGTCCATTGACTTGATGGAAAACATGTAGAAAGAGGCTGAGGAAGCCTATGAAAAAATGCATTAAGCTAGGTGTTGCGCTGGAAGGTTTGTTGGTTTTTTGCTGGTAACTGTGCTTTTTTGTCTGGTTTTTTTCTTCCTCAGGTTTTGGGTTGTTTTTTTGGGTACTTCTCTTTTGTTTGTAGCAGGCATACCATGTTTGTAAGGGTTTTCATTGCTTATCTTTAATCTCCTACTGTAAAAGGTTTTGGGTACCTTTCAAAACCTGTTTTTACCTTAATAAAAAACAATAGAAATCAAAATTATGATAACTCTACTTATCTCAATCAATAACATATACCATAAGAAACTAACATCCACAATTATAAATGCAACACATATAACACTATATTTAATGAGGAAACCCAATTTGGGAAAAACCTCTATGGGAATCGTCACCCAAAAAAAGAAATAATCTTCTGAAATATGATCGTTTAAGAGCCAATCTGGTTAAAGATTACAATGCACATTTGTTAGATGTGACCCTGTTAGGGGATTAATCTTTGATCTATGAAGATTTTTTGTTACTCCAATTGCACATTGAAGCTATCATTAGTTATAAAGTAGACATAATGGATAGTTGATAACAAAGTCACAAACAAGATAGTCAATTTTATCACCGAAGTATAGAGTTAACCAAGAGCACTGATTATGCCCAGAGATAACTGAGTGTAGTGATTAATGAGTAGACATAATATACTGAAAATATGACAACACCAAGCTACACAACATAACCAAACACCAGTATAACGGAGATACACAAACAACACCAAGCACTGAGAGACAACAATAACCAAGTAGAACATAGAACACCTAAAAGTTTGTTACGACACATCATTCAATGTAACCAATTTTTAGCCGACCTAGATAATGGTTTAAACGATCGAGGAAGACATTAATTATGGATTTACAACATTAATTTCTTATGTCTCCTATGTGTAGATGATCAAGGTAAATTTTGTACACCATTGATCTTAGGATAAGGACGTAATTGTTAAACCCTAATTAGGTCATATTGTTTGATATATAAATGTATAGATGTCAAATTTTATTATGTATGTTGATCAAGAAATGATCAAGTAGCCGCTATACTACAGACATCAGAGATCAGAGAAGGGAGTTTCAGAGAAAGAGACTACATTGTAGAAATCAGTTTAGAGAACTAAGAAAAGGATACCGAGAATAACAGAGAAGAAGGTATTATCATTCACATTGAGGTGATATATTTTTGTATGAACTTAATGGATTTGTATAAGAAATATTGAGATTGTATATGTTTCAGATCAAACTTTTGTTACTCTGTAACAATTGTAATAGACCTCTAAATATCTTAACAGAGTAGACTTAACTGTCTTATTGTAAATCTCTTAACCGAGTGCACACATAGATTGTGTTGCAAAATAATCACACAAGGTAGATCTAATAGATCTTATTCTTACTCCTAACAGGGTAAGATCATCAGAAGTGATCATTTTGTAAAGCTTTAACCGGCTAACTTTATTTCTACAGTAGTGAAGTTTTGTGGATCTTATACCCACCATAGTTTTTACCTTCTAACATGGGTTTTCTGCGATACCAAAATACTAGTGTCATGAGTACTTAATCTTATGTATGTGTATATTTTACTTTACATGAATTTACATTTCAACATTAATACTACATGTTTAGTATATGCGAATCTACTCAATCGGTTAATGAAGAACAATGTTAACAAGATTTGATCAAAAAGGTTTTAAGGGTACTGACTTAGCCCTCCCCTCTCAGTACACATCCTTTCCATTATCCCAACAATTGGTATCATATCTTGTTCTCTTATTTTGAAGGTTTAATAGCTGAAGAGAAAATATCTTATAATGGAAAGGTCTACAACTTGATCTTTCTGAGTTATTACAGAGGCAACTAGAAGAAAATATGAGAACCATAAGATCAGAAAAGACAAATACATGTAAGTTCGATTCATTACTACTTTGTATATTCTTCTACATGCAAAATTTATTTCCTTCAATTAGTAAATTTAGGTGGAAGACAGACAGACAGGTTATAGTATAGATTGATGAAATGATTACAAGTCTAGGAAAGAACTTTGAACCTGTAATGAATGAGTATTTCTCTAAGTTCAAATCTAGGAGGGAAAAGAGATCCCAGATTCCTATACAAATAGTAGAACAATACAAAGATGATATTTTTTTTGTAGTAGATACAAATACAACATTAATCAAAGCAGCAGATCCGAGGACTGCATGGCTACCTCTAATGGACTATGAGTTAGATATTGATGTTACATCTGAGGCTATTGAGAAATTGTTAAATGATCCTGTTGACAAATCTTCCATGAGATTTGGCACCTATGAAGAGGTAAAGACCCAAATAAAAATTTATTTGCAAGTACAACAATTGGGCAGCAAAAATACAAAGATTGTCAAAACCTTGAAGAGGAAACTTGAAATCATCGATGAAGAATTGAACAAGTCTGAAGAGGAAACCAAGGAGCAGACCTTAGTTGGTCAAGAATTAAAACCAGATCATGATACTGAGGACACCGAGTCATATTTAGCACTAGTTAAGGAACCTAAGGCCAAACAAAGAAAGAACACAAAGATTGAATCTCCGTCAAAGACCACCTCATAGTCAGTGACTAAGGATTCACCACCTTTGAAGAAAGGTGTAGAAAAAATTACAAGATCCTCACTGAAATTTATAAACCAAACACAAAAGTAGAAGGGTACTACTACTACACCAAAACAAAAGAGGAAATATGTGCAGAATAAAGATGACAAGGATGATTCTAATGAAAATCTAGAATAATTCAAGGTTGTACAGAATAAGCCTTCACAGACAATTGATGAGATTGTAGAGGAAATCAAGACAACCGGATAGTTAGCACATCTGAAGATACAAGTATATTCTAATCTAACTACCGAGCACAAGGAAAAACTAGAAGAAGCAATCATAGATATGATGATTAAATTTAAATAAGTTCCAATTGATTTTTCTACTTCTATTCCATCAGAACTATATGATAGAATATCATCAATATGGACATATGCACTCCAAACCAAGAAATAGATGAGAGGAGCAACTCTCACACTTATAAAATTTGAGTGCACAGTTGAGGAAATTCATGATATAATAAGACAATATTCCAAGCAATTTTTGAAGAAACACAGAACACTAAATACCCTAGAAGGAAATATGAAGGAAGAGGATATTGAGAGCACCAAGATTTAGAACAATTGCTGAATCCAACCGAGGACACCTAGGATACCAAGCAAGTAAATGATGTTGCATCTACTGGACCGAGTACAAAACCTATAATAGTTGATGATACAACAATTGATAATGTGTTATATGGTATTCCTGAAATCTTGAATAATTTAGCTCTCTTAGATATCACAATAACTGATGTAACTGAAGGTGATCCAGATGATAAAGCCAAGGAAGATGAGTCAATTAGAGAAACCCAGACTATAGATGAACAAGAGATATCACATGTCACCTGAGAAAATGTACCAGGCTAGCTACCTATTCTGGTCCAAGCAATTGAAATTGAGACCAAAACATAGCAGAAGGCACCCGAGCAGACAATAGATATAGTTAAGGATAAGGGTGAAGATCACGGTAAAGAGACCAGGCATAGTGGTGGGACAACACAAGGTGATACACCTAAGGATACCAATGATACTTTAGAAGAGAAAGGTAAAGGTAACACAAAGAATCCTGACAATATAGTAGATACATCTACTATAGACACAAGGTGAACTACTGAGGCACCTCACCAAGGTGTCACACCAAGTATCAAGAAATCAAAGTCAGAAACTGAGAAAAAGGCTCAGTTAGAATTAGCACCATCACCATAATCGTGTGGTCAAGGGAAGAAGAAGAAGAAGAAAGAAACCAAGGATGTAGTTACACTAGATGAAATCATAGAGATTCTTGAGTGGGATCCAAGGACCCTTGATTCAAAGAAACTAAAGAAATATGGTGAACTTTGCACCAGAAAATTAGTACAAGATAAGCTTAGAAAAGAAGGAAAAAGTACACAAGTGCTAGAGAAAGCCAAAGAGATCTTAATGCAAGTTGTACCAGATATCAACATTGATGATCGATCCCCCATAGTAGACCAACTTGAATTGTTCATTGAGGCAATTGACAATCCTGACATTGATGTCAAGCAAAAATTGGTAGAGTGAGCAAAAAAGAAGATCCAATACAAAGTTACAGAAAAGATCAGCCAGGTAGTGGCAGTACATAAGGTAACTCTGTCAGAACTTGTAAGTGGTTTAGAAACTATCATATCAGAAGCCATTACAATTCTACAATAGTTACACATGCATTAGATCACTTCACTATCGAGATTAGTGAAAAACTAAAGTAAATAGATCAAGATGTAAAGGTTAGTGCACAAAGTCTATCAACCAAACAACATGCATTATTGATGCATTAAACCAAGGTACTTCAAAACAAGTGGTTGAGACTAGACCTATAGAAAGAAGAGGAAAAAATTAGGGAAAAAGTAATCGAGCTACAAGTGATGTTACTACCACATTTAGTCATGATGCAGCAACATGTAACATTGGAAAAGAATCTCATTGCCACCGCGGAATTATTAGTGATAGAAAGCATATATGATATGCATGCTAAGATAAATCTAGAGCTAATAACCCTCGAGCATTTGAAGGAGGAATGGGAGAAGTTATTGGAAACACTCAAGAATACCCATCCCAATATTTTTGACAAACTGTAAGTTATACGCCTTTTGTCATTATTTTCAAAAAAGGGGGAAACATATGTATATATGTTTAGTAAAGGGGGATAACTATAATCTGTATGAGTTCATATACATATATCGAGTATATACAAAGGGGGAGAATGTACAAAGAAGGAGTCACTATGTATAGTATTATGTACAATACTAATTTTTTGATACTAATGCCAAAGGGGGAGAATGTTACTCCAATTGCACATTAAGGTTGTCATTAGTTATCAAGAAGAAATAATGGACAGTTAGTAATAGAGTCACAAATAGGATAGTCGATTTAATCAGCAAAGTACAAAGTTAACTAAGAGAACTGATCATGCCTAGAGTTAACTGAGTGCAATGATTACCTAGTAGATAAACTATACCAAATAGAAGACAACATCGAGCTACACAGCATAACCAAACACCAGTATAATTGAGATACACAGATAACACCAAGCACCAAGAGACAACAATAAACAAGTGGAACAGAGACCACCTAAAACTTTGTTATGGCACATAATTTGATGTAAAAACTTTTTAGCTGACCTAGATAATGGTTTACATGATTGAGGAGGACATTAATTACAGATTTACAATATTAATTTTTATGTCTCCTATGTGTAGATGATCAAGGTAAATTTTGTACACCATTGATCTTAGGATAAGGATGTAATTGTTAAACCCTAATTAGGCCATATCATTTGATATGTAAATGTATAGATGTCAAATTTTGTTATATATGTTGATCAAGAAATGATCAAGTAGCTGCTATACTACAGACATTAGAGATTAGACAAGGGATTTACAGAGAAAGAGACTACATTGCAGAAATCAGTTTACAGAACTAAGAAAAGGCTACCAAGCAGAACATAGAAGAAGGTATTATCATTCACATTGAGGTGATATATTTTTGTATGAACTTAATGGATCTGTATCAGCAATATTGAGATTGTATATGTTTCATATAAAATTTTTGTTACTCTCTAACAATTGTAATAGACCTTTAAATCTCTTAACAGAGTAGACTTAACCGTCTTATTGTAAATCTCTTAATCAAGTGCACACATAGATTATGTTGCAAAATACTCACACAAGGTAGATCTAATCGATCTTATTCTTACTCCTAACAGGGTAATTTCATCAGAAGTGATAATTTTGTAAAGCTTTAACATGCTAACTTTATTTCTGCAGTAGTGAAGTTTTATGGGTCTTATCCCCACCGCAGTTTTTACCTTCTAATAGGAGTTTTCTATGATACCAAAATACTAGTGTCATGAGTACTTAATCTTATGTATGTGTATTGTTTACTTTACACACATTTACATTTCAGCATTAATAATACATGTTTGGTATATGCAAATCTACTCAATCGGTTAATAAAGAACAATGTTAACAAGATTTGATCAAAAAGATTTTAAGGGTACTAATTCACCCCTCCCCTCTCCGTACACATCCTTTCCATTATCCCAATGTTTTCACCCTGTTAGGAGTGGCCCAGTCAAAGGGCTTAAACATTCATCCTAGAATGTTATCTTTTTCAAGGATTTACAAAAGGACTTGTTAGGTCCACTTGGTTAAGAGATTTTTCTATTACAAAGGTTAATAAGAAATAGTGTAATGATTTGATCTGTGTATCTGCAACTACCTCTTGCTTGATTAGATCCCTTATGTGCTCTCTATCACTACTGGCATCAATAACTCATCAATTTCTTCTATGGACTGGATATTCACCTCTTTTCTCTTCTTTTCTTCACTCAGTAGGTTGAAATAACACCAAACTTTCAATTTTTCCAGCATCTCTCTTATAAACATAAAATCCCAACAATATATACGCCTCTATTTTTTCCTCTTAATCTCCTTGATTAGCTTTTCACTTCTTTTATCTAAGCTGTCAGATCATCTTTTTGAACTGATTCAATGTATTTGTGACTCATTTAAATGGTTAACCTTTACCTCGTGACTTGCACTATTCTTGGAACTTACAACTTCCCTTTTTCTGGTTAATCTTCATCTCAGATTTTAAACTTGACTTTTCATGACCGTAGATCTCTGTAAAAAACTTTATCTTCATCCTTAACATCTTCTTGATCTCCTTGCCTTCACATTAAATGTGTTCTGATCCTTGAATTCAAGCTCTATTCCACACTTGGTGACTTGGTGAATGACTTCACTCAGTGTCTGACTTTTCTCAGTTACTGACCTCTGCTCGGTTGTCAACTTCACTTGGTGACTGAATTTTCTTTGCTTGACTGACTAACACTTCACTTTACCAACAAAATTATCTATTCTTGGTAACTAGTCTTGTTCCCTTTACCAAATTAACAACATCAAATGTTAAGTAGAAAATAGTTATACCAATAGTACCTTATCATTAGCTAATCTTTATTATATGCCCAATTAAGTTCCTCTCTGAATGATATGTCAACTTAATATAAACCATAAATCAATTATTTGACATCAATGAAAAAATAACAATTGATCTAACCATTCTACTATCTTGTATTCCTCTAAGCTCGGTCTCCATCATTATTAGCATTAGTTAGTTGACAATATCCCTCTATAGCATTGATGAAAACACTATTAATTGATGATGGTATACTCTGATCTTTCAGTTTTCTTGTGATCGATCTTAGCTTGTGCTCCCTCTTTGTGATATCCATCAACATTATCCTTTTACATTCTCCCTCTTACATGAAGTCTTTCCACTTTTGTATTCATAAATTACTTACTTCTCCCTCTTTGACATAAATGTCAAAAATTCATACTCCTAAAATATTGTTTAGGTAGTGAATCATACCTTGTATGTACTGATATCTCTTTGCATACACCTAAAGTGTGACCACTAGCATCAACTCACATAATAGATATTCTAATGAATCCTAGAAATTATACAACATTCCTCTTACACTAATGATTTTGGAATGGGGTAGGACCCATAATTTACCTCAAAGATACTCAAAAGCATCCTTTGGTAGTGGCTTGGTAAATATGTCATCTAGGTTTTCCTTTGAGTTCACATACTCCAACATTACTTTCTTGTCTTGAACTTTCTCTCTTGAGTAGTGATACTTGATAGATATGTGCTTGGTCTTTAATGCATTATCAGAAACTTTGATATGTTTATAGAACTTGTGTTGTCACAATAGATAGTGACTAGATCGGTAATTTCCTCTTGCATACCTTCAAGTAGCTGTTTGATCCATACAATATTTGCACAATTCATAGCTACAACAACATACTTAGCCTCGGCAGTATACTATGAAATACAACCTTTTTTTCTTTCTTAGCCATGTAACTAGTCTTTCTCCAAAGAAGAAAGCTCCACCACTTGTACTCTTTCTATCATCAATGTTTCTAGCCCAATAAACATTGGTATATACTTTCAACTCAAAGTCTCCTCCTCTGTTGTACAGTAGGTTGAAATATTCAGTTCCTTTTAGATATGTAAAGATTCTCTTAATTGCAGACATATGTGTTTCCTTTGGATTGGAAGAAAACCTTATAACAATCCCTACTTCATGAGAAATATCGGGTGTGCTATGTACTACATATTGCAACTTACCAATTATTGATTGGTAGAGTGTCTCATTTACTTCTTTTGTCTCATCTTCTTTTGATAAATTACAACCAATGACCATCAGTGTTCCAAATGGTCTTAAGTCATCCATACCAAAGGTCTTTAGGACCTTCTTGATGTAATTCTCTTGTGTAATGTAGATCCCATCCTTTACTTTTTGAATTTGAAGTCCAAGAAAGAATTTATTCTCTCCAATCATAGAAATTTCAAATTCCTTTCTCATCTCCTTAGCAAAAGATCTGCACAATGTGTCATTTCCTCAAAAAATAATATCATCAACAAATATTTCAGCAATTAAAATGCTTTTATTACTATCACATTTCAGATACACATTACTTTTGTCACTTGTTCTTTGAAATCCTATCTTTATTAGATATGAATGCAATCTTTCATACCATACTCGGGGTGATTGTTTCAGGCTATATAGTGCTTTGTGCAATTTGCATACCATGTCCCTATTAGTATTATCAATAAATCCTTCAGCTTGTTCAATATACACTTCTGATTCTATAATACCATTAAGAAATGTAGACTTAACATCCATTTAATAAAATTTGAATCCCTTATGATCCACATATGCTATTAAAATTCTAACTCCTTCTAATCTAGTAAAAAGAGAAAAAGTTTCACCATAGTCAATACTTTCTTCTTGTGCATACCCCTTGCAAAATACTCTCACTTTATTTATGATTACATTACCATGCTCATTCAAATTATTTATGAAAATCCACTTAGTATCGATTACATTCTTATCTTTTGGTCTCGGTACCAAAGTCCATGTTTTATTCTTTTGAATTTGATCTAACTCTTGTTTCATTGATTTCATCCAATCTTCACTTTCTAATGCATCTTTCACTTTTCTTGGTTCAAATTCAGATATTAAGCATGTGTTGTGTCTCACCATACTTCTTGTTAGAACTCCTGCAGTCTTGTCTCCAATGATTTTACTCGGTGAGTGGTGTATTTTCACATACTTTTCTAAAATAGGCTTGGTAGCTAGTGGTATCTCTTCATTTCCATCATTCGGTGGAAGCTATCTCTACTCATCTTCTTCCTTGATTTCTACTTTCGGTAAGGTGTCAGGAATCTCAGTTTGTACATGAAAAAATATTTGATAATCCTTGGGTTCCTTCTTACTATCTTCATCATTCTTCTCTTCTAATTCATCAATCCTCACATTTTCAATTTTTACAATTTTGTTAGTAGTCTTATTCAAACATTTGCAGGCTTTTCTCTTAGTAGAATATTCCAAGAATATTCCTTTAGAGAGAAAATTTCCATCTCTAGCATCTTTTAGAATATAACACCTACTTCTAAATACTTTGAAGTAACTTACATTCGGTTTGTGTCCATACCAGATCTCATAAGCTGTCTTGTTAGTTCCATTCTTCAATTGTACTCGATTGAGTGTATACGCAGTAGTGCTGACTGCTTCTCTCCAGAAGGTTTGAGAAATTCTATTCTTAATCATCAATGTTCTATCACAATCCACAATGGATCTATTTCTTCTCTCATCTATCCCATTATTTTGCGGTGTCCTTAGTGTAGCCATTTGTCTCTTTATACCATGTTCACTACAGAAGAGTGTAAACTCATCAGAACTAAATTCTCTTCCTCTGTTAGATCTCAAACATTTCAGCTATCTCCCAGTATCATTTTCAACTCTATCCTTGTACCACTTAAACATTTGGAAAGCATCCAATTTTTATTTTATAAACATGACCAAAATCATTCTAGAATAGTCATCAATAAAAAAAATGAATTATCTATCTCTATAATAGCTTTGTGTTCTCATGGGACCACATAGGCCGGTGTGTACCAACACCAAAATAACTTGTGTAGTGTAATATTTTCTTGTATAACTTGATTTATTCATCTTACCTACTTTTCATCCCTTGCACATGACATTCTCAGGTTTTTCTAAACTTGGTAGACCTCTTACTTTGTTCTTCTTTCTCACTTTGATTAAGTTGTCAAAATTCACATGACATAGC
Source organism: Thuja plicata (assembly GCA_018584345.1). Taxonomy (NCBI): domain Eukaryota; kingdom Viridiplantae; phylum Streptophyta; class Pinopsida; order Cupressales; family Cupressaceae; genus Thuja; species Thuja plicata. The sequence continues at coordinate 1,785,499 of MU224395.1, forward strand.
CTTTTGTGCCATAGCCATACATCTTTAGTCTTAGAAAATAGACAACTCTTTAAATAAGTATCAAGGTAGAATAGGTTACCTTTAGATTGTTATCTAGTAGAAATTAGACTTCCCTTCTGATCAAATACCTTTACCTTTCTATTTTTAAATTCTAGTCGGTGTCCTATATTGTTCAATTATGCCACACTCAATAGTTTGTACTTCATACCTTCAACCCAATAAACATCATCACTTTTAGTATTGTTCAGTAGAATTATAGAACTTTTTCCCTTCATAGGATATGGAGCATCATTTCCAAATATAATATTACCTCCATTATGCTCTTTTAAAGTAATAAACTTATTAGTATCACCAGTCATATAGTGTGAGAAACTACTTTCTATAATCTATGTATCATTTTTTCTTACTTGTGAGATTAGGGATTTTTCCTCTACATACCTTTTTTCATCAGACTCATCTTTAATATAAATATAAACAACTTCTACATATTCATCATCACTTTCATCATTAGATGATCCTCCTTTAGCAATGTAGCACAACTTCTTTCCTTTGTTCTTAAAATATTTGAATCTTTTGAATTTTCTCTCTCTCTCTCTCTCTCTCTCTCTCTCTCTCTCTCTCTCTCTCTCTCTCTCTCTCTCTCTCTCTCTCTCTCATTTTTATCTTTTTTGTATTTCTTCTCATTATTGTTAGGATAGCTAGAAGCAATGTGACCGATCTTATTGCAGTTAAAACACTTCAAAGGTAGTTTCTCTTGGTACTTGCCTTTACCTCTTGGTAGTCTCCTATCTAATAAAGCTTCAAACTCAGCTTCATTTGTTTCATCTTTAGCATATAGTTCCTCTAGCTCACTTTTACAACTATGAAATCTTTTACTAGAATTACTTGCATATCCATCACTAGCTCTATATTCTCTAGAATTTCCAATAGTCAAAGATGATTTGAATGTAGATTAAATATTAGAGTAGTAGGAAAAATATTATCAAAATCATTAAGCTCAAAATCAATTAGCTTACCAATCATAGCATCTAGGGTAACAGTCATCTGAGGAATGTGATCGCTTGTTATAAAGACTCATAAACTAGGCACAATCCTTTAATTCAGGGATTGGACATCCAACTAAGCACTTCATCCACTTTATAGGAAACTCATTTAATATGTTAAACCCAGGAATGTGTTGCTTGAAATGGGATAGAAAAATATATGTACCAAGAACTTTCTCAACCAATCATTCTATAGTTGTTGCAAGAAATAAATGCTGGAAAGAAACTATTCTATGGCTGCAGGAAATAAATGCTTTCAAATGGAAACTATACTATTGCTGCATGAAATGAATAGTCAAAGGACATCTAAACTATTGCTGTGAAATTAAATATTTCAAAGTAAATGATGGAAATGAATGCTGCTAGCAGGATGGAAGAGTGTACAAAATAACTATAATGCCTTAGTTACTCTGCTGCTCGGCCGCAGGAAGCAGTAGTTGTCCTGTGGCTTTGACTGCAGGAGCTATTCAACATTGGAATTGAAATAATGGAAATGCAAAAAAGAGAGCTAAACTAGAATGAATCTAACTATGGATTCCTCACCAAGTGGGCCCCCTTGGGTGAGTACCCAGAATTCTCAATTACACATAACTAATCTCAAAACTTCATTTTCTCATTAAAATGAATAACAGAGTACAAAGATTCTCATCAACATTAAAATAACAGAATTAAACTATCTTGAAACTATCATAATACTACCATTGCCCTCCTTCGCACATAGGAGCGGGGTTTTATTTAAAGGAAAAACATCTAATTGCTAAACTCTACATGCCCTAAGAAAAGGCAGAGCTTTTATTACAAACAACTAACAAAAAGGAAAGCTAGAAAATAGGAAATGGAATCGGTCTAGAAAAGAGGAAAGAACCACTTAGACATCAAATCTAACTTCCCACTCTCTTCTAGATTTCATCAGGGAAATTATTGTGTTTTCCAAGTCTTTTCTCAACCGTCTCCACCTGGATTAACCGAAAACCTTCCACCACTGCTATGCCAATGTTTCATCAGTGTGCATCTGTTGCAAGGTTGAGTCAAGTGTCCAACACATAGACATGCTCATCTGAACAAGATGATGGTTTCTACTTCGATGCACTGAATTAAAATTTTTAGGATAAAATCATTCATGGCAAATAATCATTCAAAGTACATATGCATTATCTATTGCTAAAATAGTCAATTTATTCATTAAACATGTTCATAATTTCATAGCAATAAACAAAGCATATTCATCCAGATAAATCATATTAAGTATCATATGTCCATGGAATAGGTCCAGTGGTTGACTACCACATATTAATAGTTTTAGAGCATAAAGTCTTGGAGTAATAAAAGAAAACATAGGAAAATACCTAGCAAAAGTTCTTTTAAGGTATCTAAAGTATGCCATTAAAATGGCCTATCATTTTGCCCCCTATGAAGACTAGTACCGGTCCTTAGGAACTGAGATGTTCCAGATCTTGGCAAGAACCCAGAGGTATCCTTCATGTGTCTCTCCAATCATGGAGGTGCCCACTCGCTATTAGAATCAATTTGTTTTCTCCACCTTCACTCATCTGCCTAGTTCTTGTTGCGCATCTATTTCATCATCCACACAACTGTACATTGGCCATAAAAGTAGAGGAGGCTAGAAGGTGAGTGGCAACCATCTCTTGGGCCATGGCTATCTTCCTTGGCATATATACTAGCTAACATGCTACATTGTAGCCCGCAAGTTAATCAGACTGTGTGGTTATGCCTTCTTACGTGCCATAGTGAGTCTCTCCCATCTTTGCCTTAATCCTTCAACTGCCCTATCCCCGTTTGATAAGGAAATCTTTAAAATGCTGAGAAAAATTCCTCATGGCTTTCCAGACTTTGTTTCCTCGGTGCAGAATCATGAAATCCATAAAAAATTTGCATCTAGTCATAGTAAAGCCTTCATGGTGACTGAATTTCAGGATGAAGGGGCAATGAAATGAACTGTTCTAGGATTCTGTACTTATGTAATTTCCCACCACAATTTATTTCATTATGAATCTAGGAAAGGAGGGCAAACAAATGTATATCACCAATAAAAAGAAGGGTATTCCAATCGGTATTAAAATGAACAACATAATTGTGCACATATAACTCACATAAAAATTCCGGACACAATCAGGTGATGTGTTGTATGCAGCCACAAATTCCTGTGAGGTTTTTATGCTTGTGTTAAGATCTTGAAGGACTCTCATTAATTAAAATAGAAAAAATCTCTCCTTGAGGCATAGGGTATAAACCCATGGTGGTGGTCTACATTCTATTAAATCTAGAATTATATCTGTAATGTTATTTATCTTATTCTATAGGAATTCTATTTCTTTCTATTTTCTTTCAAGCTCCCTTCTTAATTTTGTCTTTTCCAATTCCCACATTGAATTTTGATATTGCATTGCATTGAAATAGTCAACTGAGAGAGCATGAACAATTACCTCCTCTAGTTTTTGATCTGAGACCAGCCTGGCTACTTGTGGGTCTTCCTCTTTCTTTGTACAAACTAGCACATTATCTGGAACAAGGGGATTTTCCCTGTGATTTCCTTCCTATAGAGAAGAAGTTTCTCTTTTGGCTTTTTAGGCTCTACTACTTCTAGTATTACACACTCTACTTCTGTAATCACCTCAGAGGCTACATGATCTTTTTCCATCATACCCTAGCATTTTGCAATTAGACTACTTATTTGCGGCTGTTCTTGTAAAGGCTCCTCAGAGGAGACACGAGAATCATCAACCGTAATAGGGGAGTCCTTTCTATCTGAATGTGTAGTATTAAAATGAACACTTATGAATAATGGGGTATCAGTAGAGGCTGCATGTTGCTTCTGTGAAAGTTTTCTTTTTCTTGGTAGGTCTGGCTACAAGAGAAATAGTAGAAATAGGAACATCTCGACTCATATATTCTGCCATTTTGGCTTTGCCCTTTCCCTTTTTATCTTTTTTCCTAGAAACTATGGGAACCTCAATTTCTCTACTCCTTGAGGTAGGGTTTGGATGGCCACATGACACATTCTGCACATTAACTCTCAAAGGAGAAGAATTACTCAAAGGTTCATCTTGTTCAACAAATTCTTCTTCCTCATCAGGGTTATTTCCCTATTCTTCTTGAATTTAGGGCCATGGCCCCTCTCCATGAAATTGAACATGAGGTGATATAATAAATCTATCCTAGGACATGGGAGAGACATCCCTCAGTGACCTTTCCACCAAAATTTTGATTAAACCATGGTGGGTAATTGTGTTTTGCCGCCCCTTCCGTACCTCTTCAACCCTTAAATTCAAAAGGGCGTAAAGAAAATTGGGAACATTTACTAAATGGTTATGCCATAAATGGCTCAAGAATTTAAAGTGTACTACATGCAAGAAGGAAAAATGGCCCTCACAAGTAATGTACCTGATAACATGAACTACCAACAAAGGATATTATCCTGGAAGAGATGTTTGCTTTACACCCTATTTGCTGTAATCTATTAGGGCATCTGCTGGCAAAGAAAATTCTGCTATGGATGCGTGTGCATCGTGCCCATGGGGAAATTCTTCTCCTATAGAAGGAAGTCTAGATGCTTTGGAAATTCATGCTTCAGAGTCTTCAATTCACAACCCTTTAACATATGCAACTCCATTGCTATCCGTTCTCAAGAATTCCAGTGTCATGGCTTCATCATACCCATTTAACCTAACAAAATAGGTGAGCCACCCTACTCCGTTATAAAATTGAACACTATCCTAGTCCTGTAACAAATAAAAGTGGTTTTCTAGTCCATGCCATATAGGAGAACCACCCATTTTTCTGTTTGAAATTTCTAACAATGTCTAAAAAACTCAGAAAAACCCTCTTACTCTACTGATACTATCTATTTTTTTTGCTGAAATGTCTCTGTTGTGCCCTGAATTGGAATAAAAATTTCTAGGTTTCCAGGTAGACAAGACACAACAATTTTTTTTTGAAATAGTGCTATGAATCTAAGATGAAATTTTGAGTTAAAAAGATAGGGCTGGTTTTGATAGGTTACACGCAGGGGTTGTCAAATCATTATTTTTGATATGACGACTTTGTACAATTCTGGTTGAAAAAATAGTAATGACAAAGGATGGTAATTATGATAGCTAATTTGGAAATGATGGAATATTTGAGCTGATGGGATATTTCATTTATTACACACAAAACCTATTTACTACCTCCTATGAAAAAGGTGACAAGTGTCCTCACTTGCATGGAAAAGTATGAAAAATCATGGATGAATTGCTATATTAATTATAATGTATCATAATCATATTAAATGAAGCAAATTTTTTTTTGAGACAATAAAGTAATGCATACCTTGGAATATCATACTGTTAAATGCCCAAATGTGGAAAGATTTGATGATGTAGAGAAAAAATTTGAGCTAGTGTAATAATGAGGTGACATAAATGTGTTGATGGCAAAAAAAGGTGATGAAAAAGTGGATGGAATGACATTTTTATTATGGACAAGAGATTTTCGTGGGAAATTTTTTTTTTATTATGAATGCATGTGGAAAATTTTCAAAGAGATGACCACAGCAAATAATTACTCTGGTTGGCTGCAGGAATGCCCTCAGTAGGAAGAGATCCTTTGGCTACAGGAAAGTCATCAGCTGGAGGAGGTTCTTTGGCTGTAGGAGGTGTTAGAATAGTCCCAAAGGATAACTAAGAGGGGGGGGGGGGAATCAGTTATCAACAAATTTNGGGGGGGGTGAATCAGTTATCAACAAATTTAATTATTTTTACTTCTTTAACTTTAGAATATAATAAAGTAAATGCACATTCAGATAACATGGTACACAACACACAATTTGATTACGGGGAAACCAAATGGTAAAAACCCTGGTGGGAATTAGCACCCACAATGAACTATACTTGTTTATAGTAATCCCTATTAGAAGATCTTGCAACCCTATTAGGAGTTGTTCTTTACAAAGCAATAAGTATAGTGACCTAGTTAAGGGGTCTGACCCTGTTAGGAGTCTTTTACAAATAACCCTGTTAGGCGTGAGGACTCACATATATGCACTATATCTGATGTTGAACTATAGAGTAGACCTACTGTCTTGATCAGTTCCAATGTATTGTAATCTTCTACTTCTTCTTCACATAGACTCTTGATGAATGAACCACAATTGATATTCTACTTTGTACATTTTCTGTCTCTTTTCGTATCATTCACACTTAGTGTTTCACAAATGACTTGCTATAAGTATCTTCCTCAAAGTATGAGACCATGGGACCTGTAAGAAAACTCTTCATAACATCCTTTTTGGCAACACTAATCACGTAATCATAATTACAACCACGCAAATATAAACTAAATAGACGCGACACTTCACTAAGTCGGCCTCACCAAATTATCTCTAACTTTGCAATCTTCTTGAAACATGTTTGATGCCTTTAGATAACTATCATAAACTCATAATTAATCATGAATACACACACACATATCCTGAAGATAGGTGCAACTCAAGAAACACGTTAAATACATTGGCTCTGAATAGATACTCTTCCAGACCTGTAACTGCCAATAACAGAATTACACAACTTGATTGAAACATCATATCTAGATCTGCGTGTATGAACATAACATACTAAACATGTCTACAACATGTATCTAACCACGCAAGGCTTGATATCATCATTCTGATAAGTACATATAGAATCACTACTGTGTATTATATGTTGTCATCAATGACAAACATACAATCAATCAATTGCATAGAAGCAAATCTCCAACAATCTCCCCCTTTGACATTTATGGCAACATATGATATTAAAAGCATCCTCTATTCATGGTGTCCTCTTTCTTTTACAATCTTCTCAATATCCTCATCAAAGATTTCTCTACAATGCTGCAGTTCCTTTGACTGTGTTTGTGTTTCATATATATATACTCCCCCAGAGTATATTCCCCCCCTTAGTACATACTCCCCCTTTAACATCAATAGAAAAGGGTGCCATAAACCATTAGGCAAAGGTACTACTCCAGAAGTAGAGTAGTCAACCACTTATCAGTCACAAAGGACTAATGTTCTTCCTGTATTCTCTAATTAGACTTAGGAGAGGGAATTACTCCCAACTTCTCTCTAAGATACTCAAAAGTATCTTTTGATAAAGGTTTTGTGAAAATATCTGCCAACTATTCTTTGGTGCTCACATAGTCCAATTTCAGTTCTTTGTTTGCAACCTTTTCTCTTAGAAAATGGTACTTGATCTCTATGTGTTTTGTCTTTGCGTGCATCACAGGGTTCTTAGACATGTTAATAGTGCTAGTGTTATCACAGTGAATAACAATAGGATAATCAACCTGAATACCAAAGTCTTTAACCATCTTCTTGATCCAAACCATGGTTGAACAATTCAGTGCTGCTGCAACATATTCAGCTTCTGCTATTGACAAAGAAATACAGTTCTTCTTCTTTCTTATCCAAGAAACCAACCTATCTCTGAAAAATACTGCTCCTCCTGAAGTATTCTTTCTATAATCAATACAACCTGCCCAATCTAAATCTGTATACACATGAAGTTGTACATTCTCTGATTTAGGATACCATAAACCATAGTCTATAGTTCCCTTTAGATATCTGAATATCCTCTTGATTGCCATTAGGTGATTCTGCTTGGGTTCAGTTGCAAATCTTCCAACAATGCCAACAGCACTAGATATGTTAGGTCTAGATTGAGTTAGATAAATGAGTTTACCAATCATAGATTTGTACAATGTCTTATCAACTGCTGTGGAATCATCATCTTTTGAAAGCTTTCTTCCTGTTATCATAGGAGTGCA
>MU224395.1:1812504-1837297 GCA_018584345.1 Thuja plicata
TCTAGACAAGACAAAAATGCAGACAGTTCATGAACAACCAACTTTGGGAAGTATGAAAACTTATCAAACAGATTCAGAATGACCTGGGATCTAAAACATAAGCTCTTTGATATGCATGGAACACATTCCCAAAGTGATAGCTTATGAAACTCAACAGGGTGTAAGATATTCAGAAGCAAAATAGGCTCTAGACAACAAAATGACACTTTAGCAATATGCAAAATTGGGTGACCCCCTCAGAATGACTAGTCCATAAACATGTCAGAACTGAAATTTAGGAGCTGGGACCCACTGCATACATCAAATGAAAGGCATTAAAGCCTCTTCCCAATTTATATCTCATAAAAATCATCTAGGCATCTTTTTCAATCACTCGAACTGAGCCTTCTCACACAATTTTCAAGGGTATTGACTTTGCTTGTCTGAAAATTATACATGGTCACTCCAAATTTGTTCCAAATTTAGGAGTACCAACATAATCCATAGACACTCTCCACTTGCCACATTTCTTAGGAACTATGACTATTGGGGAAACCCACTAGCTCTCTAATATAGGATATATGAAGCTGGCTTGAAGGAGTTTTTGGAGTTTGGCTTTGACTATCTCACGGAGAGCAGGGTTGACACGTCTTTGAAATTGTCTTATTGGGGGTTTATCCTCTTTTAGGAAATTCCTATGAGTGCATAACTTTAGGTAGAGACCTTTCATATCAGCATGATCCCAGGAAAAAGATGTAGCATGGTTTTTCAGTAACTTGGTCAACGATGTTTGCTGCTGAGGAGTAAGTTTGCTATTAATGTTCAAGCAGTGTTCATGGGAAACTTCTAGTTGCTTAGTGAGATCGACCATAGATGCATCAGTTAATGAGGGTAATTGGATCTCATAGGGAAGCATTTGGCGATAGAGCTGGTTGGATACAGGGGAAGATATTTGGTAATCAGAGTACAACGACTATAGGGAGTAGTTTTGGAAGGAACTATCCAAAGGGTCTAAGTTTGATCCATATTGGTTATGCATGATGTTGGTGATTACTTTATCTTCCTCCTAAAACTATAGGAAGGGATCCCTTGTTAACATCATTAATTGGGAGACTAAATTAATAACTTCATCTTCCTCTCCTACATCTGGCCATATGAGAGAGGCTAACATCTGAGGTTGAGCAAGAGGATACAAGGCAAAGGTTTGGTGTGATGGCCATCAGAAATGGTCATATCTCCTGACCAAGAACTGATATAGGCATCAAAAGTAGCCACCTAAGGATGTCCAAGAATAATTGGATAGCCTCCTAGTCTATCTTTTAGTGAGAGGATCATGAAATCTGTAGGGTAGGACCAAGACTCAAGGTCAACCACAATGTCCTCCACCACTCCATCAGGCTTTATAGTCAAAATGTCTGTGAGTTGCAAGATAGTAGGTGTATTGTGGAGGTTGGTGATACCAAGGCATTGCATAATGTCCTTGGTCATGAAATTAATGGAAGATCCAAGATCAATCAAGGCATTTTTTATAGCAGTCTCATTAATAATGACCTCAACAACAGGGCTACCAGGGTCAGAATATTTTGGGATGGTAAGCTTCCCTAACATGATGTCTGCCAATTCTCCTAGGACATGGACAGTCTGGGGATCCTTCTTCTTGCAGCTAGGATTTTTAAAGAAAGCTTCCTTGATGGCTTTTCCATAGGTGGGAACATCTTTGATTTCTTGGAAAAGGGGAATTCAGACACTGACACACTTTAGTTGGCCAAGGATATTAAAAACTTCTTCATCAGTGATTTTCAGATTGCTATGTTGTAACCTTTGTGGGAAAGGGGGAATGGTAGGATGATTAGACTTAGCTGGTGATGTAGGGGCTACTAGATTAGATAGATTGTTGAGTTTATTGGGCACCTCATAATGCATTTGAGTAATTATAGGAGGCTCAGGTGCAGGCAGAGTGGTACCAAACTACATGTGAATATCATCGAGGTTGATTGCATACACAGGGTATTGCATGGGATACTGTGACTGGTCTGTAGCATACACATTTTGCTAAGGTGGAGGAGGTTGTTTGTTGGGGTTTGGCTGCAGCTGTGTAGGTAGCTGAGTAGGCTTAGGAGGTGGGTTATTAGCTATAGGAGGTGGCAAAAGAGCTTGTTGTTGTGGAGAATGCATAGGTGGTGGAAATAATCCTTGTGGTTGATTTGGCCATTGTTGTCTGCCTCACCACTATAGGTTTTCCTGCCAACTACCCTGTGGTGGCTACCACACCCCTTGAGGTTGTTTCCAACCTCCTTGAGGGTTTGGACACTGTTGATTGGGGTAATTCTGCCACTGATTCTAGGAATTATTCCAGGGAGGGTTTTGGTAATTCATGGGGGGTTTCCATTGATTATTATAAAAAGGGCCACTAAATGAAAGAGGGTCCTGAGGCATACCTTGTCTCTGTACTCATGGTCATCACTGAGTGACGAAGAACACTTGCTTTTCCTTTGGTTGAATTGGTTTGTGATCAGTCAACATTTGTGTAGTCTCCATGTTAGCAACTAGTTTGTATTTGTAGTCTCTCTTCTTCTGTCTACAATATAGACAAAATTCTGCTAGCATAGCCTTTACTTCCTCATGTTTCATTTTAGCTTGCATGGTGTCTAGTTGGGTGGCCATGTTGTTAATGATATCTTGCTTAAAATCAGACAAGATATTGGTTATCTCTGTCCGTGAAGCACCAACACCATTGGACTTCCCCAGGGTGGACCTATATCCTCTTCCTTTCTTAACAACATAACTTGAGTACTTAAGGTAGATCTTCCAGATATCATCCCATGATGCCTGGGTGATATCTCCTCCAGCCATTAGGTCTAGTGCCTCTATGCATTCATCATAAATGCCTCGCAAAAAGAGAAACTTCTGAGATTCTTCATTGAGCTCGTGCTAAGTATTCTTCTACAAACTGAACATGAACCTTGAGACATAATCCTCAAGACTCTCATCCTCCTTCTATGACATCTTAAATATTTCATCCCCTTGCATATCATTCCCTCGACAATACTCCTTGTATTTTAGCAAGAAAGCATCCTTTATTTGATCCCAATTATGGACAACATCCTTTCCTAAGCCCATAAACCATCATAATGCAGACTCTTTAAGTGTTGCAGGAAAGACCTTAAGCCTATGGGAATTAGTGGTGTAGTCATAGCTCCTACAAAGGATATCAAACTCAAAGAGAAAGGTATCCGGGTCCTCTGTGACAAGGCCATAAAATTTTGGAAGAGAAGAAGAGGGAATATTTTTGAGGTTGTTATTATCTCACCGATCGAAGATGGGGAAAGGAAATGTAGTAGGATTGGCAATCCTTGATTTTTGCTGAGGTGGATTTTGAGGCAGGTTCTGAGGTTGGTAGATGACTAATTACCAAGGATTTTCTTCTCAAGGATTCTAGAGTTATAGATTGGCAAAGGCTTCAGCAAATAGATTGGCTTTTGGTTGTTCCTGGAAGAACCCAGGAAAGTCACCCTTAGAAGATGAGGATGATGAAGGGGCATCAGGAAGCTCAACAATAGTGTTAACAAACTAGTTTTCTTCCTCAAATAGGTTGTTGGATGGATTTGGAAAGTACCTTCCTCGGGCGTCTCTTTGTCTATTATGCATGCAGATAGTATAGAATGATGTGAATACTGGTTTTCTTTGTCAAGATAAGGCTTAATCTACTTAAATCAGGGAATGAAAGCATGAAAATGAATCCTAGGAATGATTGAATAAGAACCAGGATTGGCACCATCCCCGGCAGCAGTGCCAAAAATGATTGATTGTTATAAAGGCTCAGAAACTAAGCATAATCCTTTAACTCAGGGATTGGACATCCAAATAAGAACTTCATCCACTTTATAAGAAACTCACTTAATATGTCAAACCTAGGGACATGTTACTTGAGATGGGCCAACAAAATATATGCACCAAGAACTTTCTCAACCAATCATTCTATATTTGCTACAGGAAATAAATGCTGGAAAGAAACTATTCTATGGCTGCAGGAAATAAATGCTTTCAAAGGGAAACTATAATATTTCTACATGAAATGAATACTCAAAGGAAAGATAAACTATTTCTATGAAAGTAAACACTTGAAAGTAAATGATGGAAATGAATGCTGCTAGTAGGATGGAAGAGTGCACAAAATAACTATAATGCCTAAGTTACTCTTCCATTCGACCGCAGGAAGTGGTAGCTGTCCTGTGGCTTTGGTTGCAGGAGCTATTCAACATAGGAATTGAAATAATAGAAATGTAGGAAAGCGAGCTAAACTAGAATGAATCTAACTATGGATTCCTCACCAAGTGGGCCCCCTTGCTACAGGAGCTATTCAACATAGGAATTGAAATAAAAAAAATGTAGGAAAGCAAGATAAACTAGAATGAATCTAACTATGGATTCCTCACCAAGTGGCCCCCCTTAGGTGAGTACCCAGAATACTCAATTACAAAAAACTAATCTCAAAACTTCATTTTCTCATTAAAATGAATAACATAGTACATAGATTCTCATCAATAGTAAAATAATAGAATTGAACTATCTTGCAACTATCATAATACTACTACTACCCTCCTTCTCACATAGGAGCGGGGCTTTATTTAAAGAAAAAACATCCAACTTCTAAACTCCACATGCTCTAAGAAAAGGCAGAGATTTTATTACAAACAACTAACAGAAAGGAAAGCTAGAAAATAGGAAATGGAATCAATCCAGAAAAGAGGAAAGAACCGCTTAGACAACATATCTAACTTCCCACTCTCTCCTAGATTTCATCAGGGAAATTATTTCATTTTCCAAGTCTTTTCTTGATTGTCTCCACCTAGATTAACAAGAAACCTTCCACCACTGCTATGCCGATGTTTCATCTGTGCGCGTCTGCTGGAGGGCAGAGTCAAGCATCCAGCACTTAGACGTGCTCACCTGAACAAGATGATGGTTTCTACTTTGATGCACTACATTAAAAATATTAGGATAAAAGCATTCATGGAAAATAATCATTCAAAGTACATATGCGTTATCTATTTCTCAAATAGTCAATTTATTCATAAAACATGATCATAATTTCATAGCAATAAACATAGCATATTCATCCAGATAAAGCATGTTAAGTAGCATATGTCCATGGCATAGGTCCAGTGGTTGACTACCACATATTAACAGTTTTAGAGCATAAAGTCTTGGAGTAATAAAAGAAAACATAGGACAGACCTAGAAAAAGTTCTTTTAAGGTATCTAAAGTATGCCATTAAAATGGCCTATCAAAATGGATCCAAGCTCTTGTATTGTAGATACTCAGATGACATAGATAGGTAAAAATGTTCTCATCAACTTTCTTGTAACATCTTCTTCTTCAATGTGTCCTCCATCACCTCTGATAGAAATAGTAATATCCTTTAGTCATGTGTTGTATAGTGCACTAGTTTCTCCTTCTTTCATTATCATAATTTCAAACTTGCCTCTTATGATTTCAACTTTAGCCTTCTGAACATGTTGATCTCCGCCATATACCAGTGCTAACTTTCCCCACATCTACTTTTTTTTATCACATCCTTGAAGATCATTGAACTCTAGGTATGTGAGAGTAGAAGATATCTCTATCATAACTTGCATATGTTGATGTCTTTCTCTTATTTTCTCAAGTGTTAAAGGACCAACTAGTGGAGGTGAGTACTCATTGTCAAGATGGTTTAGTGCATAATCTCCAATTCTAGATATGTTTAGCCTCATCTTTTTCTACCATGTAGACAAGTTATTCCTATTCAACTTAGGTGCATCCCTCTTATACATCTTTGGATCTTTAACTCAAGTCAAGTCCCTTTAAACTTATCTCTCAGAGAACTAGCTCTGATACCAATTATTGGTTTACTAAGAGGGAGTGGGGGGGGGGGGGGGGGGGGGGGTGAATTAGAAAATATTGAATCTTATAACTTAAAGCTTAGGTCTCTTATTCAACTCAGTGACACTAATAACATTAGTGACCGAAACTATGATAACTCTGCTTATCTCAATCAATAACATATACCATAAGAAACTAATTTCCACAATTATCAATGCAACACACATAACACCAGATTTAACGAGGAAACCCAATTTGGGAAAAACCTCTATGGGAATCATCACAAATAAAAATAAGTACTCTTATGAAGTATGCTTAGTTAAGACCCAATCCGGTTAAAGATTACAATGCACATTTGTTAAATGTGACCTTGTTAGGGGATTTACCTTAGATCTGTTAAGATCTTCACCCTATTAGGAGTGGCCTGGTTAGAGGGCTTAAACATTTATCCTATAATGTTACCTTTCTCAAGGATTTACAAAAGGACTTGTTAGGTCCACTCGATTAAGATTTTTTTCTGTTACAAAGGTTAATAAGAAACAATGTAATGATTTTATCTATGTATTTGCAACTACCTCTTGCTTGATTGGATCCCTTATGTGCTCTTTGTCACTATTGGAATTAATAACTCATCAGCTTCTTCTTTGGACTCAATCTTCACCTCTTTTTTCTTCTCTGCTTCACTCGGTAGGTTGACCACACAACAACCTTTCAATTTTTCTAGCATCTCACTTGTAAACATACAATCCCAACAATATATAGGCCTCTATTTTTGCCTCTTAATCTACTTGATTGGGTTTTCCTTTATTTTCTCTCAACTGTTAGATCATCTTTTAGAATTGATTCTATGTATTTGTGACTCGATTAAATGGCCAACCTTTACCTTGTGAATTGCACTATTATTGGAACTCACAACTTCCCTTTTTCCACTTAATATTCATTTCAGATTTTGAACTTGACTTTTCATGACCATAGATATCTGTAAAAAATTTCATCTTCATCCTTAGAATCTTCTTGATGTCTGTGTCTTTGTATTAAATTCTTTCTTATCCTTGAATTCAAGATCGTTCCATGCTTGATGACTGAATTCACTCAATGTCAAACTTTTCTTGGTTACCAACCTTTATCGGTGACTAACTTCTTCTCGGTTGTCAAATTTGCTCGGTGAATGAATTTTCTTTGTTTGACCGATTAACACTTCACTTTACCAATAAAATTCTCTCTTATCACTAACTAGGCTTGTTCCATTTACTGACTTGACCTTTCTTGCTTTACCAAATTAACAACATCAAATGTTATGTAGAAATTTTTTATACCAATAGTACCTTATCATTGTATGATCTTTATTATATGCCCAATTAAGTTCCTCTCTGAATGATATGGAAACTTAATATAAACCAGAAATCAATTACTTGACATCAATGACAAAATAAAAACTGATCTAACCATTCTACTATCTTGTATTCCTCTAAACTCGGTCTCCATCATTATTACCATCAGTTAGTTAAAAAATTATTCATGTGTGCTAGTTGAGTGCTGAGATTGTTCATATCTAGATTCTTATATTTCTTTTCTTTATTCATTTTGACCTTGGGTAGCTTCACAAATAAATATAATGTGGTTGTAGAGCTAGTTGTGATTTGTGGGTTAGCAATTTTTTAGAAATGTAACATCTTTTTCATTTTTGGAAGAAAAGTATGATATTCGTTTGCATCTGATGATGTCTTGATGAAAAAATGCTTGAAGGAATTATAATTTCTAAGGGGTTTATGTCTCTTTCTTATCAGTGTAGGTATCTTCAAAGCTTACTAAGAGAAATTTGAGCTCACTATTGATTTTAGAGTAGCAGAAAAGTTAGAATAACGCTTTATTTTGTCCAAATCTAGCATCATAGGTGAAATTGGTGAAGGTGGGAACCAAAGGTTTCACATAGAATTTAGAGAGTGACTAATTTTTGGGGCATTTTGAGGCCAACAAGACTGCATCATTGGGTTTAGAAGCCCCAAAAATGTTAAAATGGACTATCAATTCATCCATTTTGAAGAAAATCAAATCCAAATCCAAACATTTTAGCACGTGAGCCTTTAGACCACCTACCATAGTATACTATAACATAAAAACAATTATTTTTTAATATTTTTGTGTTATCAGAAAGTGAATGAGCAAAAATATTTGGGGATTGATTTTCTTTTCTATTTGAAGGCAATCCTTTAGAGATAATGAACGAGTACAAATATATGGGGATCAATTTTCACAACAAAATTAGTTGGGAAATGTGTGAAGAAAAAAAAATCCAAGGAGGTTGGAAAGCGCTATATTCCTTACAATATAGATGTAGGAATTCATATTTATGGGATTGGAAAACTAAGAAAATAATTTTTGGTTTTCTGGTCACTGTGGTGATCCTTTATGGATGTGATATTTGGGGCACCAACATACAAAATAAAAAATTGAGGCAAGTAGAAAGAATCCAAAACCATCTAATCATCTTCAGTCTCAATATTAAAACTACTGTCCCTTATGAGATCTTATTGGTAGAAAGAGGTATCAACATTTTAGAGGCTTTGACAATGGTTTGGTTGTTAAGGTACTTAAATCAAACACAAAGTATGGAAAAACACCTCTAGCCTAAGTTGATTATGGAGGAAAAAATAGATAGAAAAAAGAGCACGTGGATGAAGAAAAATGAAAAGTGGATGAAAAATGGGATGTTAACATACAAGAATGTCTAGATAACAATGAATAAATAAAAATGTTTGTGAGGGAAAAATTCAAGAGTATCATATGGTCAAAGAAAAATGGGCATAAAAATCCTAGTATATCAAATAATCTAACTCCATGGAAGACCATGATGAAAAAGAATACATAGGAGAAAATATAAAATGGAGAGAAAATATGCTTATAGCTCAAATGAATACTAGTTATCACCAATTGAGGTACAAAATAGGTAGATGGATCACACCTAAAGAAAGATGAAAAAAAAGATATGATTGTTTTGTACTAGAAGAGTAGTAGAGATAAATCGACATTTTATCATGGAGTGCCCAAAATACAATGAAATCCATTCTAGCTTTGGATATTTTAGAATATGAAAAATCAAGTACTATATTTGAATAAAAAACTAGATAGAATAACAAACCTAGCAATCAGAATTCATTGTCAAAGAACAAATATAAAGAAGTTACAAAGTGCTTAAGGTATTGGAACCCTATTTTTGGGTGTGTGCTACTTAGGGGGTCCCAAAGGATTCTTAGGCCTTATGGAAATTTGTGCATATGAAAATCATACCTTCATGAAATTAGTATTGTTCCTATCAATTCAACTTCAAAATATGCAGAATTAAGCTTAATTGCATCAAATGAACAATAAGAATCTCATGGATCTCTTATTAGGAAATAAAATAGCATGCTCTCATCTCAAGCATCCATAATGATAGTCTTAAAATGAGAAATTGATATAATTTAATACCTATTTAGCTCCAAATGCTCACTAAAATGCAAATTCAACATATAATTGCTATGAAAAATGAATCTATTTACCTATAGTGATGATGATTTTCTCATGAATGTGCGTGTTATGATTTGCATAAAAAATGGCTTCTATTTAAAGGATTTACCAAGGGTAGGGGGTAGAGTTGATTAAACCATGGTTAAAGCTTGGTTGAATTAGGGGTTTCAAATGGTGAGACCATTTAAATGGTCATTTCAAATAAGGAGACCAAATGAGTGGTCAAGATGCAAATCCAAGACGTGTGATGGAGAATCAATTTGGCTTGATCCATGTGAGCTCCCATTCTCAATCCTCATTGGTTGATTCAATTTATCCCATGTGATGGATGAGGAAATTAAGTGATTTAAATAAAAAATTTAATTGAATTTCTTTAGCCATGTGCACCCTTGAATGGGTTGGAATTAATTTGATTTTAACTATTCAATTAATTGATTAATCTCAATTGCAATATTATTTTATTTAATTAATCTAAAGGCTTTTGATAATTTAATTAATTTTTGATCTGAATTTATTTCCTCACTTCATTTTCTATTTGATTTGTTTGACCAATTTTAGGTGTCTACAAATACCCCTCTTTGAACTGATGTGCAAAGCGCATTGGTTCAAAGAATGTGTGATGCTTGATTAACCTAATTTGAAGTGATGATGCTTGATCTAATTTTTATTGATGTTTGATTCATCGATGCCTAATGAAAAATTTGATGTGAAAAAATAATTTAAAATGCCCTACTGATAACGATTGAAAATTTTAATGCCCCAGATTTGGATTGATTGATGTAAATTTGATTGATGATAGGATGTTTCCCCTAATGATGAATAAAAAAAAAATTCAGATACAAATCCTTGATTTCAATCCTTGATATGAATTTGATGCCCCCCGGGAAACAAATCAAAATTATGTGGGATGATGTGGTTGAGTTTGGAAAATTTTGATTTGTTTCCTGATAAAATCAACTTGAAATTCCCCAGTGATGAAAAATATCAACTCAATTAGGTCAAGGTAAAATAAATACCCTTTCAAAAGGTCAAAAAGGTATAAATTTGGGTGGAAAGGTCACTTTCACATTTCATTTTCACTTTTTACCTCCATTTTTTCTCTGGATGAATAGCGAGTTGACAATGATGGTTATCCCAATTCAAGAGCATAGGTTCGAGCGTGGACGTCATTAACTAACATAAGGCATCACCAAAGTGTTAGGATTAAGTAATACTGAGAGGGGGGGGTGAATTAGTATTAAAACATTTAAAATCAACTTTAAACCAATTCCACATAAACCATAAACTTGCTAAAATGAAAAGAGCATAAACACATAACACAAAACTCATAACACCATTATTTGTTGTCAAGGAAACCTTGGCCAAGGGAAAACCCCGGTGGGGATGGTACCCACAAGAATGAACTAAAGTATAATATCCCTATTAGGAGACCTAGCCTTGTTAGGAGCTGAATATTACATATTACAATTCCTTGTTAGAGGAATAAAACCCTGTTAAAGGTATAAAACACCCTGTTAGGGGCCAACTGAGCTTACAACTCTTACAAAAAAAATTCTATTATAAAGTATTTTTCAAGAATGAACAAAAAAAAGGATCTTCAATGCTTAGATGGCTCCATTCATAGTTCTCCAATGATCTGTGTCATCCTCTGCTATTCTATTCGCACATACACATATATTCTCTCATCAATCTCCCATATCTCTTCACTTTACAAAAAGTCTTCATATATATATATATATATATATCTTATTACCAAGTCGGCTCACTTAACCAGTATTACACAGTCAGCTCTCAATACATAATATAATTAATAATTTAAAGAGAAAATAAAAATTTGGAACTCTTACATAACCAAAATATAGATTATCCACATTCATAATCCAACTTAGCTTTCCAGGAGTCCACTTCATACTCCCCAAATCATCGCTACAATCCAACTACTCTGTATTGATGATCTGCTGATGTCGCCTGTCTTCAAATCTCTCTAACTCTCTATAATTGTCACCAAAATAAAATTGATCTTAGATGTATACATACCCCATAGTATCTTCCTCTAAGCTCGCACATGATAACTCATCAATCTCGATCTTCAATACCCAAAATAACTCTGTATTTCTGCTTCTCTACTTAGTCAATTTTAGAACCGAATCACCAAAACTTAACTTCAATTTAATCGATCAATATGTCAGATGTTTTGCCATAAATGACAACCAAAAAGTGATTTATAACATTAAAAAGTGATTAATTTCCAACAATATCTCCTTTTGGCATCGATGGCAACACTTAACAAAAAATGACTAAGTGTTCCAACACAAAAACTGTCTCTCCTCTCTTCCTATTCTATTTTGCTTCTCTCTTCTCCCTTATTCATTTTTCTTATCTCTTCTCCCTTATTAATTTTTTAATTCTCTCTTCTACCCCTTTGACAACAATGAAAAGGGTGGATAAAAATTAATACAACTAGTGCTTGCTCACTATTTTTAGAATATCTTGAAAATAATCTTCCAAGATCTTCACTTCTGCGCTCCATGATTCAACCAATAGTTGACTAACATGAATTAGTCCATTCAGTGCATATGATGATGTCTTTTTTGATTTCAACTTTGTGGGCATAGATTTTGTCAATGATTCTACTCTCTTCTCCATATCTAATAAATGTACTTCAATAATTGATAGTTTAGGAGTGATTAAACTCTTCAACAAACCAAACCTTGATATGACTCTCCCTTTCTCTATATCCAACACATTCAGCTAATCCAAAATCATTGTTACCTCTCTATCCATTTCCATTACTGATTGTGAGGAGGTCTCACAACTATCCATCATACTATTTAAGGTTACCCTATCCTTAGCAATAATGTCTTTAATGTTCTGAACATGTCTGATTGGGTTCATGCAATAACTGAATAGTATCCTTCTATGTCCAACACAAATCTTAGCTTTTACTGTAACATATTTTAGAATGCCCAAGTCCCATGAAATAGGCTGTAAAACTTCCATCAGTTTCTTCTCCAAGTAGCTCTTCTCTACCTTTTATTCTGTGATCTTCACTAGGGTCTCATAGTGACCATCAAAATTATCAAGTGCTAACTTCAAGTTTTCTACATCATCTCTACTTTGGAAACCAATAGGTATTGGAAGCAATTTGTTCACAATATTGATTTCTCTAGACATTACCTTAGTTTTCTTATCACCTTTGTGCTCAGATCTCTCCTTTTCTTTAGTGAGTGTGGTGAAAGATAGACTCACCAACTCATCCTCATCCATGCGATCAACATCAAAATAAATAGGTTTTTCTTACTTGCCAACAATAAGATAGGAGATGTATCAATTTCTGTTTTGACTTCAACTTTTGCTTCTTCTTCTTTCTGCTCCATTTCTTTCTATTCTACCTCTCTCTTTTCTTCCTCTCTCTATTCTTCATCCTCAACCACTGTATTGTCAATGTTTCCTTCAAATGGATCCTTGTCATCATGTGAAGTGTCAAGAGTCACAAGCACACTAGAAACATAGAAGTTTGGCTGCATATCATTTTCGCTCTTCTCAACACTTGCCTTAGCTGTTTTGAAATTCTCTCCCATTCCTAAAGGTGTAGGCATTGTAGGTTTAGGAGGTGGAGTCTTCTCAGGAATAGTAGTCATTAGTATATGATCCAATGCTCTCTGATTTTCTTTAGTAACTTCATCATATTTTCTTGCCATGATTTTTACTAACCTTGCCTTGGTTCTCAATAAAAGTTTTAGTTCACCAAATACTCTCTCTCTCTCTCTCTCTCTCTCTCTCTTACATAGAAATTTTAGGTAACATGTTATCAATTGCTTGATTTCTGATAGTCTCATCTTCAATATGTGCTAGCTATTTTCTTATTTCTAGTTTGCCATACAACTCTTCAGGTATACTGCACTCTATCTCTAACAGATTTTTCTTGAAAACAAGTGATTTACTACAATATCTTCAATCATAAGTTTATCAATTTACTCATACTTTTCATAGTGCTTGTTTATTGAAACTAGATTCCCTTTCTCAATAGCTCTCTTATCAATCATCTTCAAGTCTAGTTTCCATACTTGTCTGTCACTTTCAACCTTCTTCTCATCTCCCTCAGTCTTCTGTACTTTAGGTGGTGAATACAGTTTGGTGGATCTAGTGCTTCTCTAAGGTGCAATCTTAAATGCCTCTTCTTGTGATGTTTTCAGTGGTGGTGAAGGGGTGGCTACATCAATAATAGTAGTAGGTGGAGTATCTACCATCATAACTTTAGGATGTGGAAGGGCTGCAGTAGCAGTAATTGGCAATCCAGAAGAATGTTCTGCTAACTTCTTCTTTACTTCCTTCAACTCTTCCTTAGTCAATCCTACCTAAAAACCACATTCATGAATAATGTGTAGACCTTATGGAAATAAATATTGTCAATTAGTGTCAAAACACTTAGTCATCTAGTATCGACCGAGCCAGCAAGCATTATGAAAGTCCTGAGTGATCAGTGTTGCCCGAGTGATCAACATTACCTGAGTGACCAACATCGCCCAAGTGATCAGTATGACCCGAGTGATTTGCAGTATCGCCAGAGTGACAGTTTACTACCTGAGTAGACTTCTAGACGCAAGTGACAGTTTGAAGCTGACCTTGCATATATTGTTAAATATCATTTTGTTTATTACAAGCCGATTTGTAGAGTCATTTGTTTGGATAAGATATATATGTAAGATTGTTTTTTTTATCCAAAATGTATGTATGTATGTATGGAATTAAATTTATGTATATGTATAAGTGCAAGACATGTGAATGGAAATTTGATTAAAGAGAAGAAGTATTCAGGACAAAAGATTCTCATCTATCACATTCAGGTGATTAATTATACTTAGAAGGATCTTATTCAACAATCATAGTTGCACAAACTAGATCATCAACTGGTTCATTCTCACAGGTTGGTCAGAAAAACCTTTAACAAGGTGGACCTAACAATCCTTTCTCTAAATCTCTTAATAGAGTTGCATTAATTATTGTATAGTAAAAATCCTTTAACAAGGTGGACCTAACAGTCCTTTCTATGCTTCTAACAGAGAAGACCATCAAAAGTGGTCATTGTAAGCTCTAACAGGATAAATTTATACTGCATTACTAAATCTTGTGGGTATCATCCCCACCCTAGTTTTACTTTCTTTTGGAAGGTTTTTGGGTAACCAAATATTGTGTTATGTGTTGTGTATGATTCTTTACTTTCAAGTTCTATGCATGCAAACAAAGAAGTTAATCTAATTATGGATTAAAAGGATTAAGTTTTATTGGTTCCTGATTCACTCCCCCTCTCAATCACTGGGCACATCATATATTTCCAAGAATTGGTATCAGAGTAGTGGTTCTCTTATCATAAGTTTAATAGCTTGAGAAAAGATTAGAGGCTATGGAAACATACAGACTAGAGACAGCCATTGAGAATGAGAAGATATATCTTAAAATGGCCATGTATCAGATCATGAAACTTAAGGAGCAACTCTCTCTTTCCCTAAAAATAAGAAAAGAATTAGCAGTGCAAATGAATGAAAATAACTATATAGAAGAAAGAATTGAAGACTTTTGTAATGACAAAAGTTCTGAAGAAGCTGATGTAGCCATTGAAGACTTACTTACAAAGAATCTCACTTTACATGAAGAAGTCAAAAAGTTGAAAAGAGAACAGGAAATTCACTCAATCAAAATATGTGAAGTCATGGAACTAAAGAACAAAGCATAAGATGAAAAAAATATATCACAAGAAGATAAAAGACTGCTATGTACAATATTAGAGGAAAAAGAAAAAGAAATCCAACACTTGTCACTTCAACAAGCTGATTTGGTAAGTCAACTCAATAATGCAACACAAGAAGTTGTCAATCTAAGGAGATAAAATGAAAGATTGCAGAATGATCTCAATGCTGAAAAGAAAGAAAATGGAAGTATGATGAATTCACAAGCTAGCATGGATCAAGTAACAAAATTTAGACATAATGGATAGACTAGATTAGGTTATACTAAACAAGGTGAATCCTCACAACAAGGAGCTCAAAAGAACAACAAGCCCACATGCAATCATTGTGGTAAGTTAGGGCATACATCAAATAAGTGTTGGAACAATGGAAAGTCAAAATTTAATGGTAAATGCTACAATTGTAACAAACATGGACATAGATAAAGTGAATGCAAAGAGAAACCTAAGTTTGAAGGAAAATTCTACAAGTGTAACAAACAAGGTCATAGATCTTCCTAGTGCAGAACTAAAAAGTGGAATACTGCTGAACAATTCGCCAAGGAAATTTTTGGTTGGGATTACAACACATGGTACAAATGTTGTCATTGTGGTGAATATGGGAACATTGGTGCAAATTGTATGAAGAATCACTTCAAAAAAATGGATCCTACTAAGAGATGTTATGTGTGCAAGCAATTTGGTCATTTAAGAAAGAATTATATGAATGCAAAAAAATTTGATATTGGTTTTAAGAATGGAAAAGCTAAATTATCTAAAATCAGATCTCAGATGAGTCAATAAAGGGTAAGTCTCCTGATATTTCAGATCAAAGAAATTAAAGATCTAATGGCACCCAAAATAGTGAGTTGGGTGGATCTACCATTACAGAATAGGAATGTAAGGAGATGACTAGAACTATGCAATACAAGCCATCATACATCAATTCTAGATAAGATAGCAAGTCCAAATCTGCATATTGATGCATGGGGACATATTATAGTTCTACCTGAGTTATAATGTTAGTAACACCCAAGCTACTCTAGCTTAACCGAGCTGAGTTAGATAGTATTTATAATTGGAAAGTTAGTTTCACCCTAGCTTTCGAGTGAATCTTGGAGAAACACTTGAGTCATGCCAACTACTATGTACAAAGAATTTAATGAAATACTCTAATGGTTGAAAATATCTTATAAATGAAGGATTGTAAATATTATTGCTTACAAATTTTTCAGTTGATAGATCAATTCAAAGCCCTTAGCGATTGAGTGCGAATTTGTGATTGAAATCAAAGTTTGATTATTTCTTCCAAATAATATGGCATCCACTTCCAACATCAAGGTTAAGAAAGGTTCTGAGATGTTGGTGAGAAATTCAATTTGTGATCCTCCATTGTTTAGGCTTCATCTAGAAATTGCAGAGGAGATAGACCCGATGGGATCTCATTCTCTAATTCCTCCAAAAGTGTTACTGGTTAATGACATCCAAAGCTTCTATCACTGCAAGATATAGGAGCTTAGAACCATTGAGATTAATAAAGCATATGATGCATTATGTATAGATGGGAGTTTGAAGCCCAAGCATAAGCAGATCGAAACCAAGGGTTTGAAACACATCATGCACATGCCAAGGAATTTCTATACAAAATGGATGAGATATGTTCTTAGCCATGTCCATGACATGCACCTGTGGTTGTAACATCCTGTGAAGATCATGAAGAAGATAATTCACTATGTCACTGGGTTTCCTATGCTAGAAAATCTGAAAGCTACCAAAAACCTGACTCGGGATGACCTAGCTGAGTTAACTCTTGCCGAGTGGGATGGAAGATGCATGAGACTTAATGGAGTAACTGATATGGAACTAAAGTTTGGAATTCATGTTATAGCCCACAAGATATACAGTTTGAGCAGACCTAACCATTTTCTGTGTGAAGCTGTTGAACTAACATACAAAGTGGTGAAGAAGAATCTGGTATTCAACCTAGCAGAATTGAATCTCATCTAGTTGAGCAAGAATATGGAAAGCATCCGAGTATCCAAAACCAATTCATGTAAGTTTGGTTCTCTTCTAATTTGCATACTCTTTTATGTTGAGAATTTCTCTCCCTCCAAGGGTACAATAGCATGGAAGAAGGATAGACCAATAATCCATTAGATTAATGAATTCATAGCTGAGTTAGGAGATAACTTTGATAACATTATGGATGGATACTTTGAGAATTTCAAATAGAAGATGTAGAGTAGGTACAAAATTCCTAAACAACTAGTTGAATATTACAAAGATGAAATCTTTTTCCTAGTTGATTGTGATAAGGTCTATATACAAGAAATAAATCCTAGGGTTGCATGGGAAAATCCCTTGTCATATGAAGTAAACATAGATGACACAAGAGACATCATAGAGGCTCTTGTAAATAAACCTACCAATCCAAAGGTACCCTACTTTGGAACATATGAGGAAGCTAAGGGTAGGATATCTTTGGAGATTGAGATTCCCAATATTTTGAAAAGAGTAAGGAAGAGGCTTGATACATTTAAGAAGTATGGAAAGACCTTCGACTCTCCTTCCATGTTTGAGAGTAAAGAGGATACAGTTAAAATAGAGGATGTTGAATCTGAGGAAGAAAAAGAAGAGATTGATATTGAACCTCCTTAGAAGAAGAGGAAGGAAACACCCAAGCAACAAAGGGAAAAAAGCACTACCCCTATTATCACCATGAGGAGATCAAGGAGAATACTTGTATTGGGTAAAGATGAGGATGATGATGAAGAAGCTGATACTGTGGTTTTCTTGAGACCACCACCCTCACTTGATCAGAAAATTGAATAACTAAAAGAAGGAAGAGGTATGAGTTCTTTGAAGTCACTAAATTGTGCTTCTAGGACTAAGGAAGAAAAGAAGAAGATTGAAGAAGCAGTAGTGGAGAAGATGGAAAAATGGAAATATGACCCCTCTGAGATAAAGAGTCATATGACTGAAGACCTATTCAGGGCAGTCTCTATTCCATAGAATGATATAGTCCAAACTAAAAAGGACATAAGGGAACAAACATTGAAGCAAGTCATGCCTACAATGAAGGGCAAAGAAGTAAAAGAGGCCTTGAGTAAATATCAAAATAATCACACCCCCAGATTGAGGGCATTCCAAATATTGAACAAAAACATAGAAGATGTAGTTCAATGTGACACATTAGTATGGAAATTAATATTTGAGATAAAAGAAGACAATGTTAAGTCAGAAAAATTGAGTACAAACCCTCCAGAATAGGAAAATGATGATACATTACCTGAGGTACAGACTATTGAAGAGTCCAATGCTGAGAATATTGTAGTAGAGGTAATAGAATCATTACCCCAATCTTCTATCCAGAATATAGTAACTCTGAGCAAGGACAAGGTTTCATAATCCACATCTGAACAAGTAGAAACTGAGCAACAGGCTCCACTTACTACTGAGCCAAGCATACCCAAGTTGTAGAAAGACAAGGTAGATATTTCTACTGCCAGTATTGACTCATCAGTTAACATTGACTCAACAATTGGTATTGTAAAGGTCAATGACCTAATTGGATTGAATACTAAAGAAAATGATGAGGAAGGTAAAGATAAGGAAATAGTTCCTTCATCGAGTCCTAAGACAAAAGGAAAAGAAAAAGTACTAAATACTGATGAGATAGATCTTGATGAAGAAATTGTGATTCCAAATTGGGATCAATCCAGCTTATCTATAGAGAAAATGGATATTCAAGGAGAACTTTGGAAGAAAAGAGCTACACAATAGAAGCTCCAAAAGGAAATGTAAAGGAATAAAGTACTTGAAGATTTCAAAGGCATATTTGTAGATGCATTGCAAATTGAAGTCAATGAGAGTGACTCAATAATGGACCAACTTGTTGACATTTTCCACAAGTTCAACATAGATATGAATGGTCAAGAGAAGTTACTCGAGAAAGTAGAAAATAAATTTGAGAAAAGGTTCTAGAAAACATTGCAAAGAATATTACAATTGACCAGGTGCAACTTACCAATATTGTCAGAGCTCTACAAACCACCGTGACCAATGTGGTAGCACTTTTTGTAAAGTTAAGTGACACCTCTAACTTTACTATGGAGATCAAGAACAAGATAGTGAAGATTGATGCATACATGAAGGAAAGTGCAAGGCAGTTAGCACTTGACCCGAGCACTAGTTCGACTCACTTCATGAATATCAAGTATCTTACTGATCTACAAGCTAAATTGTTGAGAGAAGAAGCCAGAACTAGAGAATCACTTACAACTATACAAAGCCAAATCTTACCACACATGCAAAGACACTCATTCATGACAACAATTTCTTAGTTGAAGAGCTAATGATAGAGTTGTCTGTAGAGCTACAAATTGAATTGCACATCATAAAGGTCCTACAAGACAATTGGGACAACACTTTGTCTCAGGTTTTGAAGGTACATAGTGATTTCCTATCCTACTTTGGAATAACCTTGTAAATATCACTTTTGGCATTTTTGTCAAAAACAAGGGGGAAATGTAATTATATTGTAATAAAGGGGAAATATCATTGAGGAAACACATGTACAGTGGAATAATGAAGAAAATATAATTTTCAAAAACAATTTTTGAAAAACACAAAAATAGAGTTAGTTGGACCCGGGCAGTAGAAGCAGTGTCAAAACCCGAGCAGACAGTAAGGGGGAGTTTTGACATATCAGATACATAATTCAATGATAAGTGTTTTTGTCACTAATACAAAAGGGGGAGATTGTAGACCTTATGGAAAGACATATTTTCAATTAGTATCAAAACACTTAGTCATCTAGTATCAACCGAGCCAGTAAGTATTATGCAAGTCCCGAGTGATCAGTGTTTCCCGAGTGATCAACATTGCCCAAGTGACCAGCATCGCCCAAGTGATCAGTATGACCTGAGTGATTTGTAGTATCACCCAAGTGATAGTTTATCACCTGAGTAGACTTCTGGACCCAAGTGACAGTTTGAAGCTGATCTTGCATATATTGTTAAATATCATTTTTTTTATTGCAAGCCGACTTGTAGAGTCATTTGTTTGGATAAGATATATATGTAAGATAGTTTGTTTTATCCAAAATGTATGTATGTATGAAATTAAATGTATGTATATGTATAAGTGTAAGACATGTGAATGGTAGTTTGATTAAAGAGCAGAAGTATTTAGGACAACAAAGTCTCATCTATCACATTTAGGTGATTAGTTATATTCAGAAGGAACTTATTCAACAATCATAGTTCCACAGAGCATATCATCAACTAGTTCATTCTCACAGGTGGATCAACAAAATCCTTTAACAAGGTGGACCTAATAGTCCTTTCTCTAAATCTCTTAATAGAGTTGCATTAATTATTGTATTGAACAAAATCATTTAACAAGGTGGACCTAACAGTCCTTTCTATGCTCCTAATAGGGTAGACCATTAGAAGTGGTCATTGTAAGCTCTAACAAGCTAATATTATACTGCAATACTAAATCTTGTGGGTATCATCCCCACCCTAGTTTTAATTTCTTTTGGAAGGTTTCTGGGTAACCAAATATTGTGTTATGTGTTGTGTATGATTATTTACTTTCAAGTTCTATGCATGCAAACAAATAAGTTAATCTAATTGTCAATTAGAAGGATTAAGTTTTATTGGTTCCTGATTCACCCCCCTCTCAATCACTGAGCACATCATATATTTCCAACATAATGTTGTCTACTTTCCTTTTCCTCAAGCCTCTAGTCTTCTCCTCTCTTACTTTAGCTAAATTTTCTTGATAAGTGCCCCATATCTCCTCAGATGTATCTATTTCAGATGCCAGAACATGTTTGATCTGCATAGTTAAGACTTCTAAACTAACCTCATATCCCATAGGATAACACCATTTCTTCCTTGGTATAACTGCTTCAAAACACACACAATCTATCTCAACCATAAAAATATTGTGTCCTTATATTTTTCAACTAAGTCTTCAGGAATCCTGTATCTCTCTTTCATCTATCTTTGAAGAATATTAATCATGCCAAATAGTTCTCCATCAACCCATGTGCTATTCTGTCTTTAGTAGCTCTCAAAAATTTGAATAATAGTAGGTATCCCTTTTCTCCAACCACCTGGGTGTATGCATGAAAATCTGTGCTCAATGTGAATGTACATGTGGACTAGTAGTGAACCAAATATGAAGGGTCTGGACTTTTCTTTCTTTATCAACTTGAAATTATCCAAAAAATGTTGTGCCAATAATTCTCATAGGTTATACTTAGTATTTTCTTTCACTGTTCTGTAAGCCATCACAATTACTCTTGCAGATACTGAATTAGGTCTACTACTATATTAAAATTTGTAACCAAGTATCATCGAAATCAATCTCACATCCTGTAGATAAATTTCATTCAATTTCATAGCTCGCCTATCCCATTTTGAGTGTGTCAGGGTTTCAAATTGCTTCTTTATGTTTCTCCACCACAAGGATTACTCCAGTATTATGCAATCCAGTGATCTCATGTATTAGTTAACTACAAATATTTATAGGTTGTTCACCTATCTAGATAAAATGATCATGAACTCTGCTCAGAAATATTTTAAACCATTCCTCTTCGCTGAGTTTGTATAAGTCCAAAATTTTCATAATGTTTAACTCATCTGCATGTTTGAACTCATCTCTCATTTTTCCATTATCAGTCATGTACTCTATCTTAGTATAAATTTCATCAACACCCAGTATGTTATATTTGCAATGAATGTATGCCCTAATGTCTTCTACATGCAAGATGTTGTGTGGGGTCTGGGAAAATGCTTCTTCACATGAATTAAAAGGATGTTTATTGAATTTTTATCTAGGTCAATCCACAACATTATAAATCAAAAGTGCATCCATAGCTTCTGTAGATGTAAATGATGTAAATACCTTTTATATGCTGAATTATGAGTATTCTCTATGATCAATCACATAGTATGGCTATTAGATAGTCCTTCACTCTCTCATCTCTTATCTCCTTAGGTCGCTTCTCTTCAAATGGTAAGGAAATAGATAACCATTAGGTTCTTTATACATTGTTAAGTCTTAAAAACTCACATTACCCAATACTGTCCAGTCAATCATAAATCTCATGATCATAATATATGCATCATCTGATGTTGTGCTATTAGATATACATTCCATGATGTCAGCCAATATCGTACATAAGCTTGCTAGAGCTTAATCCACATATTTAGGGGCTAGATATATTTTGCTGTGCTCATCCAATGCTCCTCCTAAGGCCATGCTGATGACATGTAATTGATTGAATGTTTGAATATATTAAGTTGATGATCATGCAAGGCATTAAATCAGTTAATGTATTATATTGTCATTGATGTCAACTTGATATAATCTATATGGTCATGGAAATACTGCCAAAGACTTCAAAGAACCAATGAATCAAGGCTATGCTATCAGTATTGTATACAAGTCAAGTATTCACTAAGTGACTGCATACACCAATGAAGTGCAAACTGATGGTCAGAGTAAAAGAGTAGAGTCACAGTGTTACCCAACAAGCTAAATGTACAACATTATTGACGAGTAGAGTTACAGTGGTGACCAATGAGCAAAGCACAGTGTAACCTGAAGGAGAGAATTTTAGTTTTGCCTAATGGAGAAGACAAGGATGGAGTTTACGATGACAAATGAAGTCACATCGATGGAACAGTTAGTTATCACCGATGACTAATTGAAGTGTTGACCGATAGAACAAAGAGTTTAGAAAATGATAAAAATGCTTAGATGTCAAGAAGTTAAAGATAGAATTAACAGATACTTATCATTGTTTTAATCATCCAAATAAAGCCGGAGATAAGTAACTAATTTAAAGCTGATTTGTCCAGTTGGCAAGAAGATCTCTTTGAGATAAATTAGGGGTTTTCTTTAAATCTATTGGCGAGAATTGTGGAACACGCCAAGAATCAAGAAAGACAAGAAAAGATGAAATCATGTCTATATAGAGACAAACCCAATTCATTACGAATGGGGATTAGGTAAGGAGAAAAAGAGAAGAGGAAAGATGCTAAAGAAAATATGAAGGAGAAGAAAGTCTTCATTCAGTCCTGATCAACAAGCTGATGAAAGAGCTAGATTCTGTGGACACCGATGAACAGTGAGACAAGCATCACAGAGAATAATAGTGTGGAGAAAAGGTATAAGTGATTATATTGATCAGAGAGGTAATGGACTTACAATAGATCTAAAAATCTACAATTGTGTTTTATGTATGAACAGATCATTAGTGTTTTAGTTTAGCCATTGAAACATAAAGCCTCTTAACCAAGAAGGACTTAAAAGTCTTTTACAATTGAGATACATCCCAAGGAGTATCAAAAAGTTTGATCACAAAAGTAGCATTGGATATGCCCAAAACCTATTGATAGGCCAAGAGAGTTTGATCAAGGATGGTAGAATTAAATGCCAAATACTAGTTGAAAAACTATTTCTAAATCCTCTAACAAAGTCACACCTAATAGTGTGTTTGTAACCTTTAACAGGGTTGGCTCCTAACAGAGCTCACTTCAGAAGAGTGAAAATTTGGGGTACCGGTCCCAGTGGTTTTTTCCCTTAACAGGGTTTCCACATTAAAATCCTTGTGTTATGTGTTTATGGTTTATTACTTTATTGTTTTACATTTCACATATGCATTTCTGGATTGATCGGTATACTCTGCATATTTACTGTGTTTCGGTAAATACTTAATTGCTTATTGGTAATCATACAAAAGAGAGATTAACAAAGCAATCTGACAAGTAGAAAATTGATTAAAGTATTTCAAGGCATACATCTTGTAGGATAGAAGATAACTTGAGACATAATCTATGGTTATAAGTTTTAAGGGTTGATTTAAGGATTAATTTTTGAGGCCACTGATTCACCCCCCTCTTAGTTATTACTAAAATTTGGTATCAAAGTTTCTGTTCTTAGAAGGAAGGTTTCAAGACCTAAGCTAAAGATAAAAACATGAATAGATGAGATGTGCACAAGTTGAACAATGATATATTTTCCTTATGGTAGAGCAGAATAAGACTCCACTTATCAGGTATTGAAAATGATGTTTCTCAATACTTAGATACTGAATATGTGTTTCCCATCAGAGAACCAATAGTTGAAAAATTAAGAGAGAAGCATGAGCACAACTGCATGATGATAGAGCTTTCTTCCTCACTCTCTGATGCTGAAATTGAAGATGTCAAAACCTGCAAGACTGCAAAATAGATGTGGGACAAATTGATGCTTGTACATGGTGGTGACAAAAATGTTTTGAGAGCCAAGGCATAAAGCATTAGAGGAAATTTTTATGATCTCAAAATGAAAGAAGGTGAAAACATCACTCAGTACAACACAAGAATCAAAGAGGTAGTTAATGCTATTCAAGGAATTGGAGGTGTACTAGAAGAAGATACAGTGGTAAGTAAAATTCTAAGAACCTTACTGCCTACTTATGGTATTAGAGTATCTACCATTCAAGAAATGAGAGCAGTAGAAAAAAGCAATATTACTCTAGACAGTTTGATTGGAAGACTGATTTCATTTGGGCCCCATTTGTTTCGCAGAATTGGAATTGAGTCAAAACCTTATTATCACAAAATCAGGTTTTGAAATCCTGGTTTTGCATCTTGGGGAATTGGAATTTGACTCAAAACCTTATTATCGCAAAACCAGGGTATGATTTCTAATTC
>MU224395.1:1837347-1870266 GCA_018584345.1 Thuja plicata
TATTATCGCAAAACCAGGGTATGATTTCTAATTCCACCTATTTAGTGGGAAGATGATGCCACTCATTTTGGTGTCTAAACCCGGTTTTTCTTGACGAATCCAGAATTGCAATTTAGAGAAACAAACAATGGATTTGCAAAAATGAGAAGTGTCACTCCCAAAAATGGGAAGTGTCACTCCCAATTCTGTGAAACAAATGGGGCCTTGAGATGAATAACTTTGATAATGTTGGAGATTTTCTTCTATGCAGATATTTGATTTTATGTTTGTCATTGATGAAAACATATAATATAAAACTGTGTCCTGTGTGTATTTATTAGTACAAACATATTAAGCCTTGCACATTTACATCTATGTTGTAGATATGTTTTGGAAGCAATGTTCATACACGCAGATACATAGATGCAGTTTTAGTTGAGTTATGTTAATATGTTTTGGCAGTTAGAATATTTGGAGATTACCTATTAAGAGCTGACATATTTACATTGTTTCTTGAGTTGCACCTATCTTTGGGATATGCGTGTTTATATTCATGTTTATTTATGAGTTAATGATGATTATCCAAAGGTGCTAAACATGTTTTAACAGAAGCATGATGTTTGAGTTAATTTGGTAGAGTTGACTATGTGAAGCAATGCGTCCACTCATTTTGAGTTGCGCGGTCCTAAATTTGATTGCATGCTTAATTAAGCTGACAAGGAAGTTGTTGAAGTGTTTTCTACACCTGTCATGACCTTATCCTTAGGGAAGATACATATAGCAGTTCAAATGTGATTGCTAAGGGTGTGAATGAAGTGAAAAAGAAAAGATAGAGCAAATAAGAAAGTTAGACAGTAAAGATACATCATTCATTAGTTGAAGATCTATGTGAAGAATCAAAAAAAGATTACAATTCACTGGAACTGATCTAGACAATAGGTCTACTCAAATAGTTCATTAATCAGATATAGTGTATATCTTCCTTACAGAAGGTTGCAGCCTTCACCACTTGAGCAATGAGCTCTTGGATAGTGTGTCCTCACCCCTAACATGGTTATTGTAAAAGAATCCTAATAGGGTCCAACCTTTGACCAGGTCTATGTACTTATTACATTGTAAAGATCAACTCCTAACATGGTTGTAAGATCTTCTAACAAGGATCATTATAAACTAGTACAGTTATTTGTGGGTTTGAGCTTTGATTTCTGGGTTTTGATTGTGTGTATTTTTAAGCATCAATGTTTCGGATCACACTCTGTGATCCATCATCAGGATGTAAGAGCAATAAGGAAGTGTAAAAAATAATAATATTTGTGGGTGCTAATTCCCACTAGGGTTTTTACCTAATTTGGTTTTCCCCGTTACCAAAATTGTGTTGTTCAAATCTGTGGTATCTTGTTGAAGTTTATGTTTAAAGTTATTATGTACTTAATTGGAAAAATAATTTAATCTAGTAGATAACTAGTTCACCCCCCCCTCTCTGTTATCTCTTGGGACTATTCCTAACAATTGGTATCAGAGCCAAGTGCCTTGGAGAGAAATTTTAACATCTTAAGGTAGAAGAGATGGCATACTTCAGAAAAGAGAGTCCTAAGTTTGATGGAGAAAATTATCTTGAATAGAAGAAAAAAATGATAACACATCTATAGTGCGTTGGTTTTGAGATTTTTGAAATAGCCACACAAGCAGTTGTTGTTCCCTCTCTGAAAGACCTTGCAAAATATGATTCTACTAATAAAAAAAGGATGTATTCACCGCTAATGCAATTGCCTAGGAAGCCCTTATAAGTGCATTATATGACAGTGAATTCTCTAAGATTAAGAAAGTAGAAAAATCCTACACCATATGGAAGTATTTAGAAGATATGTTTGAAGGAGATATCCAAGAAAAGAATGCGCAGAGAAAGACATGGAAAAAGAAGTATAACAACTTAGAGATGCTACTTGAAGAGAACGTCAGAGCTTACTATCAGAGGATTAATGAAGCAGTTTCAGGAATCAGAAAAAATGGTGGAGAAATTTTAGAGGAAGACATAATGGAAAAACTGATGACTACATTGATAGTAGACTATGAGAGAAAGATCAATATCTTAGATGAGGCTATGAAATTTTAAAAATACTTCAAGAGAGAGTTTTTTTCATGCAACAAAGTTGGCCATTTTGCATCCAAGTGTCCTGCAAGTGTCAAGAAGTTTAGATCAGATTACAAGCCCAAATATACTAAGGAATGCTATCATGCTGAAGATGGTGTAACTGATGATGATTCAAGAGAAGATGAAATTGGATTTGTTTCCATTAAAGACATTGAGAAAATGCTTGAATAATTCGATAATGAAGATGAAAAGAAAGCACAAGAGTTAGCATTAGTTTCCAAAGCAGACATCAGAACTAACTAGATCATTAACAGCGGATGCTCACATCACATGACAAGAGAAAAAGATAGATTTGTAAATCTGGATAATTACAAAGGTGGTATGGTTAGATTTGGAGATAACACTCCCAAAACTATCATAGTTAAAGGCTCTATTACCTTACATGGAAAGAACAAGATAGATGATGTTCTTTATGTTGATGGTTTACATCATAACCTACTAAGTGTTGGACAAAGGATATCAGTTGGAATTCAAAGTCAACAAGTGCATCATTAATAAAAAACAAGGAGATATGATTGCTTCAGTCTCTAAGACTAAAGGTAATGTCTTTCAACTCAATTCAAAAGTAATTTGTTTTGTTGTAAAAGTAGATGATAGTTGGCTATGGCACAAAAGACTTTGTCATATAAATTTTGACAATATAGTAAAGATAAGCAATGTAAAGGCAGTAAGAGACCTTCCTAGTATTGCAAGACCAGTTGATAATATGTGCATGGAATGTGTGATGTGAAAGCATGTAAGGAGCTCATTCAGAAGCAAGCAAAACTCAGCAGAAAAAAATTTGGATCTAGTGCATACAGACTTATGTGGTCCTACTCAAACAAGATCATACTATGGAGAAAGGTATATTATTTTATTTGTTGATGATTTTTCCAGGATGATGTGGGATGCGTTCTTAAAGGATAAGTCTAAAGCTTTTGAGAAGTTCCAAATATTCAAAGCTAAAGTTGAAAATGAGTCTGTATTAAAACTAAAGCGTTTGAGATCAGATAGAGGAGGAGAATTCACCTCTGACCAGTTTTATGAGTATTGCAAAGAACATGGGATCAAAAGGTAGTTGAGTGCTCCTAGAACCCCTCAATAGAATGGGATTGCAGAAAGAAGAAATAGGATCATACTTGACACAACTCACACTATCATGATAGAAGGAAAAGTTACACACACCTATTGGAGAGATGCAGTCAATACAACAGTCTATACTATCAACATAATACAACTAAGGCTAGGTGCAGATAAGACACCTTATGAACTTTGGTTTGGTAATGTACCTATAATAAAAATACTTCAGAATCTTTGGAAGCAAGTGCTACATTAAGAGAGATGATGGTGTTGGTAAGTTTGATGCTAGAAGTGATGAAGGTGTTTTCCTTGGTTACTCTACCAAAAGAAAAGCATATAGATGTTTTAACTTGAGATTGAAGAAGATAATTGAAAGTACAC
The DNA here is from genome assembly GCA_018584345.1 of Thuja plicata. NCBI lineage: Eukaryota > Viridiplantae > Streptophyta > Pinopsida > Cupressales > Cupressaceae > Thuja > Thuja plicata. Next base: position 1,840,919 of record MU224395.1, read on the forward strand.
ATGTGAAGATTGATGAGAAGTTAATGATTCAAGAAATATACTATGATTATGCACCTATGATTAAAGATGAACCCAGGCCTAGCAATAAAGAAACAGTCATTGAAGAAATGTTTGATTATATTGATGTATCATGCAATGACCCTGAAACAAGCAAAGAGGAATCACAAATTATAGTTGAAGATGTCACACCTAAAGTTTAGAAATTCATAGCTAGATACCATTCAAAGGAAGATATCATTGGAGATCAGAGTAGTAGAGTTTTGACAAGATTTGAAGAAAAATTTTTAACAGTTGATGAAGAGGTATGTTTACTTTCAAAAATTGATTTTTTAAGTGTTGAAGAAGCATCTAATGATTCAGATTGGCAGAAAGCAATGAAAGAAGAATTAGATCAGATAATCAAGAATGATACATGGGAATTTGTTCCTAAACCTTGAGACAAAAATGTGATTGGAACAAAGTGGATATTTAGAAATAAGATGAATGAAGAAGGTATAGTGGTAAGGAACAAAGAAAGACTGGTATGTAAAGGATATGCATAGAATGAAGGAATAGACTACACTGATACATTTGCCCCTATGAGAAGATTGGAAGATATCAAGTTTTTTTTGGCCTATGAAACATTCAAGAACTTTAAAGTATATCAAATGGATGTCAAGTCATCTTTTTTGAATAGTGACTTGAAGGAAGAAGTTTACATAGGTCAATTTGAAGGATTTAGTTTATCAGACAAAAAAAAAATGGTATGAAGATTAAAGAAAGCCCTTTATAGACTTAAACAGGCCCCAAGAGCTTAGTATGAGAGACTTGATGGTTAATTAACCAAGATTGGATTCAAAAAGGGAGCAACAAATTGCAACTTATTCATGAGAGAGACACCGGATGGACTACTACTTGTTGCTATCTTTGTTGATGACATTATCTTTGGAGGTAATGACAAGCTGAGTGTAGATTTTGCCAAAGAGATGCAAAGTGAGTTTGAAATGGGCATGATTGGACCTATCAAATATTTTTTGGGATTGAATGTAAAACAAACAGACAAAGGCATATTCATAAATCAATCTAAGTATGTGAAGGAGATATTGAAGACTTTCAAAATGGAAGATTGAAAAATAGTAAGCACCCCCATGATAACAAGAAGAAAGCTTTCTAAAGAGGATGATTCCACAACAGTTGACAAGAAAATATACAAGTCTATGATTGGAAAATTGATATATCTTACTCAATCTAGACTAGATATTTCCAATGCAGTTGGAATTGTTGGAAGATTTGCAGCTGAACCTAAAAAAAATCATCTAATGACAATAAAAATAATATCCAAATACTTAAATGGGACTATAGACTATGGTTTATGGTATCCTAACTCATAGAATATACAACTTCATGTATATACAGATGCAGATTGGGAAGGTTGTGTTGATGACAGGAAGAGTACCTCAGGAGGAGCAATATTTCTTGGAGATAGTTTGGTTACTTGGAAAAGAAAGAAGAAGAATTGTATCTCTTAGTCGACACCATAAGCTGAGTATGTTGTAGCAGCATTGAATTATTCAACAATGGTTTGGATCAAACAAATGATTAAAGACTTTGGTGTTCAGATTGATTATCCTATTGTTATTCACTATGATAACACTAGCACTATAAATATGTCAAAGAACCCTATGATGCATGCAAAGACAAAACACATTGAGATCAAATATCATTTTCTAATAGAAAAAGTTGTAGAAAAAAAAGTAAAGTTGGATTATGTGAGCACTAAAGAATAGTTAGTAGACATCTTTACAAAGCCTTTATCAAAATATACTTTTGAGTATCTCAAAGAGAAGTTGGGATTAATTCCCTTTCCTAAGTCCGATTAGAAATTATAGCAAGAGCATCAGTCCTTGGTGACTGATTAATGGTTGACTACTCTACTTTTGGAGTAGTACCCGTGCTTAATTATTTTTGGCTCCCTTTTCCATTGATGTGAAAGGGGGAGTATATAGTTAGGGGGAACATATACTCTAGGGGAGTATACAGTAATGAACATACAGTAAAAAGAGATGCAACATTTAAGAGGATATTTTGATGAGGATATTGAGAAGATTGTAAAAATAAAGAGGATACTTTGGGTTGATGGTGTTTTTCATATCATATGTTGCCATCAATGTCAAAGGGGGAGATTATTGGAGATTTGATTCTGTGAATATAGTTGATTGTATATTTGTCATTGATGACAACATATAATATACAATAGTGTCCTGTGTGTATTTATCAGTATAGACATATTAAGCCTTGTGCATTTACATCTATGTTGCAGACATGTTTTGGATGTAATGTTCATACACGCAGATATAGATATGTAGTTTCAGTTGAGTTATGTTAATCTATTTTGGTAGTTACAGTTTCTAGAGATTATCTATTAAGAACCGATGTATTTACATTGTTTCTTGAGTTGCACCTATCTTTGGGATATACATATTTATATTGATGTTTAGTTATGAGTTAATGATGATTATCCAAAGATGCTAAAAGTGTTTTAACAGAAGTGTGATTTTTGAGTTAATTTGGTAGAGCCAACTATGTGAAGCGACACATCCACTCATTTTGAGTTGCGCGGTCCTAACTTTGATTGCATTCTTAGTTAAGCCGACAAGTAAGTTGCTGAAGTGTTTCCTACAACCGTCATAACCTTATCCTTGGGGAAGATACATATAGCAGTTCAAATGTGATTTCTAAGGGTGTGAATGAAGTGAAAAAGAAAAGATAGAGCAGAGCATAAAGTTAGACAGTAAAGCTACATCAGTCATCAGTTGAAGATCTATGTGAAGAATTAGAAGAAGATTACAATTCAATGGAATTGATCAAGACAATAGGTCTACTCAAATAGTTTGTTAATGAGATATAGTGTATATCTTCCTTATAGAAGGTTGCAGCCTTCACCACTTGAGTAGTGAGCTCTTGGACAGTGTGTCCTCACCCCTAACAGGGTTATTGTAAAAGACTCCTAACAGGGTCTGACCTTTGAATAGGTCTCTGTACTTATTGCATTGTAAAGATCAACTCCTAACAGGCTTGTAAGATCTTATAACAAGGATCATTATAAAATAGTACAATTATTTATGGGTGCTAATTCCCACCGGGGTTCTTACCTAATTTGGTTTTCCCTGTTACCAAAATTGTATTGTTCAAATCTGTGGTATCTTGTTGAATTTTATGTTTAAAGTTATTTTGTACTTAATTGGAAAAATAATTTAATCTAGTAGATAACTGATTCACACCCCTCTCAGTTATCTCTTGGGACTATTCCCAAAAGATAATAGTGTCTTACCAAACATAGAGTCTGCATTCAAATCTTCTATGAGAATAAGTAAATGAAGTCATAAAAACACTATGAGAAAAGACAGTGATAGTGAAAGTGAAGAAGATGATCTTGATAAAATTAAAGCACTTACGGCTAGAAGAATGCAGAGAGGCAAAGGTAAATACAAAGGTAAATTACCACTTGTTTGTTTTAATTATAAAGAGATTGGACACTTTGCTGCAAGATGTACTAACAAAATAAAAGATGACAGAACATTTGAAAAGAAGTCTGATAGAGGTGATTACAGAAGCTACCGACAATCAGAAAGAAGAGATACCTTAGACTAAAAGGACAAAGGAAAGAAGGCCAGTGCAAAGATGATGATACTGACACCGAATCTAATGAAGACATCAAGATTATGTTTGTGGTAGTAAAAGATGATTTAGATGATGATGAAGAAAGGTATGTAGAAAATGCACTCATATCTAAAGTTAGTAGAAATGATGTCTGGATCATAGATAGTGGCTGCACTCACCACATGACCGGTGACAAGCAAAATTTTGAGACTTTTGAGTACTATAAAGGTGGTTCAGTAAGAATGGGTAATGACACACCTTGTCCAGTTGAAGGTAGAGGAACTATAATGTTCAATAACCAAATAAAATGTGAAAATTCTTATTGGGTAAATGGATTGAATTATAATCTATTTAGTGTTTCTCAGTTGAATAATTCAAGTCATAGAGTAGCATTTGAAAATAAGAAGGCAAAGATCTTCAATAAATCAGGAAATCTGATTGGTACCGATGAGCAGACAAAAGGTAACTTATTCTATCTAAATGATACTGAAACCACTTGTTTGATTGCTACAAACAAAGACATATGGTTGTGGAACAAAATATTGTGTCATGTGAAGTTTGACAACATGATAAAGATTAGAAAAAAGAGAAATGTCAGAGGCTTACCGCTAATGAGCAAGTCCTACAACATCATGTGTAAGAATTGTCAAAAAGGTAAAATGACAAAGTCTAGTTTTAAAAGCAAAACCCATACATCTGATGCAATTCTAGAATTAGTCTATACTAATTGATGTGGACCTATGAGGACAAAGAGTTATTATGGAGATAGATATTTTTATTCTCTTTGTTGATGATTACTCTAGAATGATGATAGTCATGTTTCTAAAAGATAATTCATAAGCATTTAAGATTTTTAAATGGTATAAGGAAATGGTTGAGAAACAAAGTGGTACATAATTAAAATGATTAAGGTTAGATAGAGGAGGGGAATTTATTTCAGATGAATTCACTAACTTTTGTAATGAGCATGGAATCAGAAGGCATGTCTCTGCACTGAGAACACCACATCAAAATGGAATTGCTGAAAGAACGAATAGATCCATAGTTGATTATGCAAGGACACTGATGATAAAGAAAGGATCACCCAAATCTTCTGGAGATAAGCTGTCAGTACTTCTGTTTGTACATTGAACAGAGTACAATTGAAGAAAGACACCAAAAAAATACCTTATGAGCTTTGGTATGGATACACACCCAGTGTAAGTTATTTCAAAATTTTTGGCAGTCAATGTTATATCTTAAAATATGATAGAAATGGAAAACTTGACTCCAAGAGTGATGAAGGAATCTTTCTAGGGTATTCTACAAACAGAAATGCTTATAAATGTCTAAACAAAGCCTCTAAAAAAATTGTTGAAAGTGCAAATATAAAGATAGATGAATTTGCAGAGAAGAATGAAAAGGAAAGCACTAAAGAACCAGAGGACTACAATATGTTTACTTACAATGAGGAACTTGACACTCTACCTGAACAATAATTTAGAGCTCCCAAGAAATAGATCATTGCACCTAAGCATCAGGCTGCAAATACCGATGATCAAAATATTGCTCAAGATAATGCACAAAGTGATGGAGAACAGAATGAAGAATAAAATAATGATCAAGCAGATAGACAAAGAGCTGAACTTGTACTCTCAAGATATGTTAGAAGGAACCATCCACAAAACTAGATCATAGGAAATAAAAAGGCTGGTATGAGAACCAAAAGTAAGTCTCTAAATACAAGTTGTCTTATTTATGATTATGAGCCCAAATCTGTCAATGTTGCTCTGGATAATGATGAATGGATAAGTGCTATGAGTGAAGAGATTGAACACATAGAGAAAAACAAGACATGGACACTTGTACCGAGAATAGATGACAAGAATGTCTTTGGTACAAAATGGATGTGAGGCCTCACCCTGACCCATCATAGCTTTACTGTTTGATCAAACTTTGACACTTTATGTTTTGATACATTGATACACCTTTTGTTATCCTGACAGAGACTCATGATATTATGTTATGATGATGATTATATTGTGTGGATTACATTTTGACATGGATTAGACCTAGAACAGGTGGTTGACTTTGATTATATATGTTTAGATCAGTGAATTAATGAGAGGACTGAATTATGATTAGACTTGACTATTTTATGGATGTTATGTCATGGTGATTAAGGAATTCTTATGTTTTAAACATTTATGTATGAAAATTTTAATTTGGGACTTAATTTTTCTTATTGATTAATGTTGTTAATTATGAATTGAAAATGTATATTACATGCGATTTTATCATCTTGGACTACTGATGCTCAAAGTTTAGTGTGCAGGAAAGGGAACCATGAAATTTTTGGAGAATCAGGGATAAACACATGTGAATTGAGTAAGCCAAGGTTTAATCTGATAAGGGGTTGAAACCTCATTGTAATGTGACCCTTGTTGTAAATGTAATCTGAATGTGTGATAATAGTTTTACTTTATGTTATTATTTGGACATGTCATTTGTGAATGCAATGTGTATTTTGTTTGGTGTCACTTGACACTTGTGTTGTCCATGTGGGTAGTGACATGTCAATTAGGGCTTGGGAAAGTATCACTTAACCTTATATGACATTATATTAATCACTTGCATATAGATGCCTTGTAGGGATCCTATCATGTTGGAACTCGGATTTGAACCTTAGGGGTACCTTGGAGGGATTAAAAGTGACCCTAGAGTGTATTTTTGACCAAAATTAGTTAACCCTAAGGGGGTACCTTGGGTTAGGGATAGTTTTTACCTATGGGAGAAACCTAGGTCACCATTATGACTCTCCAAAATGCCCACTTTTCAAAAGTGGCGAAAATAGAGATGGTATTATGCACCTAACTTGTCCCACACTCCTTGCCAACCTCACAATTGAGAGGGGAGACAAAAAGGCTAGTTGTCATATCTCATCATTGCTAGTTCTTGAGTGCACTTTTGGAGGTATTTTTAGAGGGTTTTGGGAGACTTAGTGGGTTTTCACCCACTCTCTAATTTTAGAGACAATTAGGGTTTTAAAAGGAGAAAAGAGAAGGATTTGGGCTCTTCTCAAGTTTCATTTTGTCATAACACATTTGGAAGGTTGGTTTCTCTTGCCATGGAGTGCTTGATTTGTTGCAAGAAAATTTGATATATTGTTTTATGAATATGAGATCTTGTATGAGATTCATGTATGTAATCTTGTGTATTGTTGTAGTATATAAATTTTGTTGTCATGTGTTGGGGAGGGAATGCATTTAGAATTTTTTTTTTGTATCACCCTTTGTTTCTTTGAATTGGGAGTGTTGTTCATGGGAGTGAAGGCATTACTCACCCTTTTGAGAAGGGAAGAAGTGGCCTTGGGTGAAGGGGTTAGTTGGGCTCTCCATTTTAGTGAGAGTCTCTTCTCTTGGAGAAGAGAGATAAATTCATGGAGTATGGGCTCCATGAAGCCATGTTGGAAATATTGTATTTTGGCATAGAAATGGCCAATGTGTATATGAAAGTAATGTCAACATAGCCTTGGAGAGGCATGGAAAACTCTTGTTGAGAAATTTGAAAATTGTAATGGCATTCTGCTCCTTGGAAAATACCACCTTCACCCTTCTTCAATGGATTTGTAAAACTCATTTGTGAAACCTTGAATGGGAGTTTATTGTTGTTCTTGGGCATGTAAAATATTGTGAGAATTTTGGATGTGAAACCTTGTTTATCCTTGGTTCTCCAAACTCAGGGGTGGCCTCCTTGAGGCCTTGGTTGGGAGGTGAGATTACCATGGTATCCCTCATGAAAATTGCAGGTTTTTGAAGTCATGAAGATGGTGCAAGAAGTTTGAAAGAAAACCCTATTTGAGGGTAGTTGTGTGCAAGCAACTTCAATGTTGCATAGTCACCCTTGTATTGCAAATTTATTTTGTTGATTGTTGTAATATTCAATATTGAAGCTTCTCAAGCTAGATGTGGAGAGATATCCTCCTTATGTAATGATCTATTAAAGTAAAACATGTTGTGTACCATTCTAGCATTGTGTAAATCTATCATTTTGAAGATGTTGTAATGTAGATTATAAGATTATCATGTTGTAAAAGATTGAATCCTTAGTTCTTGAATGTTGCATCTTAATTTCTAAAAGAAGAGAATTTAACTACCCATGAATAGAAGGATAACCAAAATTTAAAGAGAAGAACAATATTGTAGTTTCATTCCCTTCAATCTTAAGAAATTTTGCATCTTGAAAACCTCCTAGATTCAACTTTCTTCATTAGAAATCTGCATTTTAATCTCAGCTCTTGAGGAGGAGAAATAACTTTGAAATCAACAACAAATTTAATTAGTTAGCATGTCAACATGAAATTCAGTAAATAATATTGGCCCCTCTTGTATATTTTTCATTAAATCAATCCTTATATGCACTATGATCTTCTGCAAAAAAAAATGAACTAAGAAAATCAAACTGTAAGAGCTTATAACAAAGCCCATAGCATTTTCCAGAATTAGAGCATAAAAAGCTCTCTGGAATTTGTATGGGAAAGGAAATATTATCTTACCACAGAGAATATTCCTTTCCCAAATGGGCTTCCCTCTAATTAAATTTGAAACCATATCTCAGTAAATTAAACATGCAAACTAAATCCTAATTACCTAGTTAAACTCATCTTATTCTCACCCCTTCCGTGGGTCCCACTTTGTTCTCTCACCTTTTTTGCATAGACAATGTTTTGTGCTAAGTTCAATATAAAATAAATCACCTTTTTTTAAAAAAGGGCTGCACTGCTTGGGAAGCGCCACCCTCCTTACTTGCTATCATGCTATGTTAAACCTGACATGACCCTTGTTTAAGTCAACCCCCTTCTTGGTATGGAAATTTCCTTGGGAGGTGACTTTTGGTTTAGTGGGCCACAACAAATCCTATCACCTCCTCCTTGCAAACTGTGCCACCTTACTTGCTGTGAAATCCTTTTCCGTTACCATGCAAATTTCTTGCTTTGGGGATGGGGAATGTTGGGTGGTGGGCCCCAAGACCATGTCCTTTAACCTGTACTCTTCCCTTTTACTGATTTCGAAACCCTTGCATTTGCATTTGTTTTGTCATGTAAATAAAAAGGGAGTTTTTGTTAGTGGCTAGCTAGGGGTTAGTGGATGATAGGTTTGTTATTAGTAGGTAGTTAGAATAGAGTTAGGGGCTTTTAATTGATAGTTTAAAGTTGTTAATTAGGTTTATTTCCTATTGTTTTAATTCTGAATTTTGAGAAGTATGTTATTCATTTATATAGATTTATTAATGTTGTAAGCTTTAGATAGTTAGATTAGATTAGTTAGTAGCTAGTGGATAATTAAGTTGGTACATGAGATCTAATTCCCTTTGATTTAATCAATATTTATGTAGTGGTTTTAGGTATATAAACTAATTTTCTTTGTTGTAGCATAATTCTTAGGAAAATAACTATAGTGTTTTGTGGATGGGAGAATTTATTAATATGTTTTTATTTTAAATTGGTGATGGAACCACTTATCAATATAGTAATTTATCTTTTAGATGGAACCTTAACATTAGGGTATTTTATCATTATAAATTTTGCGAATCTAATAACTAGAGAATTTGGTCTAATAATGCGATTTGCCTATTAGAGAAGCGGAATTAATTAAGTAAATCGAATGTATAGGTAATGGTAATATAAGTTTTATTATTGAAAAAAAAAGAAGGGAATATGTTCTCTTGTATTCAGGGGATTAAGGTTTATACTCAATTGTAATTAAAATTAAATTTAAATTTTGAATTAGGAGATATTTCTAATGTCTAAATGAAAGGTTAATTTAAGGTCGTATGTTAGGAATTGATGGATTAGGAATGCATGTGTTTTATCATAGGAGAATAATTTTTATTAATCATGTTTAGTAGGTTAGGAAATCGGAATTGATCTTAGATTTGGATTTTTTATTGATAGTTGTTGATATAGTGAAATTATTATTCAATTTTTAATCTTGTCAGTTGTTAAATGTTTCATGAATGTTTGGGAGTAGAGTATGTATTTGACAGGACCCGAGCCAGTAGTTAATGTTAATCAAAACTGGACTTGAGCGGATTAGGTTGTAATCTAGGTGTATAGTTAAGTAAGCATTAGGGAAACCTTGACCTACCTATGCCCATAATCACTAACTACCATCATAATTCTAAGAAATAAATCAGAGTTAGATCTACCTGAGTTGAGTATCCATATAACCCGAGGTACAAGTTGATACCCATTTTCGCATCAGTTTGTGGCTTGACCCTTTTTTAGTATGCGTATACACCCTGTAATTCAAAGGTCAACTCCTTTTTCTATCACCTTTCCAGCTCAACCATTGATAGTTGTACATACTTATATGCTTTTCAAAAAAAAATTTGTGTGTGTTTTTTGCCCTAGTTTTGGTCATGACAATGGATATTCAAGAATAAGCTGAATGAGAATGGAGAAGTCACAAGTAATAAAGAAAGACTAGTATGCAAGAGGTATGCACAAGAAGAAGGAATTTAATATGGAGAGATCTTTGTACCCGTTGCTAGGCTAGAAGGAGTAAGAATATTACTTGCTTATGCTACATGTAAAGGATATCAAATGGATGTCAAGTCTGCATTCCTAAATGGAATACTTGAAGACGAGGTATACATTGAACAACTAGAAGGGTTTGTTAATCCAGAAAAGAGGGACATGGTATGTAGACTACACAAAGCCATGTATGGATTGAAACAAGCACCCTGAGCCTGGTATGAAAGAATTCATTCCTATCTTATAAGTATTAGATTTGTAAGGACTAGTGAAAACAATAATCTTTATTTGAAGGAAGATACTGATACTAACATTTTGATTGATGAGATATTTGTTGATGACATCATATTTGGAGGCAATGATATGCTATGAAAATCATTTGCAAATGAAATGAGCAAAGAGTTTGAAATGTCTATGTTTTGAGAGATCAAGATCTTTCTTGGTCTGCAGATCATGCAACAAGGTGAAGGTATTTTCATTACACAATCCAAGTACATCAAAGAAGTACTGAAAATATTCAAAATGGAAGAATCCAAACCAGTTGGAACACTGATGGCAATTGGATGTAAGCCAAAAAAGGAAGACAAGTCATCAAAGGTAAATCAGACTTTGTACAGATCAATGATTGGAAAACTCATGTATGTTGTACATACTAGACCAGATATTGCACATGCAGTAGGAATAGTTGCAAGATTTTCTGCTAGTCCTAGGGAATCACATATGACTACTATGAAAAGAATCCTAAGATATTTGAAGAATATTGATGAATATGGATTATGGTACAAAAGAGAAGGCAAATTTGAACTTAAGGTCTCTACCGACTTTGATTGGGATGGAAATATTGATGACCGAAAGAGAAAAACTGGAGGAGCATTATTTATGGGTGACAAACTTGTCACATGGATCAACAAGAAGCAAGGATGCATCTCTCAATCTATTGTAGAGGTAGAGTATGTTGTTGCTGCTGTAAAATGCTCAAATATTGCATGGATCAAACATTTACTGGAAGGTATGCATATGAAAATTTTAGAACCAGTAATTATCTATTGTGATAATACAAGTGTAATAAACATTTCCAAGAATCCAGTCATGCATGCTAAAAAAAAGCATATTTCCATCAAGTATCATTATTTGAGAGAACAAGTTTAGGCAAAGGAAGTGATAACTGAGTATGTGCAATCAAAGGAACAATTGGCCAATATCTTCACCAAGCCACTGCCCAAGGATGCATTTGAATACTTGATAAAGAGACTAGGGGTCAGATCCTTGTCTACTGGTTAGTAGGCTGACTAGAAGGATGCCTCAGCCTACATATTATCATAATATCATTAATGTTGATGCAAGTAGAGAGATGGACTTCAATGATACATATATACACAACAAGGTATTTATCTACTCTGAGCACCAGAGTTATTACTGATAGATTGGGAAATCCAAGGAATATATTATGGATAGAAAGGATCCATTTGAAATTACTATCAAATACTTGTTTTGCAAAATCTGTGTTTGCAAATATGTTTGTTTGGCATTGCTGTAAAAGGGAGAGAGTTTATCCATTATGATCTCAGGTAGAGATCATATCCATCAAAGTATGCAAAGGGAAAGAATGTAACTAGAAAGGGAGAGTACACAAAAAGGAAGAGAATTGCTGACAAGAGACATCATAAGAAAGGAGAACAGTCAAAGAGAGAGAGTTTGAAACATAAGGAGAACACATCACATCAAAGAAAGAAAGATTCTACATCTATCTAGTGAAGGGATTAAAGACAGAAAGAAAGCTGCAAGAATCAAATCAAAGCTATTTGAGCTTACCAATAGCTAGACATTTGTAATAGTTACATTATAAAAACTTAATGAAACTATATATTTCATATTGTATTAGTAATAGTATAGTATGATAATGTAGTATGTTGCCATCAATGCCAAAGGGAGAGATTGATGACATGTAACTGATTGAATGTTTGAAGATATTAAGTTGATGATCATGCAAGGTATTAAATCAGTTAATGTATTGTATTGTCATTGATGTCAACTTGATATAATTTGTATGGTCATGGAAATACTGCTAAAGACTTCAAAGAAATGATGAATCAAGGCTATTCTATCAGTAATGCATACAAGTAAAGTATTCACTAAGTGAGTGCATACACTGATGGAGTGCACACCGACGGTCAGAGTAAAAGAGAAAATTCACAGTGTTACCCGATGAGCTAAATGCATAGCATTACCAATGAGCAGAGTTATAGTGGTGACCGATGAGCAAAGCACAGTGTAACCCGATGGAGAAAATTTTAGTGTTTCCCAATGGAGAAGACAAGGATGGAGATCTCTATGAAAACTAGAGTCACACTGATGGAACAGTCAGTTATCACCGATGACCAATTGAAGTGTTGATCAACAGAATAGAGATTTTAGAAAATGACAAACATGCTTAGCTATCAAGAAGCTAAAGATAGAATTAACAGATACTTATCATTGTTTTAATCATCTAGATAAAGCCAAAGATAAGTAACTAACTTAAAGTTGATTTGTCTAGTTGGCAAGAAGATCTCTTTGAGATAAATCAAGATTTTTATTTAAATCTATTGGTGAGAATTGTGGAACAAAGAATCAAGAAAGCCAAGAAAAGGGGAAATCATGTCTTTATAGAGACAAACCCAATTCATTACGAATGGGGATTAGGTAAGGATAAAAAGGAAGATGAAAGATGCTAAAGAAAATTTGAAGGAGAAGAAAGTCTTCATTCAGTCCTGATCAACAAGCTGAGGAAAGAGCTAGATTTTGCGGACATCGATGAACAGTGAGACAAGCATCACAGAGTAGAATAGTGTGGAGCAAAGGTATAAGTGATTATATTGATCAGAGAGGTAATGGACTTACAATAGATCTGAAAATATGCAATTGAGTTGTATGTATGAATAGATCATTAGTGTTTTAGTTTAACCATTGAAGCATAAAGCCTCTTAACCGAGCAAGACTTAAAAGTATTTTACAATTGAGATACATCCCAAGGAGTATCAAAAAGTTTGATCACAAAAGTATCACTGGATATGACCGATACCTATTGATAGGCCAAGAGAGTTTGATCAAGGATGGTAGCATAAGATGCCAGATACTAGTTGACAAACTATTTCAAAATCCTCTAACAAGGTCACACCTAACAGTGTGTTTGTAACCTTTAACAGGGTTGGCTCCTAATAGAGCTTACTTCTGAAGAGTGAAAATTTGGGGTACCGATCCGAGTGGTTTTTTCCCTTAACAGGGTTTCCACATTAAAATCCTTGTGTTATGTGTTTATGGTTTATTACTTTATTGTTTTACATTTTACATATGCATTTCTAGATTGATCGGTATACTCTGCATATTTACTGTGTTTCGGTAAATAGTTAATTACTTATCGATAATCATACAAAAGAGAGATTGACAAATCAATCTGATAAGTAGAAAATTGATTAAAGTATTTCAAGGCATACATCTTGTAGGAAAGAAGATAACTTGAGACATAATTTTTGGTTATAAGTTTTAAGGGTTGATTTAAGGATTAATTTTTGAGGCCACTGATTCACTCCCCCCTCTCAGTTATTACTAACACATGCTTGACCAATTAGGTTGATTCTTCTTTGCTAGCATTAGGCGAAGATCCAATAGCATCTATTGTCTCTCCTTGAACCAATATCTCACTTGTCTCTTTGATTTTCCATATCTTACCACTGATGTTATCTTCTGCTTTCTTGATACAACTATCAAAATCACGCTTGAGTTCTATAAGACTTTTACTAGTATCATTGTCATTCTTCTTTGTATTCATAGGAGGTGGTACTCTTCTATTATTTACTCCATTATACCTGTAAAACTTTTCTATATGACCTGGGTTATTGCATTTGTAACATATAGGAGGTCTTATGTTCTGATTAAATTATAATTTACAATCCCTTGCACTGTGTCCAAGGTTGTTGCATTTGTAGCATGTGATCTTAGCTACTAATTCTCCTCTATTTTTGTCTTGTCTATATCTAGTTTGATCAAGTTTCCTGCATTCTATCTTCTTGTGCCCATATGTATTATAGTTAAAATAATAACCATAAATTTTTTTGAAAGGGGCATTACCTCTGAAATCTATTTTCATGTGTCCAAACTTGTTACAACCAAAACACCTACCTCTAAAAGGTCTGATTTGTTCTTTAGGTTCTTCAAGAGTAGGTTCTCTACATCAATCTTCGCCTCTAGTTTCTCTTCTTGATTCTTGGAACATTCGGCTTCATCGAAGCCAATACCAGTCATATCTCCTATAGGTTCTTGTTTGTCTCTTTGTTCATCGATCAAGTCACTGCTCATGTGAAGTTTCTCAATGTGATTATTTGTCTCAACAAGTTCACCCTTTATGATTTAATTGTATTTCTTCAATTCTAGATACTTGTTCTTGTAATGGCCAGCCTCATTCTTCATTTGTTCCATCAGAACATTTGGATTTTTCAAAGCTTCTTCAATCTTTTTTTTAACATATTTTTAATGTTGAATCTCTTTAGTCCTTGCTTCATTCTCAAGCTTCAAAGTATCATTCTATTTTTCAAGTTGCTCTATCTAATCTGAATTTATTGGATGATATCAGTTTTAGGTACTGATCATGCTGTTGATATTCATGTTTTGTCATTGATATCAACATATATTTTTGTGGAGAGGACATACTGGTTACTTGACTGGTAGAAGTGTACAGATACTATATAGATGATTCAAAATGATCAAAGTTGGATATATGCAGAAGAATGTGTGTTGACCTTTTTCCTAAGGTCACTTGGCTTTATATTGAATATTGCAGATGTTACAGTTGATTTGGTGAAGACTGGTTTCTAGATTGTAACTGTGATACTTGACAGAGAAGGTCTCTATATTTTGGGTATATCATTCTAGCGAAGATATTTTAGATGAAGCAAGCTTATTGGTGGACAAATAAAATATGTTGGAATAATGGGTTGAGTTCAATTGTTGTTTGATGACTAGTGACGTCAGCTGTGGTGTGTATTCTGGAGCAGACCTATTTGGTGGCTGACTTCAAACATATAGCATGTAAAATGAATTGCGAGCGTGGATTGTGGATCTGGAAGTATAAGTGATGTATATTTGATGTTTACTTGTTATAGGTACCTTGTGTATCCTAGCAAGGGGTTATATAATTATTTGTATATTGGAAAGTCTTAACTGGCTGACCTGATTAATTATTTGTATATTAGGAAAGCTTAATTGGCTGACCTAATGAATTATTGTAAGAGGGTATATATGAGTGATCTTTTCTTTTGAAAAGGTGTGACAGAGATTGAAAAGGAAAAGAAGTGAAATCTGCGAGGCTTGTTTGACTGCTGGATGTAGAGCAGAGTTTATGAGAAGAGTACTTCATTGGAACTGACCAAGCAAAGACAGTTGCTATCAGACAACTCACTGAATTGTATATTTGCTATATACACTTGTTCAGATTGTGAATCCTTGAGGGTGGATTTAACCTTCTTTGGGAAGTGTTCCTAGACAGTGAGTCTACTATTTCTTTTGACTCGTAACAGGGTCTATCTCCTAACAAAGACTATGTACTATAACATTTTTTATTAAGGTAAAAATAGGTTTTGAAAGGACCCCAAAATGTTTTACAATAGATTACTAGAGATAAGCATCATCAGTCCAAACACACATAGATATCCTGCTACCAAAAAAAATAGGACCCCAACGAACACCCAAAACCCAAAAAAAGGAAAACAAAAAATTGCCAAAAAGACACACAGTTTCTAGCACAACTTCCAGTGTAGTTTCCAAAATAGATAAAAACTACATCATACTATGTACTATAATGTTGTAACAAGCTCCTAATAGGGATAAATATTTTAACAAGGATACTATACTCTTAGTATATTATTTATGGGTGCTAATTCCCACTGGGGTTTTACCTTTAATAGGGTTTCTTCGACAACAAGTATTGTGTTATGGTGTTGGCATTAATTGTGTTATCATTTACATTTGCAGATTTGGTTTATAAAGTTTAAAGTTTAATAATCTATATTACAACTGATTCACCCCCCTCTCATTTTTCTTGTGGACTGTTATTCCTAACAATTGGTATCAGAGCTTGTGGTCCATAGAGAGAAATTTTAATAGCTTTAGGTGATCCTGAAGATGACTTACTACATGAAGGATAGTCTGAAGTTTTATTCTAAAAACTTTGACAATTGGAAGAAAAAGATGAGAACACATTTTCTATGTCTGGGAATTGATTACTGGATGATCACAAAGAAAAATGAAAATATAGTGACTGAGGATGAATTAGAGAAGGCTACTGAAGATCAAAAGAGGTTATTTTCATGTAATATGGTTGTAAGGGAAGCTTTGATCAGTGCACTTTTAGAAGGAGAATTCACTGAAGTAAAAGACTTGGATTCTACACATGAGATTTGGACAAGATTAGAAGCACTGTATGAAGGAGATAAGTTTACAAAGGAGGCAAAGCTACAGAACTGGAAGACAGATAGAATCACTGAATATGAGAGAAGATGAGAACATTAGGGCATATGGACAAAGAATTACTGAAGTGGTTACTAGTATTAGAAACTCTGGAGGTACTTACAGTGAGGAAGAAGTGATTATGAAGATACTCAGATATTTGACACATGCATATAGAACCAAAGTACAAGCTATAGAGGATATTATACCTTTGACACCAAAATTTTCCAGAGAGATGTTGATTGGAAAGCTAACTATGTTTGAGGCCATAGAATTGGGAGACACTTTACCTAAAGTTGAGTCAACATTCAAGACAACCGTACAAAAGAACAAAAAGACTTTATCTAGAAATGTAAGCACTAGCAGTAATGTCCTAAGATAATAACTTGGAGCCTATGTTGATGAATGAGAACAAATACAAGAGGAATAAAGAAAGAAAGATGAAGTTGTGGCACTGATTGCTAGAAGAGAAAAGAGAGGTAAGGGAAAATTTGAAGGCAAATTACCTTTGAAATGTTTTTGATGTAACAAGATTGATCATTTTGCATCTAGATATCCTACAAGAGTTCCAAAGCACAAACCTAAGTTTTTCAAGTCTAAGTATTCAAAAGACAAGGAATGTTATTATGCTAGTGAGGGTATATTTGATGATGATGATGGTGACTATGATGAAATAAAATTTATTGTTATTAAGGATGATGAACCTATGCATGAAGAAAAAGCCTTAGTATCCCATGTTAAAAATAAATTTGAATGGGTTATAGACAATGGTTGTTCACATCATATGACTGGAAATAAAAATAAGTTTGTGAGTTTGAAAAGATATGATGGTGGTGTTGTTAGATCTAGTGACAGTACTCCTAAGCTTATTATTGGAGTTGGATCTATTTCTTTGGATGGAAAGACTAATACTGACAATGTATTCCTTGTTGATGGACTTAAGCATAATCTATTGAGTGTTGGAAAGTTAGTAGGCAAGGGTTATCAATTGAAATTCATTGATGAGAAACACTCTATCAGAAGTAAATAAGGAGACTTGATCACATCTGGTACTAAATCTAGAGGTAATGTATTTGAATTGAACACATCTAAAGCTTCTTATTTTATTGCAAAGGTTGATGACAGTTGGTTATGGCACACAATATTTTTTCATGTTAACTTTGATAACATTGTGAAGGTCAGTATGAAAAATTAGTAATAGATCTACCTAAAATAGTGAATCCATCTAACACTATGTGTAGAGAGTATGTTGTGGGGAAGAAGACTAGAAGCACTTTTAAAGTCAAAGCTTATTCAGAAAAAGGGAAGTTGGATCTGGTGCATATAGATATGTGTGGTTCTACAAGAACAAGATCATACTATGGTGAAAAGTACTTGATACTATTTGTTGATGAATTTTCTAGAATGATGTGGGTTACATACTTGAGAGAGAAATCTAAAGCATTTGAAAAATTCAAATTATTTAAAGAAAAAGTTGAGAATGAATCTGGTTTGAAGATAAAATGTTTGAGATCAGACAGAGGTGGTGAGTTTACATCAAAGATATTTAATTCATACTATGAAGAGCATGGAATATACAGATAGACATCATCTCCTAGAACTCCACAATAGAATGTGATAGCAGAGTGAAGAAACATAACTATATTAGATGCTGCAAGGACTATGTTGTTGGAAGGAAATGTGTAATGTGTTCACTAGAGAGAAGTAGTTGGCACTATTGTATACACCCTAAACATAATTCAGATCAAAGAAGGTATAAGTAATACTCTTTATGAATTATGGTTTGATCATACACCTACTGTAAAATATTTCAAAATATTTGGAAGTAAATGTTATCTCAAGAGAGATGATGAGATAGGCAAGTTTGATGCTAGAAGTGATGACGAAATTTTTCTTGGTTATTCCAGCAAGAGTAAAGCATATAAATGTTTCAATCTGAGATTGTGAAAATTGATTGAAAGCGCTAATGTGAGGATTTTATGAAAAGTTTCAAATCCAGGAAATGATATATGACTATGGTTAGATTAAAAAGATGAAAGAGGTTACTACTGAACCTGAAGAACCTCTGATGATCGAGAATGAGATTGAAGATGAACAAAATGAAGCCATTGAGACACTGAAAAAATCAAGTTTTGTTAAGAAGAACCATCATGGAGATCAAATTATTGGTGATGTAAGTAAAGGTATGATGAATAGATATAGAGCTAGAGATGAAATCTATTTGATTTCTCAATTTGAACCAAATACTATTGATGAATCATGTAGAGATGAATCTTGGACTAAAGATATGGAAGAATAACTTGAACTGATAAAGAAAAACAATACTTGGGAATTGTTTCCAAGACCTAAGAACAAAAATGTGATTGGTACTAAATGGGTTTTCAAAAACAAGATGGACGAGGAAGGAACAATGGTAAGAAACAAGGCTAGACTAGTATGTAAAGGCTATTTGCAACAAGAAGGCATAGACTATGAAGAAACATTTGTTCCTATTGCTAGATTCAAAGCTGTGAGATTATTTTTTGCTTATGCTACACATAAAAACTTTAAGGTTTATCAAATGGATGTGAATTCAACATTCTTGAATGGTGATCTAGAAGAAGAAGTTTACATTGAGCAACTTGATGGTTTTCCTTTGGCAGATGATGAAAACATGGTTTGCAAACTAAAGAAAGCATTGTATGGACTAAAATAAGCACTGAGGGCATGGTATCCAAGATTGGACAAATATCTACTTCATCTTGGTTTCAGAAAAGGTAATGTAGATTGTAATTTATATCGGAGAACTGATGAAGATGGAATTGTAATTATAAAATTTTTTGTTGATGATATCATTTTTGGTGGCAATGATAAGATGAGTAAGAAGTTTTCTAAAGAAATGGAAAATGAATTTGAGATGTCAATGATTGATGAGATGAAATTTTTTCTTGGTTTGAAAATTAATCAGATTAAGAATGGAATTTTTATAACTCAGACCAAGTATCTTAAGGAAATGTTGAAATTTTTTGGAATGGAAGATTGTAAACCTGTTGGGATACCTATGGTGAGTGGACACAAATTGACTAATAGTGATGAGACTCAAAGTGTTGTACAGACTAAGTATAGATCAATGATTGGAGGTCTACAATATCTAACTCATACTAGACCAGATATTACCAATGTAGTTGGAATTGTGGCTAGATATCAGGCAGATCCTAAAGAGACACATTTTGCTGCTGTAAAAAGAATTTTCAGATATTTGTAAGGGATTGTAAGGGAAAATAGAATATGGATTGTGGTATGAAAATTTAGAAGATTTTACTTTGTAGGCTTATACTGATGTTGATTGGGCAAGTAATGTGGATGAAAAAAAGAGTACAAGTGGTGGTGCATTTTTCCTTGGGAAAAGATTGGTTTCTTGGTTGAGCAAGAAACATAACTGTATTGCTAAATCTACTGTTGAGTCAGAGTATGTTGCTACTGCAATAAACTGTACACAAGTTGTTTGGATGAAAAAAATATTGAAAGACATTGGAATAATTTTTGAAGAGCCAGTGGTTATCCATTGTGATAACACTAGCACAATGAATATGTCGAATAATCCTTTAATGCATTCAAATACTAAACATATCTATACTAAGTATCATTTCTTGAGGGAGAAGGTAGAAGATAAAGAGATTAAACTGGAATATATTAGCACAAAGGAATAGGTAGCATATATATTTACTAAATTTTTTCCAAAAGATTCTTTTGAATATCTCAGAAACATGCTTGGGGTGATGGCCCCTCCTAGTGGTAATTAATTGATGCAGATATGCATTAGTCTAGTGGATCTTAGAGCTTTATCATTCTCTAGACTTGATGTATGGATCTACTCCTCAGGGGGAGGGATCACAAGAGAATACTATGGAGTACATTTGGGTGATCTTGCACCTGGTTGAAGGACATGAATATTTGAAAAAGCTACACCTTACAGACAAGTGCAGATGAGTTATGGCACCCTTTGCCATTGCTTCCAAAGGGGGAAGGAATCTATGTGAAAATCCCTAATATTTTGGGAGATTTGTGTTGAGGATATTGAGAAGATTGTATTGAGAGAGAGTACTTTTGGGTTGATGCATATGGATTTTCCCATATGTTTCCATCAATGCAAAAAGGGGAGATTGTTGGATGATATCAGTTTTGGGTATTGATCATGTTGTTGATATTCATGTTTTGTCATTGATGTCAACATATATTTTTGTGGAGAGGATAGACTAGTTACTGGTGGAAAGTTGACATATATTGGAATAATGGGTTGAGTTTGATTGTTGTTTGATGACTGGTGATGTCAGTTGTGGTGTGTATTTTGGAGAAGACCTATTTGGTAGCCGACTTCAGACATGTAGCATGTAAAATGAATTGTGAGTGTGGATTGCAGATATGGAAGTATAAGTGATGAATTATATTTGATGCTTACTTGTTATAGGTACCGTGTGTATCTTAGCAAGGGGTTATATAATTATTTGTATATTGGAAATCCTTAATTGGTCGACCTGATTAATTATTTGTATATTAGGAAAGCTTAATTGGCTGACCTAATGAATTATTGTAAGAGGGTATATATGAGTGATCTTTTTCATTTGAAAAGGTGTGAGAAAGATTGAAAAGGAAAAGAAGTTAAAGCTGCGAGGCTTGTTTGACTATTGAATGTAGAGAAGAGTTTATGAGAAGAGTACTTCATTAGAACTGACCAAGAAAAGACAATTTCTATCAGACAGTTCACTGGATTGTATATTTTCTATATACACTTGTTTGAATTGTGAATCCTTGAGGGTTTATTTAACCATATTTGGGAAGTGTACCTGGGCAGTGAGCCTACTATTTCTTTTGACTCCTAGCAGGGCCTGTCTCCTAACAATGACTATGTACTGTTATGTTGTAACAAGCTCCTAACATGGCTAAATATTTTAACATGGATACTATAATCTTAGTACATTATTTGTGGGTGCTAATTCCCACTGGGGTTTTACCTTTAATAGGGTTTCCTCAAAAAAAAGTATTGTGTTACAGTGTTGGTAGTTATTGTGTTATCATTTACATTTTCAGATTTGGTTTATAAAGTTTAAAGTTTAATAATCTACATTACAACTGATTCGCCCCCTCTCTCAGTTGTCTTGTGGACTTTTATTCCTAACTTAATTATCATTATCTAAATATTCATTTATTTGAACCACAAGATCTTTTCTCTGATTCCTGGAAAGTTCAAGCTGGTCTTTTAGTTTCTTGATGAATCACTCTGCTCTCCTTAAATTGAATCTCAAGTCACCATTCTCTGCTTTAGCTTTATCAAGGTCTTCAAGTGCAACTTCAAAGCTCTCTTGCAAATTATCTGAATCCATTCTAATCTCCCTTAAGTTGTTAAGATTTCTCTCCAAGGGCCAAAAGCTCTGATACCAATTGTTAGGATTAAGTAATACAGAGAGGGTAAGGTGGGGGGGGTGAATCAATATTACAACATTTAAAATAAACTTTAAACTAATTCCACATTAACCATAAACTTTCTGAAAAGAAAAGAGCATAAACATATAACACTGAACTCATAAAACCATTATTTTTTGTCGAGGAAACACTGGACAAGGTTAAACCCCGGTGGGGATTGTACCCACAAGAATGCACTAAAGTGTAATGTCCCTATTAGGAGACCTAGCCTTGTTAGGAGTTGAATATTACATAGTACAATTCCTTGTTAGAGGAATAGAACCCTATTAAAGGTACACAGCACCCTGTTAGGGGCCAACTAATCTTATAGCTCTTACAACAAAACTTCTGTTACAAAGTGTTTTTCAATAATGAACAAAAAAAAAGCATCTTCAATGCTTAAATGATTCCAGTCATAGTTCTCCAATGATCTTTGTCATCCTTTACTTTGCTATTTATACATACACATATATTCACTCATCAACCTCCCATATCTCTTCGATTTACAAAAAGTCTTCATATCTATATATATATATATATATATATTTCTTATTACCAAGTCGGCTCATTTAACCAATACTACATAGTCGGCTCTCAATACAAAATATAATTAATAATGTGTTGCCCCATTTTTGTTCTGCATATATTTAGAGAAAAATGGATGTTTTGTGTATAGTGATGGTCTCAAAATCATTGTGTAAGTCTTGAGTCTAAGTCTAGTTTTTCCTTTAGGCTAGGAGACCTTTATCAGATTTTCCCAAATCGACTTCTCCTTTGTAAGCGGGGGGGGGGGGGGGGGGGTTATCCAAGATCATGTCATATTGGGTAGGTTAAGCTCCCAAATCTGATAAAGGTCATGATTCAAAGGTTTCTAACATTGATTTCATGTGATTTTGAAATATTTAGCTTTGATACTTCATTTTGTCACATTGGCAGAAAATTGGTTCTGAGCTTCTCCTTGGTAGTTAACCACCTATAGAGTGCATCTTCTGTAGATGACAATTTTAAAAGTATCAGCGGTCAGTGGAAGTTGGAAACAGATAATTTGGGGCTAGAAAGACTATTTCACTCAAAACAAATCCCTACGGGCAAGAGGAATGATCAAATGATGAAGAATCTAAGATAAAAGATTATCGATGGAAAAGAGGAAAATAGCTTCTTCACTACTCCAAGAGGCAGGTTTTGACCTACAGGATGCATTTTCGCCAAATTGCTATACACAAGATTTTTGAAGAAAAATCAACCTATTGTTATGCCCTACATACTTGTCCCTACATTTTGTGGGTAAAATGTTGGGTCCCCTCTTTTCTCTTTGGCTCTTGCCTTGTCATTTTTTTTCTTTGTTTCCTTCTCCAGGCTTTCCCTCCTGTGAGATTTGTTTTCTCTTTTTTTGTCTTCTTGTGTCTCTGGGACCTGGTCCTAGAGTTTGTTGTTCTTTCCAGAGCTGGATTCTGGACTTCAGGATTCTCTGCCACAATGTCTTCTTCTTGCAAAAAGGTATGGTCGCATGGAATCCTCAGGCCTAGAGTTCAGAGATTTGCTTGTTCCAAGGTTTGTGGAGAAAAGGGGTAACTTTCTTTTACCTTGGTTATAAATAGGAATTACGCATCATTTTTACAGTTATCGTGATTAAAACACTTGTGCATTCAGAGCGATTCCTAGGTGACTAAACTGCAATTAAGTTTCAAATTAATTTGTGCTTAGTGGGTTATTACCAACTGATTTGAGGTGTCTCTTTGTGATCATTTGAAGGTCAAATGTGTTATAGGAGTGCTTCTTCCCCACTATTCTTTGGACTTCAAAGTAAGTTCTTTGGTTCCTACCTTTGTTCTTTCTAGTTTTGGTTTCTGCTTTGTTCCTCCTCATTTTGCGCATTTCACTTCTGGTTCACCTCCTGTTGGTGGGTTGGCTCTGCCAAAGGGTCATCCACCCTCTGCACAGTGTAGATTAATGTACATTGTGTATTGTCTTAGGTTAGATTGTGTGTATATGTAAATGTTATCTAAATCTATAAAAGGCTTGTAAATGCTCTATTTTTGGTGTATATATGTTTCAGCCTTCGGCCCTCTGTGAATCCTGGTAGATATCTAGTGTATATCCTTTTGGTTTTGGGTTGAGATCACCGTGCTCATCTAGTTTTCCAAATTTTATGAGCTCACCCATATGGCAGAATACCACCTGGTTGAAAATTAGCTCTTGGTTGGTTTCAACCATGGCAATTTCTCTCTCTGTCATCGAGTCAATCTTTATGGTGCATTTATTTCCCATGCATGCATTTAAGATCCACCAAGTGGCTTTCCTCTCACGCACATTCAGATAGTTTGCACTGCCATCACTATAATCCCCATTTATTGCATAGCCATGTGCCACCCATGTAGGCCTGACAACTCACTTTCTGGTCACGTCTCCCAATGGTTAATTTTCCAGACCCTGGGTCCTACATCCTCGCCTAGCCTATATCTTACTTTCGTCAAGTATGATGAAATCGCCGGGCCCAGATTATGGTTGAATTCCCAAATTGACATCATATGTATATCTTTCTGGATTTTGACCTAAAAATAACTTTTTAGGTGGAGTGCGCAATGCGGTGGTAAGTTCTCCAGAATCTGGAGTAGCATTTTTTTATCTTATGAGGATTCTGATGGTTGCCTTACCTTGCAGGTTTTCAAACACCACACTTTCACTATGTCAGAGGCTTCTGCATCCTCACCACCTGGGAGTCTAGATCTCCCCACCATGACAGTCACCAGGGCAGTCGTCAGGTCCAAGATCAAAAGGGCCCTAGAAAAGCTTCTCCTCAACATGAAATATCTAAAGGATAATACTATTACTGGGTCAAAGATCGAATCTAAAGTCCAGTTGATCGCCGACACCAGTGTCAGAATGTGGGTAGAGATGTAGGCCCTAGTCAAAATGATGTTCATCTAGCAAATGGTTGGGGACCAATTGGCCATTAATGTTGGGGAATTTGAGATTCTGAAGGTCGCTTGCTTCCCATGTTTGATTCAGGCCCCAAAACTTATTCTCACTTTGGCCGCGCATTACAACTCCTCTGTTTGGGCCGTCATGCTCGCTGCCCCAGTCCTAACCGCATATCCTACACCCATGGTCTCCCTAGATGCTACACCTTTTTGGGTAGGTTTGGAGATTCTCCAGATTGACAAAGCAGCCATCATCACCTGATCTGATGCCTTGGCACAATTTTAGCAGCTGGAGGTTATAGCCCAACAATATCTGAATAACAAATGGTTGAAGACCTCAAAGAAAGATTCCAAAAGAATGAAGTTGGAAATCCCTAGATCCGAATTCAAGGAAAGAATCTAGATGGGGATCATAGCATTATGTAGGATTTTTGAGCAACCCCATGCCTGGGAATTCTCGGGGTGGATGTATTACTTCTTATTTGGCATCTCCATCGGTGAATAATATTTTGATTGGGCCACCATCATTTTGAACCATGTGGACTCTCAGTTCCTTCAGGTGGCCTTGACCTCAAAATTTTATATGATTTCCTATGTTCTCTGGGCTCTAGCACAACAAAATGCCATCACAAATGGGCTACTCACATCAGGTGTACTTGGAGTTGGCCCAGGTCAAAAGGCTCCCTGGGATTATTTCCCACAGATCCAATGGGAGGCTAGTTTCCTCAGCTTCTGCCAGGTTAACAATACCTTCATCTATTACAATCTTCTCATGCCTACCCAGGACGCCGGGTACCATCTCTCTAAGGAGGAAATGGATTTGTTCAGAAGTTATGGCCACTGCTACATCCAGTTCTAGTAGCATACTTACATTAGGGTAACCGACTTCTCTGGGAAATCCTATTTGTTGCCCAAGCATTGTAGGAACAAAATAATCCTTTTAGAATATTGCTGACAAATGTTGGAGTTACATGCCTTATACATTGTAAAGAAGGTGGTAAATATTCCATTCCCAATCACTTGTGGGAATTATACATGTAGTCTGGCTGCAGCCAACGAGGCAGACAACGAACTTAAAAGCTTGGGCCTAACATAATTCTATCTAGCGCAGAAGAACTTTGATCCGCTAGGAAAGATTGCAACGACACTTCCCTGGGCATTAGAGCCCAAAAGATTCCACATAGAGGACTTATAGGAAGATTTTGAAGATGATTTTAAAGTCCAGAGCTAGCACTTCATCTGGATGACAATGGGGATGATGGAGAGGCTGAAGCTTTGGAAATTCTTGAACAACTTTTCAGACACTGGGTCCACAGTAGATCCTTAGCACAAAGAGAAGGGAATAGATAAGATGGCTCTCCCTCCAGTAGATTGGGATGCCCAGGAGGGGCCAACTATTGAAGATATCACTTGCGACGTGGTCAAGTGTAGCCATGCGTATTTCAAAAGGACATGCCCAGGGAGTACACATAGAGTTGGCCTGATAGTATAGAGATTGACTTTCGGGGTCAGAACCTCTTTGTAGGGAGATGATAAAGGAAAAGGAATAATGGGGACCCCATCACAAACCCCATCTGAGCCCCCCATAAAGGAGAAAATATATAAGACACTGGTAGACTCCCAAAAAATGAAAGATAAATTAATCATGTGGTTGGCCACCCTGGTACTCATGACTGGGCCCATTCATCCTCCCTCTTCCCCTTCGCTGGAAGAATTGATGGTCTGAGAAATGGGTGCCAAAGTGGAAGAGGAGCAGGTAGATCTAATGGATCCAGGGCCCCCTTTGGTGACCAAGAGAAAGAAAAAGAAAACTAACTCTCAACCAAGGGCAGAGCCAGATCTCGGGATGCCAAGCATCCCAGAAGTACAAATTGTTTCTTCTGACTCCCCGAAGCTAGAGAAAGAACCTGAGGACATCCTAGAGAATCCCCCTCCCCATGATGAATTTGATGATGTATTTAGAACTAGTGAGTTCAGGAACTTGCAGGGGGATATCCAGAGATTGGTTGAAGAAATCGTTGCACAGGATGAACTCCCAGAGCATGAGCTTGCACAAGAGTAGGAAGCCTAGGCAGAAGAAAAGAGTAGACAGGAATAGGTGGATACCTCCAAAGTCCCAAAGATACAAGTTACAGGGATGGAGGGCAGATAGACGCAAGATGAGCAAATGGCATCGGTTGGGGTAATCGGAACCACAGGAACAACTGTGACCCCAACTGTCATGCTCCAAACACCACTCCCAAATGTAACATTTGGGGAGGTGATCAAATCAACCCAAATATTTAATCTTGGCCCAATGCCTCCCCCACCTCCAGAGAATACACTAGTAGAAGAGAACATCCCAGCAATAGAGGCTGATGAACAGGAGTAGGATGAAAGGAACCTTGAGGAAACAAATGATGAGCCTAACATTGCCAAGGATAGAGACACCGGGGTAAAAGATATAGGTACCACCAAAGAAGGTATCACTGGTGAACCAAAAGATACAAGAAGGGAGTTAGAAGTGGCTCATACTATTGAAGGGGCACAACAAGATCTCGGGGAGAAATCACAAGAACAAATTCTGGCTACAAAGCCACCCCTACCACCACAATGGTTGGTGGAGTCTCACAAGAGAAAGGTCCTGGAGACCCCTAAGGCCCATCTCTCCTTGGCAGAGATGATGGCGTAGATGCAGGACCCTCCCAAGGCCAAGAAAGCCCGAACAATCCATACTCTTTGGACTGGGCCGGGCAGAGAAATAGTCATGATAATTGTGACACCTTCCCCAAGTGTAGACAAAGAAACAACTAAGGCCAATGAATACTCCATCACTGAGGCATCACTGGGGAAGAGAGGGAAATAGGGTGAACTCAACCTGTTGAAAAAAGCAACCAAGGCAGTGGAGGCCCGTTATGAAAAGGAGGCCCAAAAATTCAAGGCAGAAAAGAAAAAGAATGCTAATCTCATGGGGTTGCTGACATAGCTCGAGAAAACTCTTACTACTATTCCCCCAGGCACCTTTGCATCTGACATACCAATCCCTTAGAGCAACATAGATTCATTAAGGGCAATGAAAAGAAAATCCCAGGAAGTTGATGAGTGGGTCACAGAACAGGTGGGAAACGTCTAATGTTTCTTGGCATCCACACTCCCAGACTTGTATGTGGCCAACAATACTCTACATCAGGCTGAAACTACTATTTCCATCTAGGAGGGAGATATCAAAAATTATGAGGCATGGAAGGCCGAGATGGAAGAGCTCATCAGCATTGGAGAAGAAATTGTCTCCAAGGCCAGAATTTTAGGGGAAGAGTCCTTTGACTTTGTCCAGACCCAGCACTCCAGACTTGACCTCACGTTGGAGGTGATCAAGAAACTAGTAGGGTCTATGCATGATAAAGTCTAGGAAGTTCACTATTCTTTCAATTTATACAAGTTATTCATCTCCAAGGTCTCCGGAGCTGATCCTTTTAGCACAGAAACATGCACTCCGGAGGAGTATGTCTTGGGAAAGTTTGACGAGCTGATGGAGTCTCAGTATGGATCCCCGGAGGGAATGGATGTATAAGGCCCACCCCATTCCCACATTTTCCTCAACACTTCGATGTTGGAGGATTAAGGGGTGTTGTAGTATTTGGATGATTGGTAAATCCCTAACAGATTTGTACCTCGGGATAGAACTATCTATTGTACCTTCATATCAGTACCTATTTTAGTGTCGCCATGACAGAGGTGATATCTCTAGGTTGTTAATTGTGTAAGTGAATCTTGGATTAAATTAATAGTTGATGTGATGATTCTAGTAACTCCTACGAAGAGGATGAGTAATGTTTTGATGATGTATTATATGGTTATACCATAGTGAGGTTTTGATGATATTATTAGTACCCTGAACAAGGGTTTGTTAGATCCTAGACTAATAGGATTATTCTGCATTTTGTTTTCCTAGATTAGGAAATTTAATCATACTTGTGATAAGAATTTTAAGGACCCGAATGTTATGGTTACCCCTTACCGATGTCAAACCATCAACCTATCTTAAATATCATGCGAAGGAAAATTGAGAATCCTTTGGATTAGGAGTACTATGGAGTTATGCAATCAAATTATGTAGATTGATTGAATTGAAATAATGAATGTATTCTATATGTTGCAAGCCTGCATTTGAATTATGATCTATATGAGGGAACTATACTTTATATGACTTTGGTGTCACAGTAGAAATTATAACTTGTGTGTATAAAAGTATATGCATTTGAATTATGCACTATATGAAAGTGATTAGACGTATGCATTGAATTATGAATTATGAGAAAGTGATTGTAAGAATGCAAATGAATATCATGTTAGACATCTTCACTGCATTGATGTTA
>MU224395.1:1874468-1897159 GCA_018584345.1 Thuja plicata
TCCTCTTCGATTATATCGATATCACCTAGCATCATATGATTACAACATTGTTGAGGTTGTTCGCCAGAGTCTTTTTTGATCACGTCGTTGGATCCTCTTTCCCGCAACTTCAACGTGGAACTTTTTCACTTTAAAAAAAAAAAAATTTGGTTGTGTTTTGACCCGAACTTTTGGGCATGACAGGATGGAGTGAAAATGGCAAGGCTCACTCGCATCGTGCTCTAGAGTCATGATGTGACCAAGATGGTCACAGATTTCAAGGCAAATGTTCTTGACTTGGACGAACAATTAGAGGCGGCTAAATACAAATGGGCCAACCTTAAGGACATAGACGAAGATGGGATCACCTAGCTCCTACATACATTCAATGATACTAAAGAACAATAAATTCCTCTAAATTCTAGAGATGATCAATTGGGAGATGTAATTTTTGTATTCATTTATTTTTGTATTAATTTTTGTATTATTCATTTTTTTATTCTTTAAAGTGACCCATGTCCCAGTTCCCAAGGCTGACTGGTCCCTTTCAAAGTAGTCAGTAAAGGTGTTAGAAAATAGGTAACCACAATAAGGCATATCATCTCGACAAGAGGGTTCTGATAGATGGTCTTCCCAAGACACCACTTCAATGTTACACCTGGCGCATCGGAGACAGGGCATCGCTTTTCTATTTATGAGGCTTGTAGCCTCGATCCCCAGGGGATCAGATTTCTTCTCCTCTCCTACCGGCTCTCTCCTTGAGGCTGATTCTTCCACTCCTCTCTTTTTGTCTTATTCTTCTGACATGTCAGACCTTTTCTGTCTCAAGGTATTTTTTAGCGTGGTGTAGGTAGTACCAACCACCAAAAAATAGTATTATATTGTAAGGTGTAAAATAAAATAGGTTAATTTTTAGGTCAAATGATGTGTATAAATAACAAGTCGGGCCTCATTCCAAGGGTCAGGAAAATTGATGATTTTGCAGTCCATAGCTAATAGCAATCTAGTTTTTTCTCAATTCTTAGTTGCAGAGCTCAATGCTCCTTAGTTTTAAAAAGCTTTCAGTAGATAGATGCTCCCTTTGAGCCACCATTGTAACATGCACCAGTGCTTGATGGAAGATATGTTAATGAAGAAGGAAGGGTTCTATTAATGACATTGTTAGCATTCTGATCTTTGGTTAATGGTATTTTATGCTTTGTGTTCTTTATTTCCTTTTCTCTAATACTTCAAGTAAATTAATGACCTCCTTTTCCTTCGCTATTGATTAAATTTGAGCTAACAGTTTTGTATTTCTTCATTATTTAGTGTAGTGTGTTAGAGCATTGTCGATGTTTTGAATGTTTAGTATAACTATAGGTAGATGAAATATTTCTAACTCTGTAATATCTTTTGAAGTTTATTTGTTAAAGTGAATGCGCACTTGCAGGAAACCCCACTTACTTGAATCCCCAAAGAAGATGAGTTAAGATAACTAGCTATCCCCCTCAAAAAAAATAGTCACATTTCCCAACTGAGCCCCCGCACTGTCAAGACCTGAATCTCACATGCTTGGAGGCCCAGGGAATCTCATTTCCTTGAACAACCTTTACAGGTGAAGTTGGCTGGTACTCCGATATCTGGTGACAACTTACACCTATTGGCGGACCCAGATTTTACACCGCCCGAGAGTTCGCCGAGCCATAGTTTTAGGAGTCAAGCCTTCAGTGGGATTGGATTATTTTCACCATCTAGATTTAAAAGAGTCCTTAGATCAACTCCCAATCCCAGACAGTTTGTCAAACTTGAGCCTCCCTCTTGAAAGAAACAAACCCCGAAAGCCAAGTTAGCAACCATTGTCTGGGGATCTAGCACATCTCAGAATACTCAAGTCCCCAAAATAATCTCAGGAATTAGTGCTCAACCTAGTCAAAATCCAACTCCCCCAATGGCTGCGTATTTTTGAAATACTGGGTCCCCGATGGGAACTTTTCTGGGTGCAGTCAATGATCTACCTTCGCACCCAGAAAAGATTTGTCCCTAATATGAGCACTTAGGCTCGCGAACCATAGAAGAGCATGTGCAGGCATACAAAGATGCCATGAACTGACATCGGATCCAACATCAAGACATTGTGACCCAGATGTTCCCTCTATCCTTGGGGCAGAATGAACTGAACTGGTACCTTAACTTTCCTGCTAATTCCATCAACAGTTGGCAGGACATGGAGGATGCCTTCCTGGCTATCTTTCACGTACACATGGACCCAGTGGGGTCCCACAACCAATTCATTTCTATTAGGAAGGAACCGAATGAACCCCTTGCAGTATTCAACCACCAGTTCTAATGTGCCTTGAAGTAATGCATGTGTCCTTTCATCCCATCTATGGATGTAACTATCGAGACCTATCTCAATGTGATGGATTCCTTCATTACCACTCTCCTCTGGAGAACCACCACCCTCGACGACCAGGATACCTTGGTGAAGGTTTACAACCTAGCCTTAGAATTGTCCCATGGTCTTAACAAATCCCTATGCGGGGTTGGGTAGAGCATGCCATTCAACATGATACCCAGCAAAACTTCGTATGCTGGGGGATATAACCCCAATCAGGCAATGGGTGACCCCGTGATGGGCATAAATCCCCCACAACCACCAATAGACCAGCAGGCCCAGTACGTGTATCCATCTCAAGCCCAGACAATACTGGGTCTAGAATCTTTCCCCTGGAACCAGCCACAACAAATGAAACAACCATAGATACAATTGCCCGGAGTGCCTTTCTTTTAGTCATCTGCAGATGGAGGATTTCCACCCTTGACTCCGGTGAATGCTGGCACTTTCCCAGGGAACCAACAACAACCATCACACTGTGACACAAACACACAGTTGACCACTAAGGTTGAATCCCTTTGGTGAATGTTGTCTACACTAACTGTGGACATGGGTCAACTGAAGGCAGGGTCCTTTTCACCCCACAACACTAATTCCTAAAGAGGGAATATTTTCTTTGACCAATGAAACAACAAAGCCAGAGGAAGAAACTACAAAAATGGGCCTCGGCCTAACCAACAACAATGGAATAACAACACTAGTACCAGAGGTCCACCTCTGAACCAAAACACCAATCAGAGTGGTGCTGGACCATCCCATTCCATGCCAGTCACAGACTTCTAGCCCATGACCAACTGGTGTAGATTGCATGACATAGGCTCTCACAATGAGGTAAACTATGCCACACTGGCGAAAGTCATCATGATTTCCTAGCTGGATAGACAATAAGCTTCTAATCCTACTCCCCCAGAGCCTCCTATACAAGATCCCACTCACAGTTCCTTCACCTATGAGACCATCTTCTTTGGGACTGCCATAGAAGATGAAGAGGAACCCAAATTACAAGGGTTCTTTGATGAATCTATCCTGGACTTTGAGGCCAATGCCTTCACCAACCCACGAACTCCCTACAACACTCAAAGTTAGGCTGGTAAAGAACTATTTTACACACCCACACCTCCCAAGGACACTCCTCCCTGGGAAAACATGACCGATCAGTTTGTCCCTCCAAAAGTTTCTGGCTCTAATCAAGCTAAGGACTCAGCCAAGGGAAGCCACCAATTCCCATGAGGAAGGTTCAACATCATAAAGGCATTAGAAAAAACCACCACCTCCATGAATTTGATGGAGGTTTTGCTGAATTGTCTCGAGTAGAAGAAGTCCCTTCTAAAGCTCTTGGGAAATCTGGAAGCTATCAGTCGCACACCCAAGACTATCTTTTTTGAGGATGCCAACGCAGCTATCTTCTAGGGAAATACTCAAGATCCTCCCTTCCTACTAGGCATGAACATACAGGGGATAAACATATATAATTTCCTAGTAGATTCTAGGGATTTGGGCACCATCATGCCTTTATCCATATGCCAGAAGCTTGAATTCTGACCCACCCCATCTAATAGTGCACTAATCTAGCTGGATAAAAATGCTATAAAAATGGTGGGTAAATTGAAGAATGTCTAGATTCAACTCATCTAGGACCCCAGGATAGCCAACATAATTGACATCCAAGTGGTGGACATCCCAGAGACTTATGGGATGTTACTAAGCCAGAATTGGTCCAAGTCCCTGAATGGATACTTCTCAACCGACTTCTCCCACCTATGGCTCCCCTAGGAAGGAGAATCTAACAAGATCTGGGTTGAAAGTGAGCCCTAGATGAGACAAGACCTCACTAAATTTGGGAGGGTGAACAAAGTCCTCTTCTTTGAGACTTCCTTGGGGGTGTACCAACCCCTTGAAATCTTGACATTCAATTTCACCCTGAGGGAATACCCCATAGTTTTGCAGAGAACCCCGAACCTGGAAGAAAAATTGAGGGTTGAGGTTAACTCCCAGGGTGCTACAGCGACCCCTGCCATACTCTTATCTGGCACTTGGTGCCAGGTACATTACTAGAAACATTCAAAACTAGAGTGTGAACCATGCCTTGCCACTGCTACCTGGCATATCAATGCCCTCTGAAAGAAAGAACATACAGTTGATTCCCTGGGAACTAGTGCTCCTACTGAAAGTGCCTTTTTGGTGTTGCATGCCCAGGGATCCCAATCAAAAATCTCTCTGGAGACAAACCTCACCCATGTACAATCAGCGCTAGAGGAAACTCCTCTCAACCCTCCCAAGAATAATCCAAAACCCACTTTGTCTTCCCAGCCCCAGATAGCAAATGATGACTTGTGGACCCTTAAGTTTGATGGGTCCCAATCCAAACAAGGTTGTGGGGCTAGAGTGGAATTGATCAACCCATGGGGAGAACCCTTCCTTGCATCCTACAGGCTACAGTTCAACTGCACAAATAACATCATGGAGTACAAGGCTTTGGTCCTTGGACTCCTATTTGCACTAAGGAAAGGAATCACTCACCTCCGGGCCCTGGGTGATTCAAAGTTGATTGTTAAGCAAGTCTGGAGTCAATATACCTATCATGATAAGAGGCTGGATGCATATCGTAACTAGGCATAGAACCTTATTGAAGATTTTGATGCTTTCGGTATTGATCTTATTACCGGGAGATTGAACTATGTCCCAGATGCCCTTGTTGTTTCTGCTAGCACACTTGAGCCCATGGCTAGCTCACGACTCTAGAGATTTTCTATTGAGATGATCCCCACCTCATCCATTCCTAACAATGTCACCCATTTTTAGGTCTTTGAGGATGATCAACATATCCTAGCTTTTATGGCCAATGTTGGTGTTTTTGAAGATCAGATAGTGGAAGAGAGAGATCATGATGATACTAGACAGGGTGATGAAGATGATGGGACCATGGACCTACCAACCAACACCATTCTAAAAGGGATGGTCACACTTGAACGAATCTTTGAATTGGACCCTCAGGGTTGGGAAAATATATCATTCTCTTCTAAGGGAGGAAAATTTGAGAAAGTGAACATCGACCAGCCCGGTGAAGAGAAAATGATACACATTGGCACCTCCTGCTCTCCTAAGGAGAAGGAGAAGATTCTTGTGGTTCTCTGAGAATATATTGATGTGATCACATGGGGGTATGAGGATCTGAAGACATATGATACATCCATCATGACTCATACCATCCCACTTAAACCTGATGCTAAGCCTTTCCGACAAAATCAACGCCTGGTCAACCCACTGATCAAGCCTCTAATCTATCAGGAGGTTCAAAAACTACTACCAGCCTGGATAATCTTTCCAATCCAGCATACTATGTGGCTTTCCAACCTAGTCCCTATAAGGAAGAAAAGTGGAAAAATCTACCTTTGCATGTATTTCCAAAATTTGAACAAAGCCTCAAGAAAGACAATCACCCTCTCCCTTCGCTAGATGAGGTATTACAAATTGTGAATGGATAAAAAATGATGTCCTTTTTAGATGGGTACTCCAGGTATAACTAGGTCATGGTTAAATATGAAAATAGAGACAAACGACATTTACCACCAAGTGGGGAACATTTTCCTACCAGAGAATGCCCTTTGGCTTGATTAATGTAGGGGCCACATTTCAAAAGGCTATGGACATTGCGTTCGAGGACCTTGTGAACTAATGCATAATCATCTACATGGATGATTTGACCATCTTTTCCTAGGATAGGCATGATCATTCTGCCCACCTTGCCTAGATTTGTGAGAGATGTCACTGGTATGGAATATCCCTCAACCCTAAGAAATGTATATTTGGGGTCACTAAAGGGAAGTTGCTCGGGCATATTGTCTCTGAGAAGGGTATATCCATTGACTCTGAGAGAGTTGAGGCGCTGCTAAACTTACAAATGCCGAACAGCAAGAAGGAAATGAGGTCTTTCTTTTTAAAGATTAACTTTGTCTGGTGGTTCATCATTGGATTCACCGAGATCGTAAAACCACTCAAAAAAATGTTGAAGAAAGATACAAAAATTAAGTGGAGTCCTGAAACAAAGTAGGTGTTCACCCAGATTAAATAGATGATAACAGAGGCCCCAGTCCTGGCTAGTTCATACTATTCCCTCCCTTTTTATATCTATTCTTTTACTTCGCCGCATTCTGCCGCAGCAGCATTGACCCAAAAAGTCGACAGGGAAGAATGACCAATAGCTTTCATGAGCTCCCCCTTTAAGAATGGAAAAGTCTGGTGTTTGCCTTCAAAAAAATAGGCCTTTTCTCTTGTTCACATCGTGAAGAAATTCTGGCATTATATTCTCCAGAGAAAGGTGCATGCTATCATCCCAGACCAAGCGGTAAAGTCTCTGCTAATGCAGAGTGAATTGGGTGAGAGATGGGGGAAATGGATGGCCATCCTCTAGGAATATAATTTAGAAATGCAACCCATGAAGATAGTCCAAGGACAGGGACTATGTAGAGTGATGGCAGAAGAGAATCCCCACATTGAATGCTAGACATACACAGTGGAGTCCATCACTCAGGATCCATGGTACATGGACCTAGTGTACTTATTATTGAATGACAAATGCCTGGAGGGGTTGCCTCCAAAAAAATGTCGCACCCTACGGTTGAAAAGCACACACTTCATGATAAAAAAAGGCATACTTTTTTGCAGGAACTATGAGGGAGTGTACCTCCAGTGCATTGATAGGGTTTAGGCTGCAAAAATAATCAAAGAATTCCACAGGCAGTTTGGAACTGGGCATGGCTCAACTAATGCCACTATCCATAAAATTCTTTGGGTTGGATATTATTGGCCCTATATCTTTAATGATGTCTACACTCACATCAGGAAGTACCATACTTTCCAAAGTAAAACACATTGTGAGCGAAACTCGGCTATGCCTTTGCAGACGATCTTCGAAGCTAGACCTTTTTCCCAGTGAGAACTTAACTTTATCAGGGAAATCAACCCCAACTCATCTTCCAATCACCGGTATATTTTAACTGCTACTGATTACTGCACCCGATGGTCTAAAGAGATACCTTGTAAGAACAACATGGCAGACATAGTCATAAAATTCTTGGAAGAAAACATCGTCACAAGATTCAGAATGCCCTTTGCTATAGTATGTGACAATGGTCTGATTTTTTCTTCGGCACAATTACTTGAATGGACCTATGACTAGAAGATCACTCTGAAGTTTTCCAGCAACTATTATCCCCAAGGGAATGGTGTGGCTGAATCAACCAACAAAAATTTGCTTGAAGTGATCAAACACTTGTTAGAACAGAATCCTTGGGACTAGCACCAAAAGCTGAGATTCACCCTTTGGGAAGATCATATTTGAATTAAGGTCACCTTGGGGACATCCCCATTCCATCTGGTTTATGGCCAAAACCTAGTATTCCCCATTAACTTACAAATCCCAGTTTTACAGTTCATGCAGGAACTCAACAACCAAGACAATATCATGGAGGTTTGGCTCCTAAATCTGGTGTGGATGGAAGAACAAAGAGACGTGGCCCTTCAACATTTTTCCCATCACCAAGTAGTAGTGAAATGATGGTTTGAATAGAGAGCCTAGTATAAGGCCTTTCAAATTTTAGACTTGGTCCTCTTGTGGGATAAGGCCTGGGAAAAGAAAGGAAAGCACACCAAATTCAAATGGCTCTGGCTCGGACCATACTTGATGTCAGAGATCTGCGGGGAAAATACTTATTGCCTCAGTACCATGATTGGGGAAGCCATTCCATTGCCCGTCAATGGATGGTTTCTTAAGCATTATTTTGAATGAGGTAAGTTTGTTCCAGAATTATACTATATGTAAATTCTTGCTTGCTTGTAAATACCCTTCCTGGTGCCCTATTTGGGGTGCCTTGTAAATAGTTTTGTTGGCTATCTTTCGAGACCGCCCCTTTTTCTTTTTGTTTTGTTTTGGCTTTTTTCTTTCTTTTCTGGGACCCCTGTGTTTTGCTCCCCCTTTTTGTAGGCTGGTATGCTTTGCATAATATCTAGTCTCCAGGATGGTACCTCTTTCATTATAATGAACCCAGAATCTATTGTTAGCATGGTGGAATTGGTCCGGTCTCCAGAGTTATTTTGAAGTTGGGTGGTAGGCTATGAGTAATATTCATCAAGTTCATCCCTGGAAGTCTAGAAATTAGTTAAATCAAAATCAAAAGGAACAAGTAATCAGACACATCGAGAGAAGATCGGTTGCACTAAACTGTTGGCCCAAGTTTGAAAAAAATTCAAATTCTTCCCGGGTCCAGAGTTTTTCTTCCCTATTTAGAAAATTGGAGTGTATGGAAAGGTGAAAGAAGTACCACTATTAAAATTAGCTAAGCTTAAGCTTAATGGTGAAAGAAGTACCGCCCTCCCATCCAGAAAAGAATAAAATAATAAGGAAAGAAAACAAGGGTGAAAACTCCAGTATTTAAGAAAGATGAAAATATTTGATGACTTTGGATTGATATACTTAGTGCCTCTTCTTTGCTTCTCCCAGAGGTCATCGGATTGATTTTCTTCCAAAGCACACACTTCACAACTGACAAAAGACCAAGGATTGAATCATGTATGGGCTAGATTTTCTCAAACTCTTCGCACCTGGTGAGCAGGATGCTCCAAGTAACGATTGGTTCCAATTTTTCTAACCAGAGATTCCGCGGTTCTCAAATGTGCTAAGGCATTCATCTAGGATAGTCACCATTTTTTATGCCTTGCATACTCATCCCTACATTTTGTGGGAAAAATGTTGGGTCCCCTCTTTTCACTTTGGCTCTTTCCTTGTCTTTTGTTTTCTTTGTTTCCTTCTCTAGGCTTTCCCTCCCATGAGGTTTGTTTTCTTTTGTTTTGTCTTCTTGTGTCTCTGGGACCCATTCCTGGAGTTTGTTGTTCTTTCCAGAGATAGATTCTAGACTTTGGGATTCTCCACCATGATGTCTTGTTCTCGCAAGAAGGTATGGTCGCATGGAATCCCCGGGCCTGGAGTCCAAAGGTTTTCCTATTCTGGGGTTTGTGGATAAAAGGGGTAACTTACTTTTACCTTGGGTATAAATAGGAATTACGCATCATTTTTATAGTTACCATGATTAAAACACTTGTGCATTCAGAGCGATTCCTAGGCAACTAAATTGCAATTAAGCTGTGAATTACTCTGTGCTTAGTGGGTTATTACCAGTTGATTTGAGGTGTCTCTTCATGATCATTTGAAGGTCAAATGTGTTACAGGAGTGCTCCTGGTGTGCTTCTTCCCACTGTTCTTCAGACATCCAAGTAGGTTCTCTGGTTCCTGCCTTGTTTTGGTTTCCACTTTGTTCTTCCTAGTTTTGCATGTTTCACTTTTGGTTTGCCTCCCATTGGTGGGTTGGCTCTGCCAGAGGGTCATCCACCCTCTACATAGTGTAGATTAATGTACATTGTGTATTGTCTTAGGTTAGTTCATGTGTATATGTAAATATTATCTAAATCTATAAAAGGCTTATAAATGCTATATTTTTGGTGTGTATATGTTTTGGCCTTCGGTCCTTTGTGAATCTTGATATATATCTAGAGTATATCCTTCTAGTTTTGGGTCAAGCTCATTGTGCTTTTCTGGTTTTCCAAATTTTATGAGGTTTCCCATACGGTCGAATACCACCTAGTTGAAACTCGGCTCTCAGCTGGTTTCAACCATGGTGGTTTCTCTCTCTGTGTCATCGAGTCAGTCTTTATGTCATATTTATTTCCCATGTGCACATTTAAGATCTGCCAAGTGGCTTTCATCTCACACACATTTGGACAGTTGACACTGTCATCACTATAACCCTCATTTATTGCATGGCCATGTGCCGCCCACGTAGGCCTGACAACCCACTTTCCAGTCACATCTCCCAATGGTTAATTTTCTAGACCTTGGGTCCTACATCCTCGCCCAACCTATATCTTACTTCTGTCAAGTATGATGAAACCCCTAGGCCCAGATTATGGTTGAAGTCCCAAGTTGATATCATACGCATATCTTTCTAGATTTTGACCTAAAACTAACTTTTCAAGTGGAGTGTACAATGCGGTGGTAAGTTCTCTGGAATTTGGAGTAGCATTTTTTTATCTTATGAGGATTCTAAGGGTCACCTTACCTTGCAAGTTTTCAAACACCACACTTTCACTATGTCGGAGGCTTCTACATCCTCACTGCTTGGGAGTCCAGATCTCCCCACCATGACAGTCACCAGGGAAGCCGTCATATCCAAGATAAAAAGGGCCCTAGAAAATATTCCCCTCAGCATGAAATATCTAAGGGATAATACTATTACCAGGTCAAAGATCAAATCCAAGGTCCAGTTGATCACCGATAGCAGCGTCAGAATGTGGGCAGAGATGTAGGCCTTTCTCAAAATGATGTTCATCTAGCGAACGACCGGGGACCAATAGGCCATAAATGTTGGGGATCTAGGATTTTGAAGGCTGCTTGCTTCCCATGTTCGATTCAGGCCCTGGAACTTATTCTCACTCTAGCCATGCACTACAACTCCATCCGGGCTGTCATGCTTGCTGCCCTGGTCCTGACCAGATATCCTACACCCATGGTCTCCCTAGATACTATAAGTTTTTAGGTAGGTTTGGGGATTCCCCAATTTGATGAAGCAGTCATCGTCACCTGATCTGATGCCTTGGCACAATTTCAATAGCTGGAGGTTATGGCCCAGCAATATATGAATAACAAATGGTTGAAGACCCCAAAGAAAGATTCCAAAAGAATGAAGTTGGAAATCCCTAGATCTGAATTCAAGGAAATCATCCAGATGGGGATCATAGAATTATGCAGGATTTTTGGGCAACCCCATACCTGGGAATTCTCAGGGTGGATGTACTACTTCCTATTGGGAATCTCCACCGGTGAACAGTATTTTGATTGGGCCACCATCATTTCGAACCATGTGGACTCTCAGTTCCTTCAGGTGGCCCGGACCTCAAAATTTTATATGACATCCTATGTTCTCTAGGCTCTAGCACAATAATGCCCTATCATAAATGGGTTTCTCACATCAAGCGTACTTGGGGTTGGCCTGGGTCAAAAGGCTCCCTGGGATTATTTCCCATAGATCCAATGGGAGGCTAGTTTCCTCAGTTTCTGTCAGGTTAACGATGCCTTCGTCTATTACAATCTTCTCATGCCTACTTGGGACACTAGGTACCATCTCTCTAAGGAGGAAATGGATTTGGTCAGAAGATATGGCCACTACTATATCTAGTTCTAGCAACATACATACATTTGGGTAACCGTCTTCTCTGGGAAACCCTATTTGTTGCCTAAGCATTATGGGAACAAAATAATCCTTTTAGAATATTATCGATAGATGCTGGAGCTACATGCCTTGTACACTGCAAAGAAGGTGGTAAATGTTCCATTCCCAATCACTTGTGGGAATTATACACGTAGTCTGGCTGCAACCAAAGAGGCAGACAATGAACTTAAAAGCTTGGGCCTAACATAATTCTATTTGGTGCGGAAGAACTTTGATCCGCTAGGCAAGATTGCAATGACACTTCCCCTAGAATCAGAGCCCCACAGATTCCACATAGAGGACTTATGGGAAGATTTTCAAGATGATTTTGAAGTCTGGAGCTGGCACTTTGTCTGGATGACAATGGGGATGATGGAGAGGCTGAAGCTTTGGAAATTCCTGGATGACTTTTTGGACACCGGGTCCATAGTAGATCCTCAGTACAAAGAGAAGGGAATAGATAAGATAGATCTCCCTCCAGTATTAAAGATATCACTTGCGACGTGGTCGAGTGTAGCTACACTTATTTCAAAAGGACATGCCCAGGGAGTATATGCAGAGTTGGCCTGATAGTACAAAGATTGACTTTTAGGGCCGGAACCTCTTCACAAGGAAAGGATAAAGGAAAAGGAATAATGGGGACCCTGTCAAAAACCCCATCTGAGCCCCCCATAAAGGATAAAATATAGTAGACGCTGGCGGTCTCCTAGCAAATGAAAGATAAATTAATCATGCGGTTGGCCACCCCAGTACTCATGACCGGGCCTGTTCGTCCTCCCTCTTCCCCTTCGCTGGCAGCATTGATGGTCTGAGCAACATGTGTTAGATCAGAAGAGTAGTAGGCAGCTCTAATGGATGCAAGGCCCCCTTTGGTGACCATGAGAAAGAAAAAGAAAACTAACTCTCAATCAAGGGTGGAGCTAGAGCACGAGATGCCAAGCATCCCAGAAGTACAAATTGTTTCTTCTGACTCCCTAAAGCTAGAGAAAGAACCTGAGGACATCCCAGAGAATCCCCCTTGCCATGATGAATTTGATGATGTATTTAGAACTGATGAGTTTGGGAACTTGCTAGGGGATATCCAGAGATCGGTTGATGAAATTTCTGCACAAGATGAACTCTTGGAGCACGATCTTGTACAAGAGTAGGAAGCCCAGGTAGAAGAAA
The DNA here is from genome assembly GCA_018584345.1 of Thuja plicata. NCBI lineage: Eukaryota > Viridiplantae > Streptophyta > Pinopsida > Cupressales > Cupressaceae > Thuja > Thuja plicata. The sequence continues at coordinate 1,887,249 of MU224395.1, forward strand.
AGAGAAGACAGGAATAGGTGGATACCTCCAAAGTCCCAGAGATACAAGTTATAGGGATGGAGGGAAGAAAGATGTAGGATGAGAAAATGGCATTAGTTGGGGAAACTGGACCCATGGGAACAACGATGACCCCAAATACCATGCTCCAAACACCACTCCCAAAGGTAACATTTGGGGAGGTGATCATAGTGGCCCAAATGTTGAATCTTGGCCCGACGCCTCCCCCACCTCCAGAAAATACACCAATAGAAGAGAACATCCCAGCAACAGAGGCTGATGAACAGTAGCAGGATGATGAGCCTAATAAATGATGAGCCTAACATTTCCAAGGATATAGACATCGGGGTAAAATATATAGGTACCACTGGAGTAAGTATCATTGGTGAACCAAAAGATATAGGAAGGGAGTCAAAAGTGGCTCATACTATTAAAGGGGTGCAACAAGATCCCTGGGAGAAATCACACGAACAGATTTTGGCTACAAAGCCACCCCTACCACCACAATGGTTGGTGGAGTCTCACAAGAGAAAGGCCCCAGTGACTCCTAAGTCCCATCTCTCCTTGGAAGAGATGATGGTGCAGATGCAGGACCCTCCCAAGGTCAAGAAAGCCCGGACAATCCATACTCTTTGGACTGGGTCAGGCAGAGAAATAGTCATGATAATTGTGACACCTTCCCAAGGTGTAGATGAAGCAACAGCTAAGGCCAATGAATACTACATCACTGAGGTATCACTGGGGAAGAGAGGGAAATAGGGTAAACTTGACCTATTGAAAGAAGTGACCAAGGCAGTGGAGGCCCATTATGAAAAGGAGGCCTAGAAATTCAAGGAAGAAAAGGAAAAGAATACTGATCTCACAAGGTTGCTGATAGAGCTCGTACAACCTCTTACTACTATTCCCCTAGGCACCTCTGCATCTGACATACCGCTCTCTCAGAGTGACATAGATTCATTAAGGGAAATGAAAAGAAAATCATAGGAAGTTGATGAGTGGGTCACAGAACAGGTGGGAAACATCTGACATTTCTTGGCATCCACACTCCTAGACTTGTATGCAGACAGAAATACTCTATATTGGACCGAAACTACTATCTCCATGTGGGAGGGAGATATCAAAAATTATGCAGCATGGAAGGCTGAGATGGAAGAGATGATCGGCATGAGAGAAGAAATTGCCTCAGAGGCTGGAATTTAAGGGGAAGAGTCCTTTGACTTTGTCTAGACCCAACAATCCAGACTTGACCTCACATTGGAGGTGATCAAGTAACTGGTAGGGGCTATGCATGATAAAGTCGAGGAAGTTCACTATTCTTTCAATTTATACAAGTCATTCATCTCCAAAGTCTCTGGAGCTGATCCTTTTAGCCCAAAAACATGCACTCTAGAGGAGTATGTCTTGGGAAAGTTTGATGAGCTGATGGAGTCTCGATATGGATCCTGAGAGGGAATGGATGGAAAAAAAATGGCAAGGCTCACTTGCATGGTGCTCCAAAGTCATGATGTGAGAAAGATGATCGCAGAGTTCAAGGAAAATGTTTCAGACTTGGACAAACAATTAGAGGCGGCTAAATACCAACGGGCCAACCTTAAGGACATAGATGAAGATGGGATTGCCTGGCTCTTACAGACATTCAATGATACTAAAGAATAATAAATTCCTCCAAATTCTAGAGATGATCAATTGGGAAATGTAATTTTTGTATTCATTTATTCTTTGGGGCACGAGCTCCCAGATCCTGGAGTCCTGGATCTAGTATTATTCATTTTTGTACTCTTTAAATTGACCTGTGTCCCAGTTCCCAAGGCCAACCGGTCCCTTTCAAAGTAGTCAGTAAAAGGTGTTAGAAAATAGGTAACCACAACAAGGCATGTCAGCTCGACAAGAAGGTTCTGACAGATGGTCTTCCCAAGACACCGCTTCAACGTTACACCTGGCACATCAGAGACAGGGAGCCACTTTCCTATTTATGAGGGATGTAGCCTCGATCCATGGGGGATCAAATTTCTTCTCCTTTCCTACTGGCTCTCCCTCAAGGCTAATTCTTCCACTCCTCTCTTTTTTTCTTATTCTTCTGACATGTCAGACCTTTTCTGTCTCGAGGTCTTTTGTAGTGTGGTGCAGGTAGTACCAGCAACTGAAAAATAGTATTATATTGTAAGGTGTAAAATAAATTAGGTTAATTTTTAGGTCAAATGATGTGTATAAATAAAAATTCTAGCCTCATTCCCTTGGAGCCACCATTGTAACACGCACCAGTTCTTGCTAGAAGATATGTTAATGAAGAAGGAAGGGTTCTATCAATGACGTTGTTAGCATTCTGATCTCTGGTTAATGGTATTTTATGCTTTTTTTTCTTTATGTCCTTTTCTCTAATACTTCAAGTAGATTAATGACCTCCTTTTCCTTTGCTATTGATTAAATATGAGCTGATGATTCTGTATTTATTCAGTATTTAGTGTAGTGTGTTAGAGCATTGTTGATGTTTTGAATGTTTAGTATAACTATAGGTAGATGAAATCTTTCTAACTCTACAGTATCTTTTGAAGTTTATTGGTTAAAGTGAATGTGCGCTTGCAAGAAACCCCAGTTACTTGAATCCCCAGAGAAGATGAGTTAAGATAACTAGCTATCCTCCTCAAACAAAATAGTCACATTTCCCAACTGAGCCCTTGCACTATCGAGACCTGAATCTCACATGTTTGGAGGCTCAGGGGATCTCATTCCCTGAACAACCTTTATAGGCAAAGTTGGCCAGTACCCGGTGACAACTTACACCTATTGGCGGACGTGGTCACAAAGCCCTGTTAACACCTGTGAGGTGGCTTAAGGCATAAAGAAAGCAGATAAAACCATCACATATCATTTTAGCATTGTAATAGGCTAAAACTCCTCCTTGGTAGATTTATGAGTAGGGAGTGCTCCAAAATCATTTCTCTGCCAAAAGAGAAGCAGAAAAGTAATAATCCGCTACCCCCAGAAAGTTACCATTATACTTATCCAAAGTGAAAAGATGTTTCCTAATGGCCCATAGAGGTAAGGTAATTAATTCACATAAAGTTGTTTTGCTTCATAACAAACTTTTTCATAAATGCTTAAGTCTTTTCACTCATGTGGCGTAGGAAGTCGACCATTAACGATAAAAAATTAGAAGTTATAAAATAAATGAAGTGTTGTAAAAAAGAATTACCATCGATTTGTCAAATTTCCTGAATTAAAAGCCCTAGCGATAGTTGCTTCTTATTTTCATATTGCTAAGATAAATTCCTGGTTCTTGAATCAAATCATCAATGGCCACCAGATACATGGGATTTGACAGGTTGAACGGTATTGCATTTGAATAGAAAAAAATCATCGATACCTCTCTAAAGTTCTTCAACATGTAGAGCTTTCAGAATAGATTGAAGGTAGAAAGGATGCATCTTGCTACTGAGAAGTTGAAGGAGAGCAGGTTAGTTGAATTCGTTGGTTTTCCTGTTGTAATTCATGCTCCAAAGCTTGTTTGTGAATGCATAGCCCATTAAAATCATGATACTAAGTAGATTATTTTTCCAAATGACACAATGCTACTCTCTATCAATAAAGACTCCATTTAGAACTCCCTTTGTATTCCAGAGCAAGTTGAATACTCGGAGATGACCTACAGTTGGGCGGTCACTGAGTATGGAGAAAAGAAGACGGTATGGAGGGAAGAAATAATGAAAACATGGTTGCAAGGGCCAAGGAGTGCCAAGGTAAAGTTTCCTAAAACACTATATGGCACAGACCTAAAGCCAAAAAATTTAGAAATATCCTGGTATTGCTCCACAGGATCAGAGGTGAGAGTGATGCACTTAATTTTGATGAGCACCATTTCTTCCTAGTCCAGGTGATTTGCTCCCAACATAATTTCATTGATTGGGCTCACATGGTAAGATAAAATCTTTTAGATGCCCTAAATAGAGCTAAGTATCAAAATGAGTTCTATATGTCTTCAGTTTTAATATACATCTCAGCTACAATTCAAATTTGGTTGGGGCTTCCTAGGCTAGATGAATTTCTAGAGGATGTTAAAAGTTACAAATTATTTCCTTGTTTGCAATTACATAACAGTTATACTAAGTATATCAAGGTTAACGATGCATTCATAATGAGACTATGCAGGGAGTTGCAAGGTTGCATAGAAAGGAAATTTTCTCCATAAGCCATGGCATTCATCAGCCAATTTGGGGGTTATTTTATCTAATTTGCAAATTTCTCATATATTCATCTTGCAGGATTTGATGATTTCCCCTTGAAGCTGCCCAGGTATCCTGATGACATGATTGTGTTGGTTGAAGTGATGAGGCAAGAAGTCCAAGTGAACCTAATCTATGTAGGAACCAAAAAGAAAGGCTATGACATCCTCACAACTATTGGAGCCTATAGTTGTGCATCTCGGTCTGATGTAAAGAATATTTTGAAAGAATTCTCGAAGAAGTTTCAATTGGAAACATATGATGTCCTGAGACCCTAGTATGATCCTATGAACTATGCAAGAGATTACTTGCATATGGTCACACCATTCATCACATATATGACATAGAAGACTATTGGGCCAACTGCAAGGATGATCTAGAAAGCAAAGATAGATTCTATGCAAGGTTGACTGTTGAACAAGTCAAAAGGTTCAAAGTTAACATTGCATTTGAAGGCGTAGAAGATGATGTCTAGCATATGTATGATGATACGTACATGAAAAATATTAAGCCCCTCCATATAAGCTCTGAACCCATGCTAGGTCAAGCCATTGATGACTTGCAAACCTTGATGGGTGGAATCTACAAAAGAACAGAGAAATGGATCCAATGGATGATGGGAAGAAGAAAGAGGTCAGAAAGGAAGCCTCCTTCTCAACAAACTCTTGAAAAAGTGACCATGAACACTCCTGCATCATCCTTAGTGACTATCCCAACCATAGCTAAAGAGCCAACTCAACCAGCAAGTGGAGGTGATGAACCTCCTGAGAAGGAAGTTCCACTAGAAAAGACATGTAGAGATGGATCACTTCATGTTATTAGTTCAACAGAAGAAGCACTTTCCACACATCTGGTCAAGCCTATGGCTGAACCCATTAAAAGTGTAGAATCAAACCAACCAATCAAAGATAGCACTTTGGATACACAAGGTGATACCTTGATTCAAGACACTCCAAGGTGAGGGTCCCCCATTATAGTAGATGTGGCTGAGGAAAGTTTCAGTACTTCATCCACAAAATTAGATGAAGAGGTTGAAAAGCAATAGGAAGTTTCTCAAGTCACTAATTTATTTTCTTCTTCTGCTACCTTAGTAAATCCATTTTCTTCCAGACCAAAATCTACTCCTCTGGTCAGTAGGAAGTTGTTTATAGAAGAATTGGTCTCTGCCACCAAAGTTACTAGTGCTGAGTCTTGGATAGAGAACACTCTAGAGCACAAAATGAGGATAGAAGAAGGAGCTCCCAGCAAGGATAATCTTTCATGGGCCTTACAATCCAGTACCACTATGAGAAAGGTGAAGAAATAAAAGACTTTGTCTACATTAGGCCGAGATCCAGAAACTGGGCACTTTACCATGGAGGTAGAAAAGCCTACAAAGGAGGGTAGGTTTTAAGATTTAACTGCTTTTGATTTTGAGCTACAGTCATTTGACATGGGGTTATCTTGTCATGATACCAAGGTGGATTGGTGGAAATCCACTAATGTAGTAATTGAAGAAGAGCTTGAGGAGCTTAAGATTGCTAAAGTACAACTTAAAGTAGAATTTAATGAACTAAGTAATTTTATTAGGCATTTAGTTACTCCAATTGCAAGAATTCCTAGTGCCCAAACCACTTTCGACCCGAATGCTACAAAGAATCAAGCCATCATTGCCAAGTTGTAAGAAGACATACACTTTGGGAAAATTGGTAAAAGGTGGATCGAGAGACTAAAATATGAAGGGCTTGTAGCTATTGAGCAGCTGGGTGATACTATCCTAAAGTTGGAAAAGGAAAGAAAAAAATTCATTGGAGATTAATCACTTAAGGGAGCTGTACCTTCAAATTCAAAGGGAAATTAGTTAGTTACATTTCCCAACTGTTGTATTCAATTATTTCTTTAATATTTGGGCATTTTAGAGTTAAAGTGAAAAAGAACAATCTATTTACCAACAGATTTTTGGCAACTCTACTGGGGAGACGAATAGTCACTAGAATAGAATCAATATCATGAGGAAAGATGTTTCTTCCCCATGAAAATGTGATTCCTATGTTTCAGCCAAACCTTGGATTCCAGGATGATTAAGAGGATATCATTTCCTCGCTAAATACTTTTGCCTAGAGACATAGAAGAAATACTAAGCATTATAGAAATGCTAGTCAAGTGCTTGAACAGGAAGAAGTGAGAGAAGAAGTTCTTGAAAGAGCCATTCAAAGGAGGAATTTAAGAAGGGGATAATGCCAAGTAGAGCGTGAAGCTAGATTGAAAAATTAGGGGAAATCATGGAGTCTAAAAGATTTCTTAGAAGTGTAAAGAAATAAGGTGGTATAGATCCAGTCTTTGAGAGACTTGCAGAGATTGATTTTTCTCTACTTGAAGTACCTCGTCAAAAGAACATAAATACTAAGAGAAAAAGTAGACCTCCTTTGCCTCCCAAGAAATCATCCCTTTTGTCTACCACCTGCCAAGTGTTAAACTTGAACAGAGTAGTTGCTCCTCATATTGTAAACCTAACACCTTATTTACCTCTGGTAGTTATGGAGGTCCCTTTGGCCAGCGCAGTCGGTCCACTTCAATTAGTAGCATATAACCCACTTCCCTTAGGGTCAAATAAAATTTTTCCCAAATTCTCCAGAGATGGGAAAGTATCTATAGATGAACACATTGCTACTTTCTTTGCATCCATTAATATATTAGCAGTACAAGAGGAGGATGTTGCAGTTAGATTATTTGTTGAGACCCGTGTTGAGGGTGCAGTAGATTGGTTTTATCACTCTCCTATCTCCTCTATTATGGATTGGGCTTCTATGAGAATGAATTTTGAAATAATATTTAAAACTTTCGAAGATGAGCATGCTCTGTTGACACAATTGACTTCTATCAAAAAAGAGCCTTCTATAAGCATGAGGGATTTTGTTGCTAAATTTAACAAGCTTGTTAAACGTATCCCAACAACTAATCAACCTACTGCAGGTAATTTTAAAACATTTTTCATAAGTGCTATGCCACCTAATATCAGCTATGATTTAAGAAGGACAAACCCATCCAATTTGGATCTCGCTCAAAGGACTTTTGTAGAGTTAGAAGACCACATGATCTCGGTAGGGAAGTGGAAACAAGAGATACAAACTTAGGCTAGTACTAGCAATACCACATCATCAGATGAGATGATCCAAAAATTATCCAATGATTTCATTGCTTTCAAAAGACAACTTCCTAGATTTAACAATCCTTACCAAAAAAAATTTCAAGATCAACTTGGAAGAAATGGTGATACGAGAAATACTGATGGAAAAAAATAACAATTGACTACTCCACAACAAAGGCTAGCCATAGAAGCTCCTCTCAAAAGGGGAAACATGTGTTCTTTTCACCTAACAACAGATCATGAGGGAGAAAGTTTTCCTAATGTGGCTTGTGCCTGGCAGATGCATCAAATAGGTGAATGGAATGTTGGAGTATCTAGAGCTGAACTGGATTTGTTCTCACATGGCGACTTTGAAAAATTATTTTTTGAGTACATATCAAATTCGACGAGATGCGGCATGTTATTCTACTATAGATGGAACATCTTATGTAGTATTAACCCGTAGTCAGAAAGATAAAGTCCTTGTTTCCACAACTCCACCAAAAGTTAACGAGGTGTCTACTTCTTTCTCTAAAGATGCCAACCAAGGAGTAAAAATTTTGCAATCAGGTAAGGAACAAAATTCTTTTGACATTATTCAATTTTGTAAAGATTCCAAAATTTAGATTTCTCCCATAGACTATCTTAAGTCTAATCCTGTAGAGTTGCAAAAATTAGTGAAATTTTGTAGAGGGACCCAAGATTTAAACCAAAATGTCATAGATTCAGTAGAAGATGAGTCTATTTTGGCAGGTCTATTTGAGAAGGGAGAGTCATCTATTTTGGCTACTTTCCCAGGGTGAAAGCCTGACCCTTTCTATGTGTCATTGTTTATTAATGGTTGCAATTTAAGTAATTGTATAATAGACTCCAGTGCCTCATACAATGTGATGCCATCAACTGTAGCTAAGGCTTCAGGTCTCACTCTCACTAAAGCCCATGGTAGATGCTACTCCATGGATTCCAAAGAGGTCCCTTTGATTGGGAAAATCAAATATGCCCAAGTGGCTTTAGCAACACACCCTGAGAAGAAAATGTTGTTAACTATCTTGGTTGTTGATATAAGTACTAGTTACAGTTTGTTGTTAAGAATGAGTTTTTGCAGGGATCTAGGAGGAGAAATAAAGCTGGAATGGTCTCAAGCTTTGATCCCAGTAGGTAACAAAAAGATAAAATTGGTTCTTGAAGAGAAAGAAAAGTTCACGGTACTAAAATGTGATGACCCCAAAGCCCAAATTCTGTACCAAGAATTATAATTTTGCAACCACATGCTATTTATAGATAATCATGATGAGGAAATAAAACTTGGAGAAGATAAAAATGTCTTCCATTGAAGAAATGTCACCACATATTTGGACTCTTGAGTTTGATTGTAGCTGTGCATCATTAGGATCTAGTGCAGGCATAGTTCTAATATTGCCAGATGGAGAATGTGAGCCCATAGCTTACGAATTGGAGTCTGGGAACACCAATAACACAACTGAGTATGAGGCCCTTCTTCTAGGAATTATTTCTGCAAAGGAGAAAGGTGTGAAAATCCTAAGAGCTCGAGGTGATGTTGAGTTAAATGTGTGCCAAGTTAAAAATCAATACTCTGTGAAGAATCATAGATTAAAAAACTACAAGTACAAGGTATGGGACAAAATTAAAGCCTTAGATGAATTCTTTATTGAATCTATGACAAGAGAGTTGAATTATAAGGTAGACTCCTTAGTAGTATTAGCCTCATTGCTCATCCCTCACCCAGAAGTATCAAATAGAGCTGGTGTATAGACCATCTATACTCGACAATGTAGAAGATTGAAAAGTTTTTGAAGATGACCAAAATCTCCTTCTATTTTTAGAGAGTGGTGGTGACTTTGATAAGGATGCTCCTGGTAGTCATAAAGGAGATTGTCCTAAAAAATAGAAGAAAGATAAGTCAGGTATCATCCAGTTGCAAGGTAATATTATCCCTCCTCATTTGGTCACACTTGAAAAAAAATTCAATAGGCATGATACCTTTGTTAAAAAGAAGAAGATTGAGAGAGGTCCTACCACTGGCAAATATGAAGGAATAAAAATTGGAAGTGAGAAAGACCCTATGATGATCAACATTGGGAAATGTTGTACTGAGGAAGAAAGGGAAGAGGCCAAAAAACTCTTTCTAGAATACCAGGATGTCTTCGCGTGGAGTTATGAAGATTTAAAAAGCTTCATGGATGGAAAATTCAGACATCAAATTCCCCTAAAACTTGATGTAACACCCCAAAATTGGCACCTTATAATCCTAATCAATTTTGGTGCATTCCTTCAATTTTCTCACCATCGAAGTCCTATTGTACTAGGAAAATTCTCCTCCTAATTGACTTTAATTGACTGAGTATCAAATGCAGAAAACCCAAATTTGCATAAATCTGACATTATATTTAATTCCTAAATTATCAAGGTTTATTAGCTAAAAATCCCTATGATTAATTGCTTTAATTCTAAAGTCCTAAGTGCTTTTAAATTAAATTAATTCCACCCCTTTAGCTAATATACATAAAAGGAATTGAATAGTTATTTAATTGATTGGATGAATTATCCTCAAAAGGGAATTCCATAAT
>MU224395.1:1897209-1913712 GCA_018584345.1 Thuja plicata
GATTGGATGAATTATCCTCAAAAGGGAATTCCATAATTCCATGTGAAAGGTCACTCATGTGGAAATAATCCATCCTTTTAATTAAATAATTCATGCTTTTTTGTCTCAAATGGAAATGAAGAGGCAAATGTTTCTTTTCAAAAAACTCTTCACCCTCAATTCATGGTTTTCTATAAATTGGACCCCTTTTTCTTCATTGAAGAGGATGATTTTTGAGAGCATCAAACTTATAGTGAAATTTGCATTGATTATTACATTCTTTTTGAGTTTAAATTGCATAATTAGATTAGTTTCAATTTGGATTAAAGATATGTTGATCTTATTTGCAATTCATTTTCATATCTAACATCTCAATTTCATCTCTCAAGATTTCTAGTTTAAATGCAATTCCAATTCTAGATTAAGAGCATTTGAATTCTAGATTAAGAGTGTTTCATTTCTTAGATTAATTGCAATTTCATTCCATAGAGTAGTTGCAATTTCAATTCTAGACTAGTTGCATTTGATTCCATAGATTAATTACAATTCATTTCTAGATTAAGAGCAATCTCATTTCATAGATTAATTGTAGTGCACTCATGGATTAATGGCAATTTAATCTTCTCTCATGCTTTAGAAATCCTCCATGTTAGCAATGGTCAGGTTGTTGGCTCTCGTTTTGAGAGTAAATTCAACATCCACAACTAATTAGGAGGTACCAAGTCACTTCAATTGAATTTGCAAGATGAACAATTCATGTTTGTCTTTGTGAATTGAACAATTGAGTAAATACTATGCTGATTTTGTGCCTGATTTAGAGGTCACATTCAAGCACACACATTTTGGCGCCCACCGAGGGGCAGAAAAAACAATTTCTGGCCTCATTTTCAAACTTTTTGACAGTGTTTTGGGAACTCTGTCGTACGTCTGTACAACATTGGTACGGAGTATCGCGCAAAGTTTTGCGTCAAGCCACGTGAAGTTTTTCTCTCTATAGCACTCTATTGCACGAAGAAATGGAAAGCTTGCGCACTTGCTCATGCGCAACAAAGTACTTTCTCGTGTGAACTTTAGCAGACAGACACTTAAATTTTAGAATTTGTAATCTGCTATTTTTATTTTCTGACATCTATTTTCTGTTGTGATTTTTCTATTTTTGATTTCTGCTACATCATAACAGTGGTTTGCAGGTTCGCTTGTCAAAGATCAAAAACTCTCTAACAATTTGCTTGCAAGATGATTGTCAAAGGCATAATTAAAACATCATGTTTGTTTACTATTTTTCATTCACATAGTTTAAATAGGGCTTTGTTAAAATTTTGTAAGGATCCTGATAGCAAAGTAGGGGAATATGCTCTTCATTACATGGAAGTGATGCCCATGGATGAAACTGAGACCCAGATGTTGCTAGCATGACGGATACTTGGGGAAGCAAAGAAAGATGGGGAATCTTTAGCACTTCTACTTGTTAGGGGATTATGCTCTTCTCTCTTTGAGAGAATCAAAAACCCAAAGGCTTATGGATTTGGTGGAGTGAAACTATCTTGGTGATGAATATGCTTGATGTGTTTGGGTGAGGTGAAAAGGTAGAGAAGTATGCTCTTATCTCTTTGAGAGAATCAGAAAATCAAACCCTTGGATCCCAACCAAGTTGTGTCACCTTTAGAGGGCCTTCTAGAAGTTGAACCTCTGGGAATGACCCAAGTGAGTACACACCTTTCACTGGTGATTCCACCTCACTCTAATAAAGTCTATTTTATTGTAGTCTAAAGACTCCAAAGCCATGGTAACTTCTTTCTCATGATTTTGACTATCATCGTGAGAAAGCCTTATTTGTTGTATTGAGCAACGCCGCTCCCAGCCTTGCTTGTAAGGGTGTATAACTTACAAGTGTTGGTGTGGCTGTGAGGCCCTAGCTCTATATCAGAGGCACCAAAGGTTATTGTCAATGGAAGCCTATTAAACACTCTTTTAGTTAGATGCCTACCCGGTTCACCTCCGAAAGGAGACATAATCTATGTGCAGGGAGAGGGAAGAATCTCTCCCATAGATTCTCGACATAGGTATGCACCTGGATGCTTGAAGTGGTATATGATGCTAGCCCCTATTTAAGGGTAACCTTTGAACATATATACTTATTCCTTGGAAACACCAAAAACACGGGCACTCTTTCGAGGGTGACACTGCTGTGTGAGGTGCACGCATACGCATAAGATAGCGGGGCATAGATTTTGTCTTCTCAACCAATTTTCTTTGTAGGGATAATTGAGTGTTTTTTCTTGAGTCTTAAACTATCTGAATCATCATCAAACAAAGACTCCCATTATTCTGCCAAGTTTCTTTGTCCTTGGTAGAATTGTTTACGACTACTTCTTGTGTCACCACTGCTTGATTGAAACTTCGTGTCTGTAAATGAGTGCTTGTCACCTTGAAATGGAGATTTTTGATTGGTATCATCATAAAACTATCCTAAACCTGGAAATTTTTTCAGAGAACAGTTCTTGCTATGTCTCAAAATCTAGTTTTTACCTCAAAAACTAAGTCCATTTACCGAAATTTGGTCTTTTCTCGCGTAAACTTTTAGAAACCTGGCAGTTGCCCGCACAAGATAGCATTTTATTGCATGAATTTTAGCACTTTCTCATGTGGTGAGGCATTTCCTCGTGTGGATCTGTAGCCTGGCGTTCAAAATAGTGACCTTTTTCCCGTTAACTGGTGAATTTTTTGCCTGATCTATCTTTTGTCTGGGGTTTGGTTGCTTATTTCCTCATTGTCTATAGTCTGAAACTAATTTATTTGAGCTATGAACTAACTGATCCTTACTCAAACTTTTCTTGTCTCTTTGTCTCCATCCTATCTCTTTGTGTTTTTGTACCTTGCGACATGATCATCATATCTCGACTGTTCTAGCCATACTCTCGATGACTCGTGCTGGGTGCATCTCACACCTCGGCTATTCTAGCCTATTACCTCTTTTTTTGATACCTCTAGAGACAAAGTTTTGAGTCAAATCTTAAGTTTCCTTTTTTTTTAGCTTCGTCTATGCCTGTTATGACTAGGAGCGGTAATATTTTTCCCATACGCGGTTCTGGAGTAGGTAGAAGTAAACCTTGCAATCAAGGAAAAGGTCATTTTGAACCCGTTATTCAAGTTGATAATCAAGAGGGATCCTCACGTTCCTCTTCCCCGCTCAGTATAGATCTGAGTCCTAATAAAAAACTAGTGCTTCAATTTTGTTCTAATCCGTTGTTTCAAGATCAGCATAATCCATTTCTTGCAGATCAACTAGGCTTCAAAAAATCACCCATTTGGGTTGATCCTATTAACAATCCTCATTTCCTTAGTGATCCTTTTCAACACTTCAATCCTTTTGATTTTTCGAAGAGCACAGTGGCTATGAGTCCTCTACATGATACTCACCCTCATACTAAAGAAGTGCACACAGAACAATCTCGTGTTGACAAGATGACATCTCCTTTTGATTACACACAAGGTCGTGACCAATCCCAACATGAACAAGGTCATCAAGAATAAGAACATCGCCAAGGTCAAGATCTGACTTATAGTATTTATGAAATCCTTGGTAATGATGACAAGCCAATAACTCAGAATGACATAGATGCAACAAATTCTAATAAATCTCTCATAAAAATGATGGAAATACTCCTCGCGGAAGACAAAGAAAAATACTTCCCAGATTTGGCAAAACAAGGGGTCAAGTTACCTGCAAACTTCCAAGTGGAAATGCTTGTCGCTAAGGAAGAGGAAAGTGAGACCTCCAAGTTGCATAATATAATTCAAGACATGCAAGGTCAAATCAGCCAACTTATGAAAGATAAGGACAAACCAACGCAATAGTTTACAATGGAAACTATATGTCCTTTTCTATTTGATAAGAGTATTGTTATGCCACCTTTTCCCAAAGGTGTAGAACTCCCCAAATATGACAAGTATCTAGGTACCACTGATCCTCAGGATCATTTAAGAGAATTTGGTGCTTTATCGATGGAGTTTATACATGATCAAACATATTTGATGCATCTTTTTCCACAAAGTTTGGGTGGTCCCGCCATGGAGTGGTTCTCACGATTACCCACTGGTATCAAGACTTTTGATGAGATTGCCAATCTCTTTATACAACATTATTCTCACAATATTCAACATCTGTCAACATAAGGGACCTTTGCAACCTTAAGCAAAGGCAAGGGGAACCATTATTAACATTTCTCCAAAGATGGAGACAACTTTGCACAAAATACCCTCACAAAATACCCAAGTCTAAGAAACTCGATATATTCTTGTATAATCTCACCCCTGATTTTGGGTATCAAGTCCAACTTCAAGGTCCCCTTAAATTTGATAGTATGATAAAACAAGCTATGAGAATAGAAGCATTCATGGTTAAAAAAGGTGAATTGACCTTGAATAAAGATAACAAACAAAACTCCGCATCTTCCAACAAAGATAAAGGGAAATTTTCCAAAAAAAATAGGGATGTTGTGAATGATGGGGTGGTCAATAACGTGAGTTCAAATTCTTCAAAACTGGTCTTCAATCTCACCTCTGGTATACAAGCAACCAAAGATGTTGAAAAGGCTGCAACCAATACTCAACAACCTTCTAGATTTTCTGGCAACAAACCTTGGGCAGCGTGACCCAAGCGTGAGTTTACTTCTTTGGGAGAACCACTTGATGTGGTTTTCAAAACTTTGGTACAAAATCAGATTCTTGCTCCTTTGGAGAAACATCTATATGATCCACAACCATGACCTCATTGGTGGAATGAGAATGCTTACTGTGACTACCATCAAAACAAAGGTCATAAGACTACTACATGTCTCCAATTGCATCATAAAGTCCAAGATTTGATTGATAACAAGGTTATCATTGTGGAGAATCATAACAAGAATTTGGATCATCAAGATTTTAAAGATCCCTTTTCTCATCATGAGAAAGGTGAATCCTCCAACGCTCAGAATAATAATGCCAAAGTTAATTATGCACATACCACTTACGATAATTTTATCAACATGATTGAACCATTGGAAGTGGAATATTGCAATATGTTTACTAGCAAGGGAAGTGGGAATGCTTCTAAACCCAGAACCCTATTTGTCTTGAGAGGCCCTGGGTCTCGATTATCAAAATCTGAAACATCTCGAGATTGTGTGGATGTTGTTACTAGATCTCAAGCTAAAATCACTATCAAGGGTCCTAACCCTCATGCTGCTATGTCCATGCTAAAACAAATTGCAGATAAGACTATTGTTGGCTCTGCCAAAAAGACCACGAAGGTGGTCCCTACGCCTCCTACTACTGGTTATAACATTCTTGACTAGCTTCAAAGGACCAATGCTCAGATAACTATTTTTGAGCTATTGAAGATCTCGCCTGCTCATAGGAAGATTCTGGACAAAGCTCTCACAGAAGCTAATGTCCACAAAGATATCAATTTAGATCAGTTTCAATCCATGGTGGGTCACCTGACTTCACCACATTATTTTTCCTTTTCTGAAGAAGATGATCACTCAATTAGTCACCCACACAATGCTCCTCTACACATAGAAGTCATGATTGGCAAACAGCTAGTCCACCATGTCCTCATTGATAATGGTGCTGGTCTTAATAATTGCTTTGCTCATTTTCTTTCTCTGCTAGGTTATGGCAAAGATCGCATAGATTCTCACAAAAGAATTACCATTAAGGCCTATGATGAAGAAGAGATAAAATCTAAAGGTCTAGTTGTGCTACCCATTTGGGTTGGTCCAGTTGAAAGAGATGTCAAATGTCAGGTGCTAGATCTTTCTCTTGCGCATAATATCTTGCTAGGGAGACCATGGATCCATGAGATGCAAGAGGTTACTTCTAAATACCATCAGTGTATCAAGTTTTATTTTCAAGGTGCAGAGGTGACAATTTCTGCCAGCATGGGCTCTTCTTGTAATGCCCTCACTCAATCAGCTGATAGTCTTGTTCCAACTAATAGAGAGTACATAGAACTCTATGATGCCAAGCTCAGAGATATGGAACAAACCCTAAAAATTATAGACATAGGCATGGGTGGTTATCAAATAGAACCCATGCTATCTTTAGCAGCTCTACCTCTGTCTCCCCATTCTTATGGGAGACCTTCTGATAAAATTAGATCTTTGGCTACTCCCGAGGTATTTTATGACGGTGTCATTGTACAGTCCTCTACACAATTAGAAGATGAAGATGAGGAAAGAGCTATTAAGGCTTGGCTTTGCAAAGGAAAGAACATAGCTGAATAGACTACCCTGGCTCAAGAACTAAACCCCAACTATGAAGGTATTAAGATTATGAAATTTTTTGGGTACAAAGGGAGTGGCCCAATAGGGGTGAATGGAAATGGGTTACTAGAACCTATTCAAGCTATAGGTCAAAAGACAAAAGACACCATTGATTTAGGTTTCAAAAAGATCCTATTTCATCTAGGGATCAATAAATTTGTGCCAAAAATAGAACCTACACCAAAACCTAAAGGTACAGCTCTAGTTGACACCATAGAAGATAGCTCAAATGAGGATTGCTTTCCTTATCCCATTCATCCAAACCTGGCAGCATTCTTTGTTGAACCAGATAAATTTGTACCATGTGTCAGTACAACTAAGAGTGATAGTGATTCTAATAAAACCAATCCCCTTGATGCACTAACCTATGAACAATGGAAAGACTTGCAAGATCCTAACTTCCAAGGTGAAAGATACGTACCACTAGAATTTCAAGAATAGTTGGCATGAGAACACGCTAATATTGCAAGAACTCCTAAAACTTCATGGTGCAAGCACCAAGTCAGAGTTTGGATACAAAATCTCATGAATATGAGTTTGATAGTTTGTCAGAAGGATCTTATGAAAAAATTCTTGACGTAAGTGAGGGGTCTAGTGAAAGGTCTAACGAGTCCAAGTCTATAAATGTTAACATGTCTTCTACTTTGGTCGTTAGGGATCCAAAGGATTCAAACACACCTTTGGATGAGATTGGTTTAGCTCTTAGCTTTCTAGTTAATGCTTTCGATGACTATACTATGAATGCACTTGAACCTATCACATCTCTTTTACTCCGACATCCTGAATTAATAGACTGGAATTCCCCTTCTTCATCCAGTGAAGTCCTTACATTCTAGAATGATTACACCCTAGACTACTACCTTCTTGTTGTGGAACCCGTGACTTCCTCCACTAGTGAAGAAAGTATCAACATGATTGAGGCTGACATCAAGTATCTTAGTCAGAAAATTAAAAGAAGAAAAAATAGGTTCTCTGATGGTGAAAACCACATTGTGGCAGTATCAGAGCCAAAAAAAGTAAAAATAAAAGACATATCCGAAGGTGAAAACCTCTCTGAGGTGCCTGAGGATGAGATACTTGATGTTCTTTTGAGTCACTTTTAGGAACATTCATCAGTGTTAATTGAGCCAACTCAGCCAATAAATCTAGGAACAAAAGAACATCCACACATCATTCATGTGGCCAAGTCATTATCTACATAAGAACTTAAGGAATTCACAGAATTCTTCCAGGAGAAAAAGATAAATTTTGCATGGATGTATTGTGACATGCCAGGTGTGGATCCTGATCTCATTATGCATCACTTATCAATAGCTCCAGGTGTGAAACCTCTTAAAAAAAAACTTAGAAAGATGCATCTGCATGTGGCTTTATTTATCAAGGCAGAATTGGAAAAAATTCTCAAAGCTGGGTTCATCCGAGTGATTGATTATGCAGAGTGGATCTCTAATAAAGTCCTAGTGACTAAACATGACAAATCTATCAGGGTCTACACAGACTTTAGAGATTTAAATTTGGCATGTCCCAAAGATGATTTTGCACTTCCCAATATTGACATGATCGTGGACATGACAACAGGATATGAGATGTATTTGCTAATGGACGATTTCTCTAGCTATAATAAAATCAAAATTGTGCCAGAAGACCAAGAGAATATCAATTTTACTTGTGCACAGGGTACATTCTACTGGAATATTATGCCCTTTGGTCTAAAAAATGCTGGAGCTACTTATCAAAGAGTTGTCACTACAATATTTCATGACATGATGCATAGGAAAATGGAGGATTACATGGATGACACACTTGCTAAAAGTATGGATAGAAAGACACATCTCACTGATCTAGGTCCCATACTAGATTGTATGGAAAAATTTAGGTTGCGTCTTAACCCTAAGAAATATGCATTTGGGGTTACTTCAGGAAAATTATTAAGCTATATCATCTCTGCTAAAGGAATCGAGGTGGATCCAACAAAGGTACAAGCTATAATGGAAATGCCTCCACCTCATAACATGAAAAAAAAAGAGGTCTCCGAGGTTGGCTCCAATCTATCAGGCATTTCATATCGCAACTAGCTGACAAGTCACAACCATTCACCAAAACTTTGCATAAAGGTGTGACTTATGACTGGAACAAAGAATGTGAACAAGGCTTTCAACAGATTAAATAGTATTTATCCAATCCGCCCATATTGATGCCTCCTATTTAGGGGAAGCCTTTGATCTTATATATCTCAGCAACAAAACATCTCTGGGTGCTCTCTTGGCCCAAGAAGATCAAAATCATAAAGAAAGAGCCATTTACTACATCAGCAGAACATTGGTCTCTTATGAAATGAATTATTCTATAATTGAGAAGGCTTGCCTAACAGTGGTGTTTGCTTCCCAGAAGCTATGACACTACATGTTGTCTCACACTACAAGGTTAATCACAAAAATTGATCCATTGAAATACTTACTCAGTAAAGCTACCCTCACAAGTAGACTAGCTAAATGGGTCATGATCCTTAGTGAGTTTGATATTGAATATGTCGAGAGGAAATCCATCAAAGGACAGGCAATTGTAGATCAGTTAGCTGAAACACCCATTACAGATCATCAACCATTGAGGATGGAATTCCCAGATGAGTCCATCATACTTCTTACACATCAGACATGGACAATGTTCTTTGATGGTTCATTCACCCAACAGGGGTCAGAAGTTGGGATTCTGTTTATCACACCTCAATGGTATTCCCTACCAAAAGCCTACAAAATGATGTTTCCTTGTACCAATAACACTGCTGAATATGAAGCTTTGATCAATGGGCTAAAGATCGCTATTGAATGGCAAGTGAATGAATTAAAAGTCTTTGGAGACTCACAACTGGTTATTAATCAAGTGAATGACATCTATCAGATGAAATATGAAAAGCTAGTACCCTATAAAAAGATGGTTGACAGCCTTAAGAAATACTTTGCACATGTCACTTTTCAGAAAATTCCCAGGGTGGAAAATAAAATGGCTGATGCTATGGCCACTCTAGCTTCTATGTTACAAATGTCGGAGAATTATTTCAGACACCAGTTCCTAGTGGAGACATTATGCTACCCTACCTATGACTCCTCTGACTCTTGGATGATCTGTTCAGTCATTGGACATGATTTGTCTCGCTACCATCACATCTACTCTTATCTCTGTGACCAAATTATTCTTGACACATATACTAGAAATGAAAAATGTCACCTTATCTACAGTGCTTCACGGTACGTCATCATAGAAAATGACTTGTATAGATGAGGTCTAGATGGTATCCTCCTTAGGTGTCTAGAACCTAATGAGTCCAAACGCGTGTTAGAAGAGGTACATGAAGGCATTTGTGGTTCTCACTCAAATGGTCTGACACTGGCTCATAAACTTATTAGAGCTGGTTATTATTAGCCCGGTATGGAGAGGGAAGCTACACAGTTTGCCAAGTCTTGCAAACAATGTCAAATCCATGGTAATTTGATTCATGCTCCAGCCAAGGAGCTTATTCCCTTCATCACTTTCTGGTTGTTTCAACAGCGGGCTTTCGACTTAGCGGGTCAGATATATCTGTCTTCCTCAAGAGGACATAATTACATCATCACTGCTACAAATTATTTTACTAAATGGGTTGAGGCAGTACCTCTTAGTGTAGTTGATGGAAAATCTATAGCTATGTTCATACTAAACTACATTATCTGTAGATATGGTGTACCTTCCTCTATTATCACTGAAAATGGAGGACAGTTCAAGAACAAAGATCTGACAAATTTATGCACTAAGTTCAAGATCATTCAACATTGGTCTATTATTTATTACCCCCAAGGTAATGGGCAGGCTGAAGCTTCCAACAAGATAATTCTTAAGATCCTGTAGTGTACAGTACACAAATCTAGATGAGATTGGCATCTCCAGATTATTCCAGCTTTATAGGCCTATCGCACTAGTATAAGAACTCCAACAGGGGCCACGCCCTTTGCTTTAGTCTATGGTGTAGATGTAGTACTGCCTATTGAGGTTGAGATTTCTACCTTGCGAGTCTCTCTAAAAGGCCTCATTACTGATGACGACATTACAATATCTCAGCTACAAGAGCTTAAATTACTGGATGAACATCGGAAGGTGGCGTTTGACCATCTCAGAACATACCAAAAGAGGATATCAAAGAGCTATAACAAGAAAGTTAGACCAAGAGACTTCCAAATGGCTGATCTTGTCCTGAGAGAGAACCCTAAAAATCAGCAACAATGGACTCAGAAGGGAAAGTTTGAGCCAAACTGGCTTGGTCCTTATATTATTACTGTAGTATTTTGGTTTGGTGCCTATCAGCTCTCCACTATAGAAGGTGAACAACTCAAAGAGCCCATCAATGCTCTTCACCTGAAGAAATTCTACAGTTGAGATATCTTTTGCATGCTCATGTACATATTTTATTTTGAAAAATCCTAAAAATTGTAAAATGTCCTGAAAAAATGATCATCTTAGTGAAAACTTGGCAAACAGGCACTTTGATGTATCTATTATCTTGGTGAAAACCTGGTAAATAGACGCCTTGATAATATTAAAAAAAAATGAAAAAATGAAAAAATACAAAAAAATCAAAAAAAAGAAAAAGAACAAAAAAAATTGAAAAAATGAAAATACAAAAAAAAAGAGAAAAAGAGAAAAATGTGCCATTGATGAAAACCTGGTAAACAGGTGTCATGGTAAAAAAAATAGAATTTCTACCAAGATGGTGAAAACCTGGTAAATAGGCACCTCTTATTTTGCAATGCTTTATCTGTCGTAGCAT
The DNA here is from genome assembly GCA_018584345.1 of Thuja plicata. Taxonomy (NCBI): domain Eukaryota; kingdom Viridiplantae; phylum Streptophyta; class Pinopsida; order Cupressales; family Cupressaceae; genus Thuja; species Thuja plicata. The sequence continues at coordinate 1,908,298 of MU224395.1, forward strand.
CTCTTGGCTTCCCCGAAGTTGCTCTTCTGCTTTCCCGCTTCAGTTTGCTTTCTTGCTTTAGTTCACTTTCCTGCTTTAGTGTGCTCATGCTTCTGCTTTTGGTCATCTTCAAGATTTTTCTTGACCTCACATGGATTGAAACTAGTCACACTCAGGGGCATGTTCCTTATCTAGGGGGCATTGTCTTATCTTTTTGGAGTCTTTCTCCTTTTGCATCGGTCACCAGTGGATCTCCCTGCGTCTGCCTACCGATGCTTCATAGCACTTCGTCTCTTCTTGAGACTCTCTTTTGCATCAGTCACCAGTGGTTCTCACTGTGTCTACCTGCTGATGCCTAGATCTTGTTATCAATCTTTATGCTTGAGAATCTCCCTTGTGACAGTCACCAATGGTTCTCACTGAGTCTGCCTACTGTCGCTACTTCTAAGATTTCTCTCATCATCTCGCTATCTAATTGTTCAGCTTTGATCTATTCGTTACTTGGGGGCATGGCTCCCCATTTCAATCACTCTTTGATTTATACTTGAGTCAGTAATCTTGTCAAAGGACAACTCTCTACTGGCACAAACTGGTGTTTTTCAACACCTCAATCAAACAGTGTTTTTTTAATGCTCTCTTTGGACACATTTGTATTTTTCAACACACATCAAATATCTCGCAACGTAAACATCTCTTGATAGCAATCAAACACATTGCACTCACAAGAACAATGGTGTTTTTCAACACCCTAAACATAGACACATTTGTAAGCCTTGAAACATGCTGAGTGATTGATTCTTTCTTTGTATGATGTCTGTTCTTATGAATTTCACTGATGTTTTCTTTGTTTATTGCTTGTTGGTGTGGTTTCGATGATCCAACAACGTCAAATAAATAGGGTGTATGTGGTAAGAGCTTCTGTATTAAGGTGAAAAAGCCTCACATCCCTTGATCTTGTTTATTTGTACGCCAAGGGGAGGTCAAAACTATCTCCTTGACTTTTATTGCTATGTTTGTCTACTTGTGAACTTTTACTACATTAAATTGGAAACAATGTTCAAGTCACCTTGGCTTTTGTGCCTTGGTGCTTATGTTCATTTCCTACATTTTATCCAATGTAAGTCATATTCATATTCTTATGGTTGCAGTGGCACCAGTAAGGATTGTATTGACTTCGATGGTCCAAAAGCACTCGATGATGATAAATACAATGAGTCCAAAAACCAAGTCCTAGGATTGCATTTTAGCTTAGGCTTGCATTTGCATTGTAGGCTTGCATTTTCATTTTAGGCTTGCATTGTGGTAGTTTTGATGCTCTCTTCATTCATCTTCTCATTCTTCAAGGGTTCTCATCTTTCATCATGGCTTCCTCTCAACTGCACAAGTGTCTGGTCCTCGCTCTCGATCTTTGTTCATGTTCTTTTGGTTAGTACTTGTATATTGCAAATATTCTGCATGAGATGATTAGTACCATTGCATTCATTGCATTACATTCATTTCCAAAAATTGCATTTCCATACATTCATATATCCATAAACATGCGCATCCATTATAAGCATAAATCAAATCATACATAGCATTTATCCATCTAACATCTATCATAGCATTTTCATACATCAATAAAACATGTGCATAAACATTTGCATATTCATCCATGGCATACATTTCTAATCCATACATCTAATCATATAGGAAATCATCTCATAAAACATACACATTTAAAGCAATATATAAACATGTATAATGATGCCAAAAAATCAAGCACGTATATATATATATCGATCGGTCAAATGTACAAGGGTGCCACTCGAGCACAATATGTCAAAATGGTGGTACAATATGTGTGTCAATGTATCAATCTAACCACCTAGAGGAGGGGGAGGGAGTGGCATACCCTGCTGCTGAGGGGGTGGCATACCCTACTGCTGAGGAGGAGGACCCACTGGAGGTGGTCCCGGTGGAATGACCCGTGCACCAGCATACTTTGTAAAAGGCTGAATCTGATCCGCTGCCTCAGGAACTACAATAGTGTACATAGCATAGTAATAAGAAGCCTGAGTAGCCTCATATCTAGTCTCTAGCTTTGATCTCGCTAGTGCCTCTCGCAACTCCTAGATCTCTCGATCTTGCTCTGATATCCATGTATCTCGAATGATCACCTATGTATGGAGGTCTTCACGCTCCCTCTGAGACTGTCAGGCTCTCTCTCTAACTCTCTGGAGAGCCTCCTGCAATTGTGCTACTTGTCCACCTACTGGAGGATCAATCGGAATAGCATTAGCCATAACTGTATCATCTACCTGCTTAGCAGTCCATTCCTGACTACCACTGGGCCCAGCACTTGCATCTAATCCCATGGGTCTAACAGGAATATCAGTATGAATTGTCCTCAGTCGTATGACTCTCTCCTACTACTGTAAGAGAGGCTATTGTCCCTGTGGCTATTGTACCTAGGGAGGTACCTTCTGCTATGGTGATGGTCGTACCACCTACTGTATCGGCGCAACTGGAGCTATGAATCTGGGGAATGGATGCACTAATATGTGATCTCTATATGCATGTGTCACACCTGCATTTGTTAGTGCGGCCATATAATCCCACCTGGATGGTGGTACCCGGGTGTCTATCATACTGTGGCCCCTATCAAGTTGTCTCTGCCAGCCCTTCTTCATCTCATCGACAAATGAGGCGTATGTGCAATACTCTAAAGACATATCCTGTGGCCTCCCAAACTAGTGCAAGAAATTCTCAATGATGGTAATGGTATGTCCTATCAGAGGACATGAACAGAACATGTATGATAACTCATGGCGAGCATCATACCACACCTCAGTGGCTATCCAAGGCTACCATATGACTACAGCCATATCATCTATCTATGATCTCCACTACTCGGTCTTACCCAACACGGGCTAGGTCATTGGTCCTACATACCTGTAAATGTATAGCTCTAAAGGCTGCCATGTATCATGGAATATCGGCCTACATATAGGAAGGTGCTCCCAGGCCTAGATCTATAGTATGATGACTCCTACTACCATGGTATGGGCACCTCAATACATGATCTCGTGCATCTCATGGTACATCTGAGTGAGCATGCACTCACCCCATCCAAAAGTAATTGCAGGTGTGGCCAGCATCTTCCATAACATGACTCCCCAAACGCACTCTAATCTGTGCTGACCATGATCAGGAACCAAATGGAAACTCAAAAATAGTGCTAGTACAACTACCAAAGGATGATCTTTGTCATAGTTGCGTATCAACTCCTCCCATGAGATGGTCTGGCCCATCACCAAATCATCCTGAAAAATGGCTCTCAAAGCCTGTGTACCCTCTCTAAACTGTGTGTTGTACTCCACACGAGCTCCATGGAAAGGCACTCTCAGAATCTGGTATACATCCTTAGGAGTGATCGTCATCTCCCCTGTGGCAAGTGAAAGGTGTTCATCTCCGAATGGAAATGCTCAACCAAGGCACCCAATGATTTATGATTTACCCAAATATTGGGTACATCATGAAGGTAAGTCAATCCTAGCCTGTCAATGTGGGCACCTTCAGCATCTGATAATCTCTAAAGCAACTCACCCATGACAGGATGATGTGATCGAAAACCAATGTCAGGGAGGTCAACCTGCAAAGCAAGCGACGAAATTGGATCAGTACCTCAACAATGATGATTCTCATAGCAAAGACAACAACTACAGCTATGGACATATCCTACACACACTTTTGAGATATTGCAACTAGCTGACTCTGCGATGCAAGAAAGTGACAACTTTTGAATTTTGGCCAGTTTTCCATGCGAGAAAACTCTTTTCCCATGCAAAGAAACTCTTCTCCCACACGAGCTTTCTGACTTGCATGAGGCAGGATGTGTTCCTGCATGAGATTTCTAAAATCTCACGCAGTGCAAGCATGCTCTTTGTGCGAGCGCAGGGGAGGGGCCCGTGTGAGGAACCCCTGACCTGCACGAGGAAAGAGATTCCTCAGGCAAAAGATGACATGGGCCGGTGTGAGGAAACTATTTCCTCACGTGAGCTTGGACAAGACAACATTTAAAAAGGCCTAAAAACATGCTAAATGCTAAAAATTGATAAGTTTTTTCTGAAATACAGGATCAAGTTGCGATTACTTATAGGTGTGTCATACTCCGCTGGTTAGTTGTGTCGTCGGGAGCGCTCAAATCAGTGTGTGTGCATGGGAATGCTATCAATGTCAGCTAGAGCCCTCGCCATCGCTAAAGTCAAAGGTGAATAATGATTTGACAATGACCCCTCCAGGCCTTATATAGTCTTTGACCTAATTTTTCAAAGTGCTCCATTTTCTGTGAAAATTGCACCCTTGGCTAAATGGACCGTTCTGAATCCATTTTCGTGATCAAAATCAAAATTTGACACTCCTAAGTAGCTCAAAATTGCATTTTAAAATTTTGGGACCGACGTGATCAGACGCTTGTGCAGTCAATTTTCTGACATCGCTTTCTTGTCAGGATTATCTCTTTTTATCATTTTCTTAGCTTCTGCAATCTTTTCATCAAAGTCAACTCTAGTCAATTCTAGTCAACTATGGTCAAACCTAGTCAATAGGACTCCCTGATCTCTCTAAATTGATTCTGCTTTCTCTTGATCTATCTTTGATATCTCTGGATCTTTGATCTCATTTCTCTGCAATTTCTCGCTCTCATCATTATGACATGTCATCTTTCAATTTCGCTCTCAAGGGGCAAGATGATTGCATCATTGAATATTTTCACATCAGTCTTGAATCGGTCTAATTTGAATCAAAATTCCCCATTGCTAGGGGCATCTCATCACTTGGGGCATATTCAATTTTTTGTACCTTATGGTCAAAATTGGATATTCCATGCTTTTGAATCTCTAGGGACATCTTGATGTCTCACATCTTGTCATCTTATCTTTCTAGGTATCTGAGCAATCTAACTCAGTTCCTCAAGGATCAAGCTTTGTTCTGGAGATGATTCTTGAAATCTTATTGGGTATTGGGGCAATCTAACACTAATTCCTAAAAGTTACACTTCATTCTGAAGATGGCTCTCAAAAACTCTTTAGACTATTATCTAGGAATTCTAACCTAGATCTCGGAGGGCTAACCTTTGTATTGGGGCAATCTAACCCTGATTCTGAAGACAGTCCTAGATCTTCATCAGCTATCAGTGGACATTGGGGCAATCTAACCCTGATTTTGATCTTCTCCCAGATGATTTTGTTTCTCAATCTGATCGGTGTCTTGGCAACCTAACCTAGGCTTCTGAAATCTTCATCTTCACTTCAGACTGTTCTTTGAACCAATGCGCTGCTCGCACATCAATTCAAAGAGGGGCAAAATGTAACACCCCAAAATTGGCACCTTATAATCCTAATCAATTTTGGTGCATTCCTTCAATTTTCTCATCATCGAAGTCCTATTGTACTA
>MU224395.1:1914340-1966408 GCA_018584345.1 Thuja plicata
CTAGATTAAGAGTGTTTCATTTCTTAGATTAATTGCAATTTCATTCCATAGAGTAGTTGCAATTTCAATTCTAGACTAGTTGCATTTGATTCCATAGATTAATTGCAATTCATTTCTAGATTAAGAGAAATCCATTTCATAGATTAATTATAGTGCATTCATGGATTAATGGCAATTTCATCTTCTCTCATGCTTTATAAATCCTCCATGTTAGCAATGGTCAGGTTGTTGGCTCTCATTCTAAGAATAAATTCAACATCCACAACTAATTAGGAGGCAGCAAGTCGCTTCAATTGAATTTGCAGGATGAACAATTCATGTTTTTCTTTGTGAATTGAATAATTGAGTAAAGACTATGTTGAGTTTCTGCCTAATTTAGAGGTCACATTCAAGCACGCACACCCGACACTATTCCATTCAAGAAAAAACAAAGAAATTATAATCCCAAGGTTGCTGATGCAATATTCAAGGAAGTTGATAAAATTCTTAAGGCTAAGATCATATACCCTATCCATCATTCTACATGGGTAGCAAATATAGTGCCTGTAAGAAAGAAAAATGAGGATATAAGAATCTGCATGGACTTTAGAAACCTTAATCAGTATTCCTTGAAAGATAATTACGCTCTTCCCAACATGGACCACCTATTCCAGACTGTGGCTGGAGTTGAGATGATGTCCATGTTGGACGGCTTCTCAGGGTACAATCAGATAGAGGTGGAAAAAATAGATCAACACAAAATGGATTTCACTACTCCATGGAGCACTTTCACTTATCATAGAATTCCATTTGGGTTAATCAACATCAAGGATACCTTTCAGAGAGGTATGGATCTTTCCTTTAGTGATATGAAAAATAAAATAATTGGTATGTATCTGGATGATGTTACGGTGTTTTCTAGAAAAAGAGTAGATCACATAAAGGATTTGAGGAGAGTGCTGCAAAGGTGTAGAGAGGACGGGATCTCTTTGAATCCCAAGAAGTCAATCTTCTATGTGACTAAAGGGAAATTATTGGGACACATCATTTCTCAAGAAGGTATAAGAATCAATCCAGAAAGGGTTAGAGAAATCCAGAAACTAAGCTTACCTGTAAATAAGACTGGAGTAAAATCATTTTTTGGTCAGGTAAATTTTCTCAGAAGGTTTGTCCCAAATTTTTCAGAAATTACTAAATGTATAGTGGATATGATGAAAGAAAATGTGAATATTAAGTGGAATGGCCCTGGCAAACAAGCCTTCAAAATATTAAGAATGCCATAGCCAATGCCCCAGTTTTGTGTCACCCAAATTACAAGGAAGATTTCATAATTTATTGTTACTCATCTGAGCATACTTTGTCAGCTATTCTCATGCAGGAAAATGAGGAAGGGGTTGAAGCTCATATTTCCTTTATGAGCACACCTCTAAAAAATCATGAGTTGAGATAATCTTAGACTGAGAAACATGCTTTTGTAGTAGTAAAGGCTTTAAAGAATTTTAGATTCTATATTTTACACTCTCACTCCCTCGTATATGTGCCTAACATTGCAGTAAAAAGTGTATTAACTCAACAAGATGTGGGATGTAATAACATAGGAGCATGGGTGGTGAAGACATAAGAGTATGACATAGAAATTAAACCCACCAAGTTGGTGAGGGGAAATGCACTGTGCAAAGCAATGGTAGAAAATCAAGTGGATGAAGATCCTGAAGCGACACAATTGGTTTTGGCAGTGAGTATGCAAGACCCATGGTTCAAAAATATTGTATATTTTTTGGTTTATGGTGAGTGCCCCAAAGGATTGACTTTGAAACAAAGAAGAGATTTAAAGCTAAAAGCCTCTAAATATGTTATTTGGGAAGATAGGTTGCATAAGAGGTCAATAGATGGGACTTTCCTCCAGTAGTGTAGACAAACAACAACAAGAGAAACTATTGAAGGTATTCCATGATGAAGCTTGTGGGGGATACTCTTCTTCATTGGTTATGACATTCAAGATATTGAGACAATGCTATTATTGGCTGGGAATGTCTAGGGATGCATATCATTGGGTAGAAAGATGTGAGAAGTGCAAAATGTTTACTGGAAAGCCATAGCTAGCAGCTCTTCCCCTTAGATTAGTGATAATTGAAGGTCCCTTTCAGTAGTGGGGTGTTTATTTTATTGGCCCTATAAATCCCACATCCAGTGTGGGCCATACCTATATAATCACTGCAACAAACTACTTCACGAAATGCATGGAGGCAAAAGCAACTAAGAGAACTACCTTCGAACTAAGGTTTGGTGTAACTATCAAGTTAGTAATGGATAATGCCACATATTTTTCTTCTTTGGAAATTACTAAATTTTGTTTTAAGTATGGCATTATGATCAGTCACTCATCTGACTATTTCCCACAAGGAAATGGTCAGGCTGAATCCAGTAACAAGAACTTGGTAAACATCAAGAAGAAGCTCGTACCAGATAATCAGAGAACTTGGCATAAGAAAATCCATGAAGCACTCTGGGAAGATAGGGTGACCCCCAAACGATCTATTGGCATTTCCCCCTTTGAACTTGTCTATGGAATTGAAGCTAGTCTTCCATTGTCATTGGAATCGACGACTTGCAAATTGACGACAAAAGTAGAAGATGGTATATGAAGATGGTTTAGAGAAGAGAATCCTATACTTAAACAAGCTTGAAGAGGAAAGAGAGAAAATGGTAAATCACATCACACAACATCAAATGCATGTGGAGAATTTGTTTGACATACAAGAATGCGTGTGGATGCATTTTCTACCAAATTGTTATACGCAAGATTTATGAAGAAAAATCAACCTGTGAGGTGACTTATGGCATAAAGAAAGAAGATAAAACCCTCACTATCATTTTAGCATTGTAATAGGATAAAAATACTCCTTGGTGGATTTCTAAGTAGGGAGTGCTCCAAATGCATTTCTCCGCTAGAAGAGAAGTAGAAAAGTAATTATCCGCTACCCCCAGAAAGTTACCGTTATACTTATCCAAAGTGAAAAGATGTTTCCTAATAGCCTGTAGAGGTAAGGTAATTAATTCAAATAATTTCATTTTGCTTCATAACGGACTTTTTCATAAATGCTTAAGTATTTTCACTCATGTGGCATGGGAATTCGGCCATTAACAATAAAAATTCACAAGTTATAAAATCAATGAAGTGTTGTAAACAAGAATTACCATCTGTTTGTCAAATTTCCTGAATTAAAACCCCTGGTGATAGTTGCTTCTTGTTTTCATATTGTTGAGATAAATTCCTAGTTCTCGAATCAAATCATCAATAGCCACCAGATTCATGGGATTTGATAGGTTGAATGGTATTGCATCTGAATGGAACAAAATCATAGATACTTCTCTAAAGTTCTTTGACATGCAGAGATTCCATAATAGATTGAAGGCAGAAAGGATGCATCCTGTTATTGAGAAGTTGAAGGAGAGCGGGTTAGTTGAAGTCATCAGCTTTCCTATTGCAATTCAAGCTCCAGAGCTTGTTCGTGAATGTATATCCCGTTACAATCATGATACTAAGAAGATTATTTTTCCAAAAGACACAGTGCTACTCTCTATCAATAGAGACTCCATTCAGAACTCCCTTTGTATTCTAGAGCATGATAAATACTCAGAGATGACCTACAGCCAGGCGGTCACTAAGTATGGAGAAAATAAGACAGTATGGAGGAAGGAAATAATGAAAACATGGTTCCAAGGGCTGAGGAGTGCCAAGGGTGTTTGGATTAATGGGAAGTAGTACTGAGAGGGGAGGGGTGAATCATTACCTCTAAAACTTTTAACACTTTTCACCTTTCATCACTAGTAATCAATCTTTACTATATTACTGACCATATCTGATGCTCTTTCTTATGCATGTAGTATTAATTCATAAACTTAATTGTATGAAACATTCATAGAAACATTCATGAAATTAATAGACACATAACACAACATATGATATGGCAGAAAACTCATGTTAGGAAGTAAAAACTACGGTGGGGATGGCACCCACAAAACTTCACTATCTGTAGAATGGAAGGGAGTAGGTAAAGGCTTATAATTGATCACTTCTAATGATCTACCTTGTTAGGAGTATTAATGTAGAGACCTATTATGATCTACTATGTTAAGAGCTTTTAACAACACTAATGAAGTGTGCACTCAGTTAAGAGATTTACAATAGGACTGTTAAGTCCACCTTCCTTGAAAGGATTTCTTAAGTGTACCCCACTTGTTAAAATATGTACAATATGTTTGACATGACTATATGCAATCTATAATTGTTGATTATAGATCCATTAAAGCTCACAATATATGAATATCACCTATAGTGATTGATTAATACCTTTTCCTGCTCGTCGATAGCCTATGTTCTATTCTTGACAACTGATTTGATCTTTGTCTATGATGTTTCATGAATTCTCTTGTCTGATCCTTAGATGCTCTTTGTGGCTACAATCATCATCAAATAATATGTTCACAATTGATTGAGCATCTATTTATACAAGTATTTGACCTATTTTAGAATCACACTTTACAATGTAAACTCTAGATCCAAGGTATACAACTTGACCTTGATCTTTTAGTTTGCATGTTTTAAAATAGTTAAAATGATAAAAACTATAATAAATACATTGATTTATCTGCACGTAATTAATTTAAAAAAAATCAAGAAGCTAAATATAAAAATTTAGTGATTTATCTGACGTGGAAAGTTAGATCCACTTTTTGCAGGATGTAACTGACTGTCGGTTCTTGATCATCAGTATGAAATGAAAGTCTATCGGTGTTCCTTCATTGAACTTAATGTCAAGTTCCCTTCATCTGCCAAGTTCCACTCTTTGATTTTTTCTTCGGGTTGCACTGTTGGTTACTCATCGAGTTCCTTTGTCCTTTTTGTCATCAGGTAACACTGAATAGTGTTTGTCAGGATGCTTTGTACTTGGTAGTATCGATAACCTTGGCTTCAGGTAGTGTTGTTCCTTGTCTATTAGTGTAGTACAAACTGATGGTGTTGATCATGTTTTTCCTTACATATACTAATGGAAAAATATCATGTCTTCAATCTCCCCCTTTAACATTAGTATCAAAAATTGATATGTGCATAATACTAAAGTGTTTAGTATGTACACAATGTATATATCCTTGTCATGATATGAATCCCCCTAATTGTATGCATTAGTATAGTATAAGTATATGTACATGTATACTTCCCTTTGTACTATACATTCCCCCCTTTTTTACATATCATTTATTCCTTTCATTTCCCCCTTTTACTGATTGACTGTACATATCATTTCCCCCTTTTTTGATAATCATGAAAAAAATGTACAACTTATAAGTTGTCAAAAAATGTGACAAAAATGTGTAACTTACAATGTGTCAATAATGTGGGAGTGAGTGTTCTTGATATCATCGATCATTTTCTCCCATTTTTCTTTGAGTTAATCCTGACATGCATATGATAAATGTTGTCTAGAACAGACATTTCAAGGGTGGAAATAAGTGCTCTTTCCTCTATCATATGGTTTCGCAGTAATAAGAGTGTCAGTAAGAGTTGAGCTTGAAGCTCATTTACCTCATCTCTAAACTTGGTTTCTACAATCTGTATATCTTGTCTCAGCTTTTGAGCTTGCTTTATATGTTCATTATGAAATTTGATTGCCTCTTAACTGTTTGTGAGACTTTGTGCACTTGTTTGAAGATTAGCATCATTTTGTGCTATCTTTTTAGTATACTCCTTTGTGAGTTGATATAACGTGCATAATTTCTAAATTAAGGCTATAGATTCTCAAATTATTGGGTCTACTATGCTTACCAGTTTAGATAGCTTTACCTTTTGTAGTGCCACTTCTTGGATTATCTTCTTTGCTAACTTGAATTCATACTTCTTCTCAAGTCTAGCTTCCATATCCTTCTCAGCATCTATGTTTTGAGATGTGATTGCATCAGTGAGAACCACTAATTGATCAAGAATGGGGGTTGTTTGATCAACATTTGTTTTAGGTACAATTTGTTGAAGTATTCCTCTGGCAACTTCAAGTACCTTTTCTTCCTTTGTGTCTTTTCTCAACTTATCCTGCCTGGCTTTCCTTTCACAAAGTCTTGCATACTTTTTTAACTTGGTAGGATCCAATGTTCTAGGATCACATACTAGAATCTTAATAATTTCATCTAGAGTAACTAGATTCTTATTCTTTCTCTTCTTCTTCCTTGAGATTTGTGTAGAAGAAGATGTATGAACTACCATTTCTAGTTCATTTGTCTTCTCTGAGGCACTCGGTGAAGGATTTGTAGATGAAGCTTATTGTGTTTTCTACTCGGGGTTCACCTATCAGTTTGCTAAAGATTTCTCTCCATCAACCTTGGGTGTTTCTATAGATTTCTCTTTTGTTTTCTTCTCTTGTTCATATGTCTTTGCTTCTTCACTCTTCTCTTTCTGCTTTTCTTCCTCTACTTGTTGTTCTTCTTTATTCTGATCAGTAGAATTGTCTTGCTAATCATCAGTTGCAACTTGATCTACAGTTGTATCCTTTGGTTCATCTGTGGTATCCTTTGTCTTAGCATCACCCTTGTCTTCGAGTATGCTTGTATCTATTGTAGATTCTTCATTTCCTTCTAGCAGATTGATGGCCTTCATCAATACAGACATATTTTTTTGTGTGCTAGCATGTGCTGCATCTAGATTTGTGTCCTACTTGTTGGTTTTATCTTGTTGAGCAGTGACATCCTCATATTTTTGTAGTTGATCTACAGGGTCCAGTCTTCTGAGGTCAATATCTCATCAGCAACATCCAAGTCCTTATTTCCTTGTATCTATAATTCTTGTTTCTTGGTTTGATCCTTAAGAGATATGAAAATGACATCATCTTCTTTCTGTGGATCTTTATCAGAGTCATAATGAGTGATGTCTTGAATGTCAAGATCATCCATGACTTTTTCTAAGTCAATGGGCTCATTATTATCTACATTATCCAAAGCAATGTGCTTAGGACTTGCTTTATCTTTTTTCTCCTCTACATAAGGTGTGTCAGTGAGAAGTAATTGATTCTCACAACTTTTTGACTCTATAGGTAGATCTAGGATTTGTCTCCATTTGGCCTCGGTCATGCTGTCCAACTCTATAAATTTATCCTCTAGCACTCTGTAAGCTCTTATCTTTGCTACAAATTTAATTGAGTGCTTTTTTCATTATTTCTTTGATCCCTTCCATCTTTGATTTGGGAGACATGAGTGTGACAAGTACCCTCTCCCTTGCTTCCTTTTCTGTGTAAAGAATATGACCATTGTTGTGAAATTCTGTCACCCAGTTCTTTGGGTATTTGGCCTAAAAATTCTACTGGTACATATTTGAACTTGACCATTGCCCTGGTTATTGTATCTTGAATTTTATGTTGGTCCTCTGGCCCTAGATTTTCCCACTGTCTGATTTTCCTATCATCCATTGTACCGATTGTACCAATTGAATCAGCAATTTCATTCATTGTTCTAGGGGCTGGGATTTTCTTCTCTACATCAGGCTCATTCTCTTTTGAATCTTCTATGTCAGCTTTGGTCCTGACCAATCTTTTCCTCCTTTTGGTAGGTGTTTATTTCACACTTTGATTCTCTATTTGTTTCTTCCTCTTATAGGTCCTCACTTGACCTTTCTTGAGAGGTGTAGTGGCTTTTATAGTTTGACTTCTTATTCTCTGAGCCACTGTGGTTCTTGGTTTATTGGTAGGAAGTGGAGGTGTGTCAGATTTAGTGGCCTCAAAATCTAATTCTTTCTCATGTTGCTCTTCACTAATGGTACCTTGTTCCTCAGTTTCCTCTGTTTGTTCTTTCTCCTCCTCATTGACCAACAACATATTTTCAAGATTCTTAACCATATTTTTTTTCTTGTTGATAGTCTTCTTGATTACTGGGCCTGATTTTATTTTGGACTTGGCCTCTTCATATGTCCCAAATCTTGGTTGTTTAGTATCAAGTGGCTCATTTATCAATAAATCAATTGCATTTGTAGCTTGATCTATGTTAATCTCATAGTCAAGAGGTGCTAACCAGGCTATCCTTGGTACAACTAGTTTAATGTGAGTGAAATCTGAATCCACCATGAAACATATTTCATCCTTGTGCTTCTCAATAAACTGTTCAGGGATCCTCACTCTTTCCATCATCTTTTCCTTGAAGTCAAGGAAGTATTCAGTCATTACTGAATCAAAGTTGTCACCTAGTGACTTGATAATTTCTCTAATCTGCAATGTGACTGGCTTGGTAGTGTCCCATTTCACTTTTCCAATTGAAGGAAAGTGTTCTTGAAAATAAAATAATATACACATGATAAGTGAACCAAACTTACATGTTTTTGTTTTTGCAGACCTAATTGTTGTCATATTCTTATAAAGTTTCTTTAACAGGATCTCACATAGATCCATCTATATTCCCTTCATGACTATCTTTTAAGTTGTGCTTACTCTTGTTGATGCTATGTTGCTTAGTCTTCTATCTTGGAATATTTTGTAGCCTATCACACACACAAAACCTCACTTCCTCATTAGTGATGGTGTTCACCTTAAGTCCTCTATTATCCCACACAACATTGGTGATTTTGAACTTTTGGTCGAGAGGGATGCTTGTGTGCCTTAGGTTTGTCAGTAATGGCGTGACTAGTTACAACATGTAACACATCCTTTGTGATCTTTTTAGGTTCATCCAACCATAACTTGTGGTCATGCATTTTTCTCAAAACTAACCAAATCCAGTCCATTTTGAAAACCCTCGAGAAATATAGGGCATTTTTTATCCCTTTTACCTGTAAGTGTTTTTGTTCTTCCTTTAGGTTACCTTTTCCATCACACAACTTCTTGTAAGCTTGATCTATCTCTAGATCACCTATCTCAGTGATCTTGCAGTGAATGTAGGACCTCACGTCTTCTATCAGCAAAACCCTAGGTGGAATTTTTGAAAATGCGCCAGAATCATTAGGTTGAGATGCAATCTCTGGGCATATCTTGTACTTAGGTTCCACACAAGTGATGTTCTTTATCATCTTAATGACATTCTTCTTGTCATTCTTCAACTTTATGGGTCTTTAAGTGGTTGCCATCGTATTTCAATTTTAGAGATTTTCCAAAAATAACAACAAAGTTCTTTGGTGCGCTCAGTACTTATTTCAATCCGTGTGGCTAGTGAGTGATTTGTTTGGAGTGTGTTGGATCAAGTTGAGGTCGCTCTGCTAAATGCTCTCTTATCACTCTATTTTGGCTTTTCTCTTTCTTCTCAAATCGCGTGTGCAAAATGAAGTGCTCATGTTGTGTATTTATAGAAATTTTCCCTAAGTCTGTCATAAATGCTCAACAACTCATATGAGGATGGAGTTCATCGGGAAGACTCTCAAATAACATTCTTGGTGTTGACAGGATGCTTGAGATGGCTGTTAAGATTGTTTCTTTTACCGATGGATCTCGGTGTAGTGTCAATACAACTTGGTGACTTTGCTTCCTTACCGATGGGTGTCGGGTTACATTAGCAACTTAGCCATTTTGTGTGTTGACCAAAAATTGTTGGTAAGTGTAAACAACTCATCCTTTATATTCATCAATGATTTTTGGTATGTGTTTAGTGGCGGGGTTGATTTCTCATAATTGTAACAAGTAACATAATATGCATCTTTATTCATGCAGATTTGAATATGTATCAATTTGTAAAATGGAACTGATGCAAAATATGACTTGGTGTAGTGTAGTTCCATACTTACTTGTTCATCTTTGGGCATGGGTGGTGATGTCACTAGATCCATGGGATGAGGTTTCACCTACTACATTGCTTGGTCTAGCTTCCTCAGTGGTTGAAGCTTTCCTCCACATTTTGTTTCTCATTTTCTTGATGTCTTCAATGGTGTTACCATTTGCAAAAGTGGTGGTTTTTGTTATTTGGTCTCTACAGTCCTTCTTTAGATGTCCAACCTTATGACAGTGCAAACATGCCATTCCCGGGTTGGTCCAACTTCTAGACCTTTTGGTCCATGTTCTCATGCAGTTTGCAGTAATGCGACCATATCTACCACATGTTGTGTAGTTTATCCATGTATTGTAGTCCCAAACACATGAATTACCGACTCTTCTCAGTTTATATGCATTTTCTTCATTTTTGGTTCCATGCTTCAATTTTCTTCTTCCTGCATTCAAGAGATGTGTGCCCATGCATTTTGCAGGTGGGACAATACTTGTCCATATAGGTTTCCTTCTTTGGTTCTTTCACCTTTGATTTACATTCATGTGCTTTATGTCCTTTATTTCTACAATTATAACAATGTCCAATGAATGTAAATGTGGATTTAGGAATACCTTTTTCTTTTCTCCTGTAGACATTTGAGCTGTGGCTTTACTTTCCACAGTGATTGCATGTTAGCTTCCTTGGTCTAGGATTGGTGTAGGGATCTTTTGGACCAGCTTCATTTGATGACTCTCCATGCTCTGTGTGCCCTAGTCCAGTGTTGGTTTTGGGTCTTCTTTGTGCATTGAAGAATTCATCCATCCTTTTTGTACTCTCTCCAGCTCTCTTAATCATGTCATTATGATATTGTTGAATTCTAGCATCATGCTTTAGTTTTTCATTCTCTTCTCTTAGTTCATCAATAATCTGTATTCTTTCAATGAGTTCCACATTCATTTTGTTTGCTTCTTGACTCATAAGAATAATCTGATTAGTTACCTCATGGTGATGCTCTGTAAGTCTTTGTATCTCAGACTACTTTTCTTGTAGCTTGTCTGTGATCTTTCTTCTACCATCAATAGCTAGAGTTCTTTCTTGTTCAGCTTGCCTTGCATTGTTCATGACATCAATCATTCTTACCATCTGTGTCTCTTGAACAATTTGCATAGATTTGACTTGTCCATCCAAATGTAGATTGATCTCAGTTAGGCTTGTGATGCTTTCTTCTGATGTATCTGATGCCTTGCTTGTATTTGATCCTGAAGAATCAAATAAATCTGGAATCTCTTCCTCAAGATAATTTGTCTCATTATAGCGAGAAGCCATATTCTTTCTTTCATCCAGTAGCTATCTCATACTGATTCTAGCTTCTTTATACTATTCATAGAACATTTGTATTTCAAGACTTTTATTCTCAATTTTTTTATCAATTTTTTTCTTCTCCATTGTATGATCTTTTCTCTTAAGCCTTTAATCTTTCCAAGAAGAGACTTAGCTCTTATACTAATTGTTGGGATTAATGGAAAGTATTACTGAGAGGGGAGGGGTGAATCAATACCTCTAAAAATTTTAACACTTTTCACCTTTCATCATTAGTAATCAATCTTTACTGTATTACCAACTATATCTGATGTTATTTCTTATGCATGTAGTATTAATTTATAAACTTAATTGTATGCAACATTCATAGAAACATTCATGAAAGTAATGGACATATAACTTGCAAATTTCTCATATATTCATCTTGCAGGATTTGATGATTTCCCCTTTAAGCTGCCTAGGTATCCTGAGGACATGATTATGCTGGTTGAAGTGATGAGGAAAGAAGTCCAAGTGAACCTGATTTGTGCAAGCACTAGAAAGAAATGCTATGACTTCCCCATGACTATTGGAGCCTACAACTGTGCATCTCAATCTGATGCAAAGAATGTTTTGAAAGAATTCTCAAAGAAGTTTCAATTGGAAACATATGATGTCCTGAGACCCCAGTATGATCCTGTGAACTTTGCCAAAGATTACTTGCAAATGGGTCACACCATTCATCACATAGATGACATAGAAGACTATTGGGCCAACTACAAGGATGATCTAGAAAGCAGAGATAGATTCTATGCAAGGTTAACTGATGAACAAGTCAAAAGGTTCAAAGTTAATATTGTAGTTGAAGGCATAGAAGATGATGGCCAACATATGTATGATGATACATACATGGAGAATATTAATCCCCTCCCTATAAGCTATGAATCCATGCTAGGTCAAGCCATTGATGACTTATAGACCATGATGGGTGGAATCTACAAAAGAACATAGCAATGGATCCAATGGACGATGGGAAGAAGGAAGAGGTTGGAAAGGAAGCCTCCTTCTCAACAAAATCCTACAAAAGTGATTGTGAACACTCCTGCATCATCCTCAATGACTATCCCAACCATAGCTAAATAGCCAGCTCAACCAGCATGTAGAGGTGATGAACCTCCTGAGAAGGCAATTCCACTAGAAAAGACATGCAAAGATGGCTCGCTTCCTATTATTGGTTCAACAGAAGAAGCAATTTCCATAGATTTGGTCAAGCCTACTGTCAAACCCATTAAAAGTGCAAAATCAAAGCAACCAGTCAAAGCTATCACTTTGGATACACAAGGTGATACCTCGATTCAAGATGCTCCAAGGTGAGGGTCCCCCATTATAGTAGATGTGGGTGAGGAAAGTTTTGGTACTTTAGCCACAAAATCGGATGAAAAGGTTGAAAAGAAATAGGAATTTTTTCAAATCACTAAATTAGTTTCCTCTTCTCCTACCTTAGTAAATCTATTTTCTTCTAGACCAAAATCTACTCCTCCAGTCATCAGGAGGTTGTTTATAGAAGAATTGGTCTTTGCCACCAAAGTTACTAGTGCTGAGTCTTGGATAGAGAACACTCTAGAGCACAAAAGAAAGAGGATAGAAGAAGGAGCTCCTAGGAAGGATAATCTTTCATGGGCCTTAAAATATAGTACCACTGTGAGCAAGGTGAAGAAAGCAAAGAGGTTTTCTACATTAGGTCGATATCCAGAAATTGGGCACTTCACCATGGAGGTAGAAAAGCCTACAAAGGAGGGTAGGTTTGAAGATTTAACTGATTCTAATTTTGAGCTACAGTCATTTGATATGGGGTTAGCTCTTCATGATACCAAGGTGGATTGGTGGAAATCCACTAATATAGTAATTGAAGAAGAGCTTGAGGAGCTTAAGACTGCTAAAGTACAACTTAAAGCAGAAGTCAATGAACTAACTAATATTATTAGGCTATTAGTTACTCCAATTGCAAGAATTCCTAGTGCCCAAACCACTTTTGACCCCAATGCTGCAGATAATCAAGCCATCATTTTCAAGTTCCAAGAAGACAAACACTTTGGGAAAATTGGTAAAAGGTGGATCGAGAGACTCAAATATGAAGGACTTGTAGCTATTGAGTAGCTGGGTGATACTATCCTAAATTTGGAAAAGGAAAGAAAAAATTCATTGAAGATTAATCACTTAAGGGAGCTGTACCTTCAAATTCAGAGGGAAATTAGTTATTCAGTTACATTTGCCCACTATTGTATTCGATTGTTTCTTTAATATTTGGGCATTTTAGAGTTAAAGTGAAAAAGAACAATCTATTTACCAACATAATGCAAAGATAAAATACAAATTCAGCACTCTTAAATAAAAAAAATATAGATTATCTATAGTTATAATCCAACTTAGCTTTCCAGGAGTCCAAATCATACTCCCCAAATCATTGCTACAATCCAACTGCTCTGTATCGCTATTCTGTTGATGTCACCTATCTTCAAATCTCTCTAATTCTCTGTACTTGTCACCAAAATAAAATTGGTCTTAGATGTAGCTCATACAAACCCCATAGTATCTTCCTCTAATCTCGCACGTGATAAATCATCATTCTTGATCTTTGATACCCAAAATAACTCTGTATTTTGCTTCTATCCTTAGTTGATTTCATAACTGAATCACCAAAACTTAACTTCAATTAAATCAATCAATATGCCAAATGTGTTGCAATAAATGACAACCAAAAATTGATTCATAATAGACAAAAGTGATCACTTTCCAACACTAAGTAGGTATACATCAATATGAGAATGTTGAATAACATAACATAGGATCTCGTAGATCCCTCAAATAATGACATGTGTTCCAATAGTCAAGGTATCTCAAAACCAGTGTCAACTAAAGATAATAATAATAATAATAATAATAATAATAATAATTTCTAAGCTATGACATGCTAGGGTAGGCCTCACAAAAACCCTAATTAGGTTATACATAGGTCAAAAAATACTTTAAAAGGAGATCAAAGGGAGAAAGAGATATGAGCAATAGAAGAGATATAGTGGAGAAAAAGAAAGAACAAGTATCGGTGAAGTATACCAAAGCATAAATCAGGAAAGGAATATATAAGAATGAGAACTAAAAAGCTTTAGGAGAAAGCACTCACAGGTCAAATTTCTTGTTGATTTATTCCTACCAGTCTAGCAAAACAATTGTGAAATCCATTAGACAGGGATTTCAATTCAATTTAATCGATCAATATGCCAGATGTGTTGCTATAAATGACAACCAAAAAGTGATTCCTAACATACAAAAGTGATCACTTTCCAACAATGATTAGGTATACATCAAAATTAGAATGTTGAATAACATAACATAGGATCTCATAGATCCCTCAAATAATGACATGTGTTCCAATAGTCAAGGTGTCTCAAAATCAGTGTCAACTAAAGAGAATAATAATAATAATAAGTTTTGAACTATGACGGGCTAGGGTAGGCCTCACAAAAACCCTAATTAGGTCAGACATAGGTAAGAAAAATACTTTAAAAGGAGATCATAGGGAGAAAGAGATATGAGAAATAGAAGAGATATAGTGGAGAAGAAGAAAGAACAAGTATTGGTGAAGTATAGAAAAGCGTAAATAAGGAAAGGAAAAAATCAGAACAAGATCTGACAAGCTTTAGGAGAAAGCACTCATAGGTCAAATTTCTTATCGATTTATTGCTAGCTACAAAATTGTTGATTTATTATAGCAACAAAATTGTTAAATCCCTTAGACAGGTAGTCTCTAACCGGACTTAGAAGTTCTATTCAGGAACTTATTGTAAATCCTTTAACAATGTGAACATTGTATAAGTGGGATAAAATCTCTTAACATAGTAGTCTTTGATGGGACTTTCAATACTCCTAAGAGGGTATTGATTACTCCTAACAGGGTAAAGTCATTCAGAAGATGACATCTTTGTAAGCTCTTAACCAAGCACCTTATTATTGTAGTGATAAGTTACAGGTTTATCCCCAACACAATTTTTACCTCTTACCAAGGGTTTTCTGTGATACCAAAATATTGTGTTCAGTGTTTGAATGTTGGTGTTATATATTTATTAATTTGCAAGTTATAAGCTATCAGTTAATATTGCACTAGTTATCGGTAAAAGAAAAAACAAATATCGGTACATGTGAACATAATAGTTTAAGTTTGAGATTGATAGGGAAAAAGTGTGCATTGTTTTAGGTACTAATTCACCCCCCCTCTTAGTACCTAACCTAAATATTTCCAAAAATTGGTATTAGAATGCATTGGTTCTCTAGAAGAAAAGTTTAATAGCTTTGGAGTAGATATGGGATAATGGAAAGTTATAGGTATCATAAACAGTTAGAAGATGTTAATGAAATGATCCATGAATTAAATAACAAGCTAAAGACATCAATTACAAAAAGGAATAAACTAACAAAAAAACTAAACACGAGACTTGATGACCTTGACAAACTATCAGAAGGAAGTATCAATTCTGAGGAAGCCAATGCTTCTATTGCTGATCTATTCAATGAATTAATTGAAGAATTCAATCAAATGAAGAAGGAACATGAAAGTCAAGCCTTGAGAATGATAGAAATATTAGAAAGAATGATAACTTTTGAAAGTGCCAAAGAAACTCTTGAAACAAAAAAGAGAGATCTTGAAGAAAAAATATTTGGAAAAGACATACTACTAGAAAGACAACAAAGAGAGATTCATGCACATAGAGAACTGACAGAAAGTACTAGTGATAGAAACTTACAACTACAATTAGAAAATAATACAATGAAGAAAAAGAATGAAGACTTGAAGAACAACCTAAAATTTGAAAAAGAAATAAATGCATGACTCACAAAATTTGAACAAAGCATGCATAAGAGTGATGAACAACTGAAAAATAAGAGAAAACCAGGTGACACTACCAGACTAAGATATATCAACAACAACACTATGGAAATTGGAGAATCATCAAAATCTTGAGAAACAAGTGTTATACAAGGAAATAAACCCTATAATAATACTTGCTACAACTGTGGAAAATATGATCACACAACAAACATTTATCAAAGAAAACAAGTAAGCTCTACTGGAAACACACCCTTCAAGGTTTATTGTTATAACTACAACAAGTTTGGACATAAAGCATATGAATGTAGATTTGAAACCATCACTAGATCATCTAAGATAAATTTCATGGATATTGTTACAAATGTAATCACTATGGATATTGTTACAAATAGGATATACAACTTATGATTACAATGGATTACATTTTTCAAAACACCAAGGTAATCCAAGGTAATCACTATGCAAAACATTGTAATGAAGAAAAAATTATGATTACATAGTGATTACCTTGGATTACATTTTGCACCTTACAACTTCATTACATGTTTTAAGTGTGGAAAAATAGGATATACAACATTTGAATGCAAAAAGGAAACAATAAAGTGGGAACTAAACCTTGGAGACCATTTGCACTACCATGTTATATTTGATCAAAATTTGGTCATGCCACCTACAACTACAGATATCATTTTGCTACTGACAATGATAGAGATATAAGAGGAACAAGAATTATAAATCAAGAACAAGTCAAAGGGGAAATGAAGAAGATATGGATAAAGAAGGAAGCTGAAACAACATCAATGGAAGCCCCTATTTTGGATGGCATAGGGTATTCAACCATCAACTAATCAAGTAAGTAATTTCTTAGGGACTTGAAACTTCATCAGAATCATCAATTAGTCCCTTCAATCAATTATGAGTTGGAAAATTCAAATAGCATAAATAGATGCAATAAGTAATTAGGAAAGTTGAAAAATATTAGTATGAGATTATTATCAGTGAATCCATGTTACTATCGATACATAAGGTACACTATTGGCCTACAATAAATGCTTTAGTAAAAAAAAATATTGGACATCTTAAATCTATATATAACGACACTTTCAAAGGGAATTTGTTAGTATATTTGTTGATATTTCTCATGACTGCACAGAGATTTACATGGATGGTTTTCACAACCTATAAGGAAACCTATGAGGAGGCTTTGTCTAATCTTGGCTGAGTTATGAAATAATGTGAGGAGCATAATCTATCCTTGAACAGTGAAAAATTCTTTATGAGTTCTACCTAACTCTATCAGAAATCTTTTGTGTGAGTTCTACCTGCACAGTTATGTTGTTCCATCTAAGCCCAATTGTAATCCATTATTGTTCATTAGAGATATACATTTTTTATCCCTTATGTCATGGGCAAGAAATGAAATTAATTATCGAGAATAATTGAGGAAATATAGGGAAAAGGAACAAGCAATAAAGTTTCTTGTGACACCAAAAAATGGTAAACCCAGGAGAATACATTATGACTAGCTTGAAATAGCCTATGGGTTCCATAAACCAGACTATAGAAATAATATGCTAGGTCTCAGGGAATAGGTTTATAAGGATTTTGGAAAAAATTCCATATCATGAGGGGTAAAGGGAAAGAGAAGGTATTATGCAGAGATGGAGCATATTAACTATGGAATTAAGGAAGGTTGAACCACACAACCTTATAAATTTTTGAGCTGCAATGTAGAGGGTTTATTGGTACATCCACTTAGGCAGACATGTCAGGCTAGAGCTATGGGTTCCTCTTACTTCTAACCTCCTCTCTCTCCTGTGGCCTCTATATAGTTGCATAGATAATGAAATAAATGAGCACTTAGAGGCACACTACAAGAGAAAATGAGAAAGAATGAATGGGTTTTATTGGCACCTTAGTAGCACTAGTGGGAGTGAAACTATAGTGGGGGATTTTAGAATGCTTTCCCAGATCCATAATATTATAGTTCCTGAGGACCGACACTAAATTTCATAGGGGGAAATGACAGGACATATTTATGTCATCTTTTAAACCCCTACTACTATGTCTAGAATATTTTTTTCCATACTTTGTTTCCTATCTTATTATGCTTTTCTTGAAACTAGTTACCCTTTTCATGACATTAAGTTGCGTGCATCCACATGGACATTTGATATGTTTATAAGACTTTGACATGCATACATGACCATGAATTCTATGTACTAAATATGATAAATTTGTAATTATGTTTTCATAAGTTGTTAGCTGTTTGGATGAAAATGTGTGTATGCATGTTTTGGTACATTTTATCCTAGATGTCTTTGTTCTAACATCTTGATGTAGATCTTGATTAGTGAATTAGAATGACTAGGTATTGTGCTGGTTAGTCAGACCTAGTCCTAAAGTAAAATGATCGGTGAAGGGCCAGTGCAATAAAGGTTATGGTTCTGGGAAGATGAAGCTGGCAGCAACTAAGCAATGATTGGGTCAAGAATTTTTTCTCTTCTAAAGGAAATCTAGGAAACATAAAGAAGATATATCTCTTCTTCATGCCTTTGTAATATTTTTTTCCTATGTTGATGGATGATCTCTTTCCTATTTTCTAGAGTTTCAATAAAGTCTTTGCCCATTTTCATGGTGTGAGCAGATTAGTAGTTAGATTTCCTTTCCTTTAAATAAAGCCCCACTCTTTCATGAGAGGGAAAGACATTAGTAGTTTTCAGAAGTTATTTTCATTCTGTCATATTTTTCCAATTTTTATTAATACAGTTGTACTTTGTTCTTGAATCAATGAAATAGCAGAGTGTTGAAAGTTCATAATGTGTAATTGAGTTTTTCCCCAATACTCATCCAAGGGGGCCCACTTGGTGAGGAATCCATATTAGCTATCTTCATTTACTGTATATTTCATTTCTGTAACTTGTTTCAATTCTGGTGTTGAAATTTTTCCTATAGCCAAAGTAGTAGGTTTGTTATCACTTCCTACAGCCAAAGAGGCAGAAGAGCCAAAGCATTCTAGTTTTGAGTTTCAAGCATTTACTTCTTCAAGATTTAGCATTCCTGCATTTATCTTTCAAATCATTTGTTTCCTATAGTAGTAGATTATCTTCCTTTCAACAATTTTTTTCTGCAGCAATTATAGGTTAACATGGTCTGAGTCATCTCTTGGTGAATATATTTTTCTGGCCCATTTCAAGTAGAATGTCCCTGGACTAATAATTAAAAGAGTTTTTATGATAAGGAGGATAGCTTCTCGAATAGGATGTCTAATCCTTGAGTCTTGGTAATAAGTATAGTTTTATATTCCTTTCTAAAACCGATCAAGCATACACAAAATGTAACATTTAAGTATAAGTTATTATACTTAAGTTACATTTTATGTGTATACTTTCAGGATTTTTGTGAGTTGTTTCAACTTCATAGGAGTTAAGATAAAGATTCTAGTTTTTTAGGGTTTTTAGGAAATTTCAGACTTTGCCAAATTTTAAGAATCAACATATTGTCCCCAGCATGAGTCCAATGGACTATTGATTGTAACCTTATATCTCCACCCTGTCACACAAAACATTTATTTTTGTTGGTTTCAAGTGTTACTAATCTATTTTTCTTTTGCAACATTTTAGGGTTAAAGACTTTAAGATTACTAATATTTCTCATGTAGGTTTCCTTGGATTTTAATGGATTTTTGGAATTAACTTGTATACTTTAAACACTACTCTTTCAATAAATGTTTCTTAAAGGAATTAACCACATCCAATCTTGAATGTATAAGGGAATGAACGTCACAAACTCTTGAATGACTTAAGGAAAAACAATCACACCTTTCTTACATGCTTTCGTTCTTGATGTGTGGGAAATAAATTGAACTTGCATGCTTAACCATACTATTGTGTCTTTTTCTTAGGTATAAAACACTTAGTTATTCTAATTAGGTTCAATTTGGAAAGTTAACTATTTTTGGTGCATTTGAAGAAGTGTTTATCAACACTTCTTTCGAGCTATTTTCATTAGATAGATCCCTTATAGTAAGTGACACATCGAATAAAATATAGTTGTATTCTCTCCCCTTGCCATCATGGACCTTGGGTGAAGAGAAATATTATCTTATCCTTGCTTCTAGAGAGGCCTGTATAGAGGGTGCATTTCCCCTTTAGAGGGCAACCTCAAACTGGTAAATACCCCAATCGGTATATAAATAAGATACTAAACAAAGGCTTGGCTTACATCCCACCAAACTCAAGCAAGGCATATTGATGATAGTCTGGGTCGAGTTAATTATCCCTAAGTATCCAACATGGTCAACTAGGCTCTTCAATGAGTCACGCACGTACAAATCAATTAGGGAGACACCACAGATCTTACTACGAACCAATGTTTAGAAGAAAAAAACCTTATATATTTGTTGATACAGAAGTTTGGAGACTAAATAAGACACCCCACACATACCCTTCATTGTGAGATATAAAATCCTCAAGTTTTTGGAGCTTTTGGATGATATATTATGGTGATTCTCGTGTTGTTGAGGGGAGCCAATGACACTAGAATTTCTATTTGTCCACTTTGTCTAAGGTATATGGAGAAATCTAAGCATGGATTTAGAAAATAGTATCCTATCTAGCCTATATTGTGAATGTGCTTGGTTCTCAACACACACTTTGTGTTTGATGTACTGGTTCACTTACATAGTCTTTTTCCAAAAACAATTCAAAATCTCACCATAATCCAACATTCACCAAGTCAAATAGTTGACCCAAATTTATAGTCCAAAATCACCCAAGTCTAGCTTCATAATCACATCCATACTATCATCTTGCGTCACTTTCTTATAGTGTCATTGGGTCCTCCATTTCCCCATATCCTAGGCTAGAAGAGTCACCTACTTCATTCCTCATCCCCTTCCCATCTTCTCTAGAGATAGTCCTTCCCTCTATCCTGAGATTAATTCAAAATTCTAGTATGAGCTTATTGTTCATCCTGATCTGAGCTTTAGTTTTCTTCATCCATCTTTATCCTTCATCCCTACCCAAATCATCAACTAATCATTAAGTCACAATTCTATCATGATGAGTTTGGTTTTCCTTTATCTTCTTCCACTTCATCCTATTCTAATGATGATGAAACTCTCATTGATCATGATGAGTATATAGAAAACATTAGCAATCATGCTCCAAGAATCTTCCAAAATCCAATTATTCCTCCACACTCCCCCATCATGTCTCCATGTATAACCACTAGCACTCATTATCATACCTTTGACAAGGGAAACCCATCTTATCCTCCATCCACATCTCCCTCCTATGTCATACCCACATATCCCCCTCATACATAATTCATGCCCCCATCTTCTCCCATAGTCATATCCCAAGCTCCACATTTCTACAATAACACTACTAACTACATCCCTAATCCAAATCCACCATCTCCTTATCTTCCAACCCATTTTCCAATCTATAATCCTAGTCCTCCATTTCCTCCAATCAATCACCATGATCCACATTTTATTGCTAATCCACCATCAAATTTATCCTACCTTTATCCTCCATCCTCTCCATCTTATCCCAATCTACCATCTTCCATTCCCACTTACATTAACACAAATCCCCTTCCCCAATCCACATTCATCTCTCAATGTACTTCATTTTCATACCCCAATCCGTTGCTCCTCCTCCATCAATTAGTCAATAAAGTTCACAAGTCACCTGGACATGCCCACTTATGTAAAATATCTAGCCATGCCATCTCCTAAACCTATTTCTAAATCATCATTCATTCAACCAAGCTTGAATTCCACTACTACACCTCCATACATAAACTACCCTATATTCCCACCATCTACATCTTCTAACCAACCACCCCAACCTCAAACACACAAGTCTCCAAGGACCTTCACAAGGAAGCCATCACAAAACCAATCTCTTAAAATTGATGTGTCATGTCATATCACTCCTGCATGTGAAGATACTAGTGATGAAACCTTTCTACCTCCCACAACCATCATTCCTCTTCTATCTCCCACACCTATCATTTCCTTTCCACCTCCCATATGTATCAATCCTTTTCCATCCCCTAACACTATTGAAGTCCACCCATCCATTGACTCCATCCAATCCCCATCCCCATGTTCTCCTCCTAACATTATCCACACCCCATACAATGAATCTCATGAATCTACCCACCTTCTCTCTATCCCAATTATAGAATCTCCCATCCTTCCATCTCCTCCATCTAAAGAGTCCATCCATACATCCCCCATAATACCATCCATGTCAATTAAATCATGTCAAGATATTTCCCAAAATCATGTTGAAATATCCATTGACCTAAATCAAGATCCTACCATCCCACTTCCTTTATTATATGACCCATTCTTTTTACCCACTCCACCTCATGATCCATTGTCATCCTTTCTTCCCTATAAAGATCCCTCTATTCTACCTACTTCATCTCAAGATCCATTATCCCATCTAATTAAAGATCATAGCATCTCATCCCCTCCAATTCATGATACTTTATCACCTCCAATCCAAACTACCCCACAACCACCACTCTCTCTCCTCAGTTCACTTATATTCATCCATGGTGGTCCAGTTGAGGCAGAAGAAATAAATTTCATGTCTACCACTTACATTTCTCCTAATAATGGACGTGCATCTTGTTCCCTAAGAGGGAAGTATCCTATCTTGGATTGAATTCTCAAAAAATGGAATTATCAAGGTAAAGTCTTAGGCCTAAATGAGAAAGGTACCCTAGAGCCAATCCATGTAAAAAAACATCCACAATCTTGTGGTCTTCATTTCACATCTCAAGGCCCTTCATCCAAAAATGTTGGTACAAATAATGCAAAGTTCAACCATGCTTTCAAACCCGTCATTGCATCTTCACATCATTCCTCCAAAATATTTAATTCCATCCCCCCTTCTCTATAATTCCAACCCAAGGCAACGTACCACATTCCTCCATCATCCTCTAACTCCATTTTGGGCCCATATGTCCCAAAATCTCCATTGCATATCCTCCACATAGTAAATCCATTTTGGGCCCTTATATCCCATAATTTCACCCCCCTTCCTTCATCCACCAACCGCCTATCAAAAATATCACCCATTATACTCCCAATCATGATAAACAAAGGCACATACCCATAAAACCCATCGACTATCCCGCCTCCATCCCTCCATCCATATTTCCTCCATCTCATACAACTTATTATATTCCCTCCAATACAACTCACTACAATTTGGATGCCCAAAAAAATGCATAAATCTAAAGATCCACAATCTAAAGATTTCCATGTCCACTTCAAATGACATGCTCCAGAAAAGACAAATCCAATAAAAAAATGCACTACATCCCTCAAGTCACAAAGGCCAAACAAAGAAAAATTAAAAACTATGTGGATCCCAAAGAAAAAAATGACATGCATGTAAAAGAAAAATCCACAATGGCATCCAAATTTGCTAATCCTCCATCTCATCATTCCTCTTCGCCATCCCCTAAATCTATTTTGGGTCCTTATGTCCCAAAAATACCCACCATAATCCCTCCATAATATCCACATTTACCATTTGCTTCACATCCATTCTTTCAAAACCCCTCATAACATGTGCCAATGTTGGTTCTGAAAACATCCCCCTATCACACTCACTTTCCACCATTTCATCTAAACACTTCCTACCACCATATTTCTTACCCCACATATATCTGCCATCATAACCATCTCGTCCATGTCATTTCATAAGCTACTCATCCCAAATAAGGTTGTACCAACATCTACCGATCACTCCATATGGGCTCCTATTACCTTGATATCAAAATTCATTCTTGAGTCCTCCATCCATCTCCTCCTTCTCATTCCATCTATAAACTCCCCTCTAAAAATTCAAAAAATCAAAAAAGAAAAGAAAAGAAAAAAGTAAAGAGAAATAAATGTCCAATAGTTAAAACGTGACAAACAAGCGCCTTGGACAAGTACCATGATGAAAACCTGGAAAACATGTGTCATATGTAATCCTTCCATCCAATTTCTCTCCGTACATTGGGGAAAGTCCTTATAGCCACTTTCCATCACTTCCTCCATCTCACTTTCTTCCATACCTATCATATTTTATCCATTTCGCATCCTCCACCCTTCCTAGGAGCCTGCTAAAGATAAAATAAAAAATAAAAAATAAAATATATACATGCTTTTGGACACCTCTTGGCATCCACTTCTAGATTTCACTTTTCATCCACCTATCATCCTTACCTATCCACAATCCCATCTTCCATTCCCCTCCATCCTTCAACCGCCATCTTATCATCTTTTTGTCCTCTCTTCCATCCTATTGTACCCCTCCTAAATGTCTCCTCATGCATGAGCTATCCTAAGCGGGGGAATTTTATTCCTTGGTGATGTAGTCCTTGGAGACCTTATCATATCCACCTTGCATCTCCCATCACTTACCTTCATTCATAATCCTTTCATATCTCAATCCTCCTCTCTCATCCACCTATCATCTCTAATCCTTTCATCTCCCAATCCTCCTCTCCCTTCCCACCTATCATCTCCAATCCTTTTACCTCCCAATCCTTATCTTCCTCTGTTCCTTCATCCAAAACCTTCCATACATCCCTTGTCATTGGTATCTATCTCTAGGCTACCCCATGCACCCAATACTATCTATTCATATGCCAATTCTCCACACAATCTACCAACCCATGCAAATCCTATCGATCTCTTGTAGCTATCCAAAAATCAAACATCAACCAGCCCATCCAATCACACCCTTTGCCTTGTTCCCAGTCTTGTTGCAAGAATCACAACCCACTCATCATCATTGGGATTCATCCTTCCCAATCCTTGTGTTTCTTTGGGTACATCATTCACACATCCAGAACACCCCATCTATCATCCATCCATACTAGATTTTTAGCTTGACTAGGGAAACATCTTGCACATTCCCATCATCTCAAGCCCTTGTACATCTTTTAATTAGTGTCTTGTACATATAATTAGTCATGTATTTGTACATGTGTTCTTTTAGATCACATCCTTTTTGTTAGTTAGTCTTTGTGTCATCATGGTCATTGTCCCTATCCAACTAGAACTTCAACAATCATCCCTTAGCCCCTTTGAGGTTTGAGTGTCTTTCTCATCTCTCGTCATAAGGAATCCTAGTTTAGCTATCCATCATTGGTCTTTGTAGGATGTATCCTTCCTTATATTAGACCAATAAAATAAATAGTCAATCCAACATCCTCCCTATGGAAAAAAGTATGCGAGATACTTGTTGTTTCTTTGGTACTTTTGGATCTTTGTTCATCTTTTGAGGTTCCTTGTTTTATCTCATCATGGTCGCCATGATCCTTTATATCATGGTGTGTTGTGAATGGATAAACTAGGGGCAAGGTCTTGATATTTTTCTTTCTTCTTGTGTTTTTTCTATGTCAATCCTATGCAACATTAGTGACAAGGCCTTGCATTCCTAATAACCTTGGCAGGTCTCTAGAGTTTCTATATCAAACTAGGATGTTATCTCCAACATTTAACACAACTTAATCCCCAAGTTCCATTAGCTTCATTTAGACTCATTATTGCACTTTGATTTTTGGAATGGCTTCTATTTATTCTTCCCAACTCATTCTTTCTCCCCCTCCCCCTGTTTGCATCCTTTTCGAGAAAATTCCACAAATGCTCTTCTTGTTGTGTTCTTTTCTCGAGGAGGCACAACCTCATACCATCATTACTTCGACATGACTCCTAGAAACCCAACTTATTCTGGGGCAACTTATTTTCATTTCTTTTACACAACACCATGTGCGGCATTGTATCAAAGAGCGAAAAAATGTAGACGTCCAAAAATATTAATTTAATTAATAACTTCTTTTTATTCATCTAACAATTTAATTTAATCAATTAAATAGTTTCCCTTCTAGTATTTAAATATAAATACTATCCTAGTGTATTCAATTTAATACATTTGTCTCGAAACCCCTTTTAATAAATTCATATTTGTTAAAATATCTGTCACACTCTTAATTTTTTTAAACTACGATTAATTCAAATCTAATTTGAATGCTAATCTAAAACTAACCTAGAAACCTACTAATCCAATCTAAAAGCCTACCCTACTGCTACCTATCCCACTTGATAAACCTATTTTCCCACTTAATCACCCACTAATCTTCCTTCCTAACCTTTTTAGTCCTAATGGAATGCTCATACATGTGTCAGCAACCCATCCCAAGGAAGTAAACCAACTTCCTTAAATGCTCTTATAGCCTTGTCCCCAACTCATTTCTCCAAGGTTTCTCACACATGTGTGAGCACCCTTGAGCCTCATAGAGCATTAAATGCTCCAAATTTATCTCTCCTCTAAGCCTATGTGTCCCTTATGTGGCTCCTATGTGGATTCCACATATGTGCCACCTCATCCAAGCCCTTCTCTTCCCTCCAAAAATCTATAAATAGAGGGCCTTTCCTCTTTCATTTCATCTCTCATTCTTACATTGTTATTATTTTAGAATAGCTCTATAATTTCAAAATTGTTCCATTATTTTAATTCTTAATCCACTTAGCTATTACATGATAGGATAATTTTGTAATGAATAAAGTTTATTTCTTTCATTGCATATCATAGCAGTTTGATCTTCATGGTAGGAATATTTTGAGACTAGTTGCCTCATAGTAGTTCTTGAATCCTTCCTCATCCATTAGCTTTTGCATTCATATTTTTTCATCCACATGAATAAATCATTGTCACTTGGGGATTATTTTAGTGTTGTTTTTGAGAGAACACGTCCACAATCCCTCTCTTCAGAAAATCTAATAAGTCTTTAACAGGGTGCAACTTATTGTAGCTCAATCTGATGTTATGAGTGTTTATCTTGTTGTTTCATGCTTATTCATATTTTAGATCTTTAAATGTGCTAACTAACTAACATTTTCATGTTTGATTTTGATCCCAACAGATTGAATATTTCCTCATACACAATAGGATGTCATCCTTGATTCTAATCTTTCCATTTCCTTTCACCGATAAACATTTCTGATAAACTTTGTCGATAATCATAACCTTTTTTCTGATGGTCTATTCTTTTCTGATAGTAATCCATACTTGATGTTAATTTCCAGAAATAAAAATCTTATCAAAATGATTCATTATCCTATAGAGGATTTTTTTAGGTAACAATCTCCCCCATTGGAATTGATGGAAAAACCTTTCTAATCATCATTCTTCTTAGTGTTCTCCATTTGATATTTTTCTCTCCCTTTTCCTATACTCTCTACTTCTTCTATATTCATTTTATTTTCTTTATTAATTCTCATTCTTCTCATTACTCTTGTCTTAGTATTATTTACTCTTATCACTCCCCTTACTCTTATCACTCCCAATACTCTTATGACTCCACTTTTGACAACAATGCCAACGACAACCAAAAGATGTGACTGATGTGGTATTACTTGTTTTCTGCTCCTTTTATCTGGACTTTTCCCAAAACTATATTCCATTTATCCTGTAGGTTATTGATTTTTGTGATATTACTTTTCACATTGATTATTCTATTTCTGATTATCTCTAATTATGTCCACAAATATTCTTAATTGTGTTGAAATTGATTCATTCTCATCAATAGAGATTGTCTTTAGTAAGCTTGAAAATGTTTCAAATGTTCTCTTCATTATTTTATTCTTGTGTTTCTCCCTTAAGTGTTTCTCTATAGCTGTCCTTTCTTTGTATTTATCCACATATAATAGTTGTTCCTTGTAATGTAACTTATTTGGATCTTTCTTCAAAATTGTAAAGTCATTTCTTTCATCTAATTCTTCACTTTTTGAATCTTTATTTCTCTTTTCTTGTGTTTTTGTAATTATAATCATACTTTGTAAGGTTCTTCCAACTTTTTCTTCTTCAATTTCTATTATCTCACTGATAACGGGTTCTATGCCGGTAGCATGTGTTTCATGTTCTATTCTAGTGTATTTATTTATAGCCTCTAGTGTGAGTTTTTCCTCAAGATATTCCTCTTCCTTAGTACTTGTATAATCATCATATTCATCTTGTATTTCAATAGGTATATCTTCTTGTCCCTTTTCAAATCTTATCAGAATGTCTTCTTTTTCTGCAGTAAAAGTCATATTTCATTTTGTAGTGCGTCTTCTTCTACTTCTACTTGAAATCCTCCTAGTAACTTGGATGTTCTTCTCTTTTTAAGAAATCCATTTTCATATCTTGTCATTAACAAATAAATTTCTTCTACACTTGTTCTTGGTTTTGTGATAATCAAAGTTCTTTCTCTACTTAACTTTTGTTTTTCTGTGGCTTTATTCCACCTTATATAGATTTTGTGAAGTAGTTCCTCAAGAATATTCTATCTTAACTCATTTTGAAATATTTTAAACTTGTGTAAGTGAAATACTATTACATCTTCTATAATTTTCTTTTCTTTTTTCCATTTCTTGTACTTGATTTTGTGAATGTGTTTGATAGTTCCATGCTTTCTTATTCCTTCCACTAAGTCATTAGCTATCCTAAGTATTCTTAATCTTGTTTTTTTAATCTCAGGTTCATTATCCTTTCTTTGTATCCTCATTCTTGTTTTTGCTATTGATTTTCCTCTTGTATTCTTCCTTGTTGTAGACTGCGTTGTTCTAGATCTATTTCTTGATGTCTATTCTTTTGCTCCCTTATCGGTAGGTTGTCTATGTTCTTCTTTCTTAGTCTTGATCTTGGTATATGTTGCAAGTATGGTAGTTGATTTCTATTTTCTAACTGTACTACTAACCTCTTCCTTTGATTTATTTTCTTCTGATATTATTCTTCTGTAAAATTCTTCATAGGTTCCAATATATTCTCAATACTTATTATTAATTCATTCTCCTTTGTTTCATATCCATTAGGTTGTAGCCATGAAGTTCATGGTTCCACTACTTTAATTATACATGAATGTGTGCTAACCAAAAAACATGTATCTTTCTCATGTTTCTTAACAATGTTAGGTGGTATCTGATATCTTCCATACATTCTTGCTTGAAATTATTTGAAATAACCCACATTACTGTATTGTAACTACTTCCCAATTGTTCAATATACCTATTGATTTGATTTATAATTGGTTCACCTATTTTCCAATATACTTTACCAATGCCCAAAAAATAATTTTGTACATAGAAAAATATACATACCAATAACGCTCCAAACTTCAATCCTTGTTTCTTGATTTTTATCAGATTCAACATCCTCAGATTCAACATCGGTTGATTTCTCGTCATTTCTACTAAATAATTTCTATTTCCTTTAGTAACTATCTCATATGCAACCTGTAGTGCTCCTCTAGATATGTTGTCTAATTGATTTTCTTGATAGATATTGTATCTGATAACCATTGATGCAAATTTCATTCCTTTATCCATAATGTTTCTTACAACATAAGTTTTCTAATATTTCTTGCAAGTTACTATACCTTGAATTACATTTGTAACAATATCAATGAAATTTTTCTCAGTGTAATCATAAGTTTTTCCTCATTATCGGTGTTTTGCATAGTGATTACCTTGGATTACATTTTGCACCTTACAACTTCATTACATGTTTTAGGTGTGGAAAAATAGGATATACAACATTTGAATCCAAACAGGAAACAATGAAGTGGGAACTAAACCTTGGAGACCATTTGCACTACCATGTTATATTTGATCAAAATTTGGTCATGCCGCCTACAACTACAGATATCATTTTGCTACTGACAATGACAGAGATATAAGAGGAAAAAGAATTGTAAATCAAGAACAAGTCAAAGGGGAAATGAAGAAGATATGGATAAAGAAGGAAGTTGACACAACATCAATGGAAGCCCTTGTTTCGGATGGCGTAGGGTATTCAACCATCAACTAAGCAAGTAAGTAATTTCTTTGGGACTTGAAACTTCATCATAATCATCAATTAGTCCCTTGAATCAATTATGAGTTGGAAACTTCAAATAGCATAAATAGATGCAATAAGTAATTAGGAAAGTTGAAAAATATTAGTATGAGATTATTATCGGTGAATCCATGTTACTATCGATACATAAGGTACATTGTTGGCCTACAATAAATGCTTAAGTAAAAAAAATGTTGGACATCTTAAATCTATATATAATGACACTTTCAAAGGGAATTTGTTAGTATATTTGTTGATATTTCTCATGACTGCATAGAGATTTACATGGATGGTTTTCACAACCTATAAGGAAACCTATGAGGAGGCTTTGTCTAATCTTGGCTGAGTTATGAAATGATGTGAGGAGCATAATCTATCCTTGAACAGTGAAAAATTATTTATGATGATGCAAGAGGGGGTAGTTCTTTGACATTATATCTCTGATATTGGTATTCAAGTTGACCCTACCAAGATAGAAGTAATCATGAACTTGGCCACACCAACAAAACAAAAGGATGTCAGAAGTTTCTTGGGGAATGCTGGCTATTACTAAAGATTCATCAAGGATTTCATAAAAATGGTGGGCCCAATGCATTCCCTTCTCATAAAGGATTCTAAGTTTCTCTGGAGTGCAGCTTGTGATGAGTCTTTCCTATAGCTTAAGTTTATTCTTACCAAGAACCTATTCTAATGGGTCTGAATTGGTCCCTACCATTTCATATTCATATTGATGCTTTTGATTATTATGTGGGGGATGTTCTAGGGAAGAAACAGGATGTTATTGAGCATGCAATCTACATTATAATCAAGAATTTGCATGGACCTGAGCTAAATTATATAGTCACAGATATTGAACTCGTGGATGTCATCTATGCCCTCAACAAAAATTTTCCACTATATCATTGGATATCATATCTATGTATACACTGATCATGCAACCATTAAGTATTTGGCCAACAAACCTACTATCATAGGGAGGTTAGTAAGATGGATTTTACTGCTACAATAATTTGATATCACAATAGTTGATAAAGCTTTCCAAGCTATTGTAGCTGTTGATTTCCTATCAAGGTTGTAGAACATTGATGATTCTCAAATCATTGATTACAATTTTCCTAATGATCACTTGTTTTCCATATCGGCTAAAACTCCCTGGTATGTAGACATTACCAATTATTTGGTCTCCAACAAGGTACCTCCCTACTTTTATTCAAAATAAAAGAGGCTTCTAATAGATAAAGCATTCAATTTCTCTTGGATTGCAAGTTGTCTATTTTATACTGGTCCTGATTGGGTCATGAGAAGATGTGTAAGGGAGGATTAAACGTCTAACATTATTCATTATTTTCATGATGATCCATGTGGAGGTCACTTTGCATGCAAGATAACAACAATGAAAGTGATCATAATAGGTTACTATTGGCCCACTTTATACAAGGATGCAACAAACTACACTAGAAAATGTGACAGATGTCAAAGAATGGGAAAACCTACAAAGTCTAATGAAATGCCTCTATGCCCTCAAGTGGTGGTCACTCCTTTTGAAAAATGGGTCTTAAATTTTGTAGGACCAATCTATCCTCCATCCAATGACAATTATTATATACTAGTTTGCACAGGTTACGTCACTAAGTGGGTGGAAGTCCATGCAATGAAACATGCAAGAGATAACAGACTTAGAAGACAACAACAAGGTTCACACCTTTTGAACTATTGTATGGGAAGTCCTTCATGACTCCCATAGATTTTGAGAACAAGACCTTATACAAAAAAATTGATCTGGATATCGATCCTCCTGTAGCCCAAAGGGAGTAGCTCCTGCAGCTTAATGCTCTTGATGAGATGTAGAAGACAAATCTACTACAAACTGAGTTCAATTGCAATGCAAGAAGTGGCGTGATTCACACATACAAAACAAAAGGTTTTTTCTAGGTGACTGGGCACTACTTTATGATTCATTCTTATAGGAAACCTAAGGTAAGCTAACATCCTATTGGCTTGGGCCTTATAAAACAGAACAAGTTTTTGTAAATGGTGTTGTTCGATTAATAAAAATAGACCTTGTGCACTTTAAGTTACTAGTAAATGGTCATAAAATCTGTCTATACCATAAAATAGCCACAAAGGCTAAGTTCCTACAACAATTTAAGTCTCCTTCTGAAAAGACACCTCCTACAACCGAAGGGAATATCCTTTCGCTTCATTCTTCTCTCTAACTATGTATATGTCATATTGTTCATAATAAAGTTTTCTTTTCTCCAGGAACCCACTCCTTTCCATAATTAAAATGTTTCATTCCACTTCACATTATGAATCTTCAATGTCACTCATTTTTTGACGTCATTCTTATTTCAAGATCTACCTTTTTTAGCAGACCTCATCAAATCTTTCCGAGCTTAAGAACATTCAATGGTAATAACTTCCAGGTATGCATGCAAATTTATTAGCTCTTAGCTTACTTATTTTTACATGATAAAAATTTACTTGTATTTATTAAATAAAATTCACTCCAACATCATTATCCTTCCAATCTACATGTGTGGACACTTGCCACCTTTTTCATAGGGGGTGGAGCTATTAAATGCACTGATAGATTTCCACTCATTATCAATTGATTATTCCTTTGCCCTGTCATGATTTTTTGAAATTTTGTCCTTTTTCATTTAAACTCCAAAGCCATTTGAGCCATTTTTTTGAGTTGATGTGACAATCCCCCTATGAGAATTTTTCTTATTTTGAGAGCCTTGTTTTAATCATTCCAAGAACCCCAGATGTTATCTCCATGATTTTGAAATCAACAGTTTAAACTTTACAAATACTCTCTTCGAGAAGCTCTGTGTGTAAAATCTGAAGCTCAAATAGTAGAAGTATTCAAAATAGTTTATTTTCATAAGAGTAGAGGTAGTGGGTGGTATGATGTGAGGCCTCACCCTGACCCATCATACCTTTACTATTCGATCACACTTTGATACTTTATGTTTTGATACATTGATATACTTTTTGATTATCTTGACAGAGACTCGTGATATTATGTTATGATGACGATTATATTATGTGGATTACATTTTGATATAGATTAGACCTAGAACAGGTGGTTGATTTTGATTATATATGTTTAGATCAGTGAGTTGATGAGAAGACCAAATCATGATTAGACTTGACTATTTCATGGATGTTTTGTCATGGTGATTAAGGAATCCTTATGTTTTAAACATTTCTGTATGAAAATTTCAATTAGGGGCTTAATTATACTTATTGATTAATGATGCTAATTATGAATTGAAAATGTATATTACATGTAATTTTATCATCTTGGACTACTGATGCTCAAAGTTTAGTGTGTAGGAAAGGGAACCATGGAATTTTTTGGAGAATCAGGGCTAAACATATGTGAATTGAGTAAGCCAAGGTTTAATCCAATAAGGGGTTGAAACCTCATTGTAATGTGACCCATGTTGTAAATGTAATTTGAATGTGTGTTAATATTTTAAATTTATGTTGTTTTTTGGACATGTCATTGTGAATGTGATGTGTATTTTGTTTGGTGTCACTTGACACTTGTGTTGTTCATGTGGATAGTGACATGTCATTTAGGGCTTGGGAAAGAATCATCTATCCTTATATGATATTATATTAATCACTTGCATATAGATGCCTTGTAGGGATCACATCATGTTGGAACTCGAATTTGAACCTTAGGGGTACTTTGGAGGGTTTAAAAGTGACCCTAGAGTGTATTTTTGACCAAAATTAGTTAACCCTAAGGGGTTACCTTGGTTTAGGGCTAGTTTTTACATATGGGAGAAACCTAGGTCACCATTATGACTCTCCAAAATGCCTACTTTTCAAAAGTGGAAAAAATAGAGATGGTCTCATGCATCTAACTTGTCCCACACTTCTTGCTAAACTCACAATTAAGAGGGGAGACAAATAGGCTAGTTGTCATGTCTCATTATTGCTAGTTCTTGAGTACACTTTTGGGGTTCCTTTTAGAGGGTATTGGGAGACTTAGTGGGTGTTCACCCACTCTCTAATTTTAGAGACAATTAGGGTTTTACAAGGAGGACGGATAAGGATTTGGGCTCTTCTCAAGTTTCATTTTTCTATAACACATTTGGAAGGTTGGTTTCCCTTGCCATGAAGTGCTTGTTTTGTTGCAATAAGATTTGGATGTTATTGTTTTATGAATATGAAATCTTGTATGGGATTCATGTATGTAATCTTGTATAGTGTTTTAGTATGTAAATTTTATTGTCATGTGCTAGGTTGGGAATGCATTTATATTTCTGTATCAACTCTTGTTCTTTTGGATTGGGAGTGTTGTTCATGGGAGTTAAGACATTACTCACCCTTTCGGAAGGGAAGAAGTGGCCTTGGGTGAAGGGGTTAGTTGGGCTCTCCATTATAGTGAGAGTCTCTTCTCTTAGAAAGAGGGATAATTTCATGGAGTATGGGCTCCATGAATCCATGTTGGAAATATTATGTCTTGACATAGAAATGGCCAATGTGTATATAGAAGGAATGTCAATGTAGCCTTGGAGAGACATGGAGAAAAACTTTTGCTGAGAAATTTAGAAATTGTAATGGCATTCTCCTTTGAAAATCCCACCTTCACCCTACTTCTATAGATTTGTAAAACTCATTTGGGAAACCTTGATTGGGATTTTATTGTTGTTTTTGTGGATATAAAATGTTGTAAAAATTCAGATGTGAAATATTGTTTAGCCTTGGTTCTCTAAGCTTGGGGGTGGCCTCCTTGAGGCCTTGGTTGGTAGGTGAGCTTCTCATGGTATCCCTCATAAAATTTGTAGGTTTTTGAAGTCATGAAGATGGTGCAAGAATATTGAAAGAAATCCCTATTTGGGGGTAGTTGTGTGTAAGCAACTTCAATGTTGCATAGTCACTCTTGTATTGAAATTTATTTTTGTTGATTGTTGAAATGTTCAATTTTGAAGCTTCTCAAGCTAGATGTGGAGAGATATCCTTCTTTATGTAATGATTTATTAAAGAAAAATATGTTGTGTACCATCCAAGTATTGTGTAAATTTATCATCTTGAAGATGTTGAAATATAGATTGTAAGATTACTGTGTTGTAAAAGATAGAATCTTTAGTTCATGAATATTGCATTTTAATTCCTAAAAGAAAAGAAGTTAATTATCCATGTATAGAAGGATACCCAATATTGAAAGAGAAGGACAGTATATATAGTTTCATTCCCTACAATCTTAAGGAATTTTGCATCTTGAAACCTCCATAGATTCAACTCTCTTCAAACAAAAAAATCTCCATTTCAATTGCAGCTCTTGAGAGGAAGAAGTATCCTTGCTATCAAAAATAAATCAAAACTATTTAGTATAATAATATGAAATTCAACTAATATTATTAGTCCTTAAATTATATTACTCAATAAATCTATCCTAATGCACACTATGATCCTTTGCAAAAATTGAACTAAGTAAATCAAAATGGAAAAGCTTATATCAAACAAAGCCCATAGCACTTTCCAGATTTAGAGCTAAAATGCTCTCTGAAATTTGTATGGGAAAGAGAATATTATATTTAACACAAAGAATATTCCTTTTCCAAAGTGCTTTATCCCTAATTAAATTTGTAATCTAATCTCATTAACAAAATCAGGTTTTAACTTCTAAACTCTAAAATTAACCCACCTTTACCTCTTACCTTTTTGCCTAACTTTTTTGCCTAAACATTGGTTTGTGCTAAGTTTAAAATAAAATAAATCACTTTATCAAAAAGGGGCTGCACTACTTGGGATGTGCCACCCTTTCCCCTTGCTGTCATACTCTGCAATTTCTGACATGAGTTTTGCTAAGTCAACTCCCTTCATAACATGCGAAATTTCCTTAGGAGATGGAAGTTTGTTTGGTGGGCCACAACAAACCATCATCACCTCCTCCTGGAAAACTGCGCCACCTTCCCTAGGTTCTTCTTGCCATGTGAAATCCTATGTATTGGAAGGTGAGATAGGTGGTGTGGCCCCCCAAAACAGTCCTCTTTTGACCTACCCTTGCTCTTGGGAATTCAATCCCCTTCCTCCAATGCTTTTTTTTTGGGGGGGGGTTTTAGGCTTTGTCATAGGAAATGGTAAATTCATAAGTTAATGGATAGTTAGGATTAGTATTTTGTTAGATAGATTAGATTATTTAGTAATTAGTTGATAGTTAAATTAGTTAATGAGGCCTTTTTCTATATTGTTTTAATTCTTATTTTGATAGCATTTTCTTTTGCACATTAAACTAATTCTTTTTGATGTAACATAATTCATTAGGCATATAACTTTAGTGTTTTAATTTTAATTGGTATTGGAATCATTTAGTGTATTAAATATATTTTAATTTTAATTGGCATTGGAACCATTTATCAATATTATAGTTAATCATTTTAAATGGGTACTTAGCATTATTTGTTTAGGTTAATTTATAATTGTGAGATTTGTGAATCTAATTATAAGGGATTTTTTTCTAAAGTATTGATTAGTCTATTAGAGAGACGGATTTGCTCAATTGATTCAATTGTATAGATAATGTTAAATTTTAATTTATTATCAAAATAAAGGGGGATTATATTGCTCTTGTCTTCAAGGGGTTAGGGGTTATGCTCGATTTCAATTAAAAGTTAATTTAAATTTTGAATTAGAGGATATTTCAAGTGTCTAATAAAAAGGTTAATTTAAAGTTGTATGTTAAGAATTGATGGATTAGGAATGCACATGTTTTCATCATAGGGGAATAATTTTATTAATGATGTTAGTAGGTTAGGAAATCAGATTTGATTTCAACTATTGGATTTTAATTAATAGTTGTTTGGTATAGTTAAATTATTATCCAATTTTAATCTTGTCAATTGTTAAATGTTTTATGTATGTTGTTTAATAGGGAGTAGAATATTAATCTAACCGTAACTAGACTTGAATGGATTAAGTTGTAATCTAGGCTAAAAGTTAAGTAACCATTAGGGCAACCTAGATCAACATATGTTCATAACCACTAACTACCATCATAATTCTAAACATGGGATCAGAGTTAGATCAACCTGAGTTGAGTATTCATATAACCCGTGGAACAAGTTGATATCCAATTCTACATCAATTTATGGCATGACCCTTATTTAGTCTGTCTATATACCTTGTAATTTGAAGGTTAACTCTATTTTTTATCACATTTTCAACTCAACCATTGTTAGTTTTACGTACTTATGTGATTTTAAAAAAATAAAAATTGTGTGTGTGTTTTGCCCTCATTTTGGGCATGACAATTTCCTATCAGAGCCAGTGTTTCGACACAAGGAACCTAACCCATTACATTTCAAATCATTCAAAACTTAAATCATTCTGTAGGATGCCTGCGGTCACCAGATCTAACAGATGAGGCAGAGGTCGTAGAGCTCCCCATGTGGGGGCAGGTCAGGAGGATCCACCACCTCCGAACCCTAACCAAGATATTATGGATGTTCTCCAAAATATGATTGGGGTGAATTAGCAAAGACTACCACCCGTAATTCAGCAGTAGGTTCCCAAAGGGGAAGCACATGTTTCAGAGAACAAGAGAGTTGTTATCATAGAGAGGAGTAGGAGTCCTCCACCTAGGTCTGTTGAGGGTCATGATGATCAGGAGGGTGAGTCAGTCCATCAGGTTGTAATACCATGTGAGCATGAGATACGTACTAGGGAGAGGCCCCCTAGAGATGTGGGAGATGAGATCCGAGAGTCATTACAACTCTAGCCATCCTTGTTTTTGGGATCCACTAATGGGTCAGTAGTAGAGGCCTGGTTACAGAGTTTATAGCGATGTTTTGGATTGAGCCCTTATGGGAGTAATCTAAAGGCATGACTTGTAGTACATCTCCTATGGGAGAATGCTTCCACTTGGTGGGAGAAGGAGGTGTCCATAGGTGGAGTGAGTACTGACACACTCACTTGGGAGACTTTTGTGGCCCATTTCTGTGAGAGATATCTCTCTGAGAATTTCAGATAGAGATAGATAGAGGAGTTCCATGATCTCCAAGAGAGAGGCCTCACAGTGAACCAGTATGAGAGCTAGTTTCTTGAGCTCCTTCCATATGTTGATTACAGGAAGGAAGAGAAATTACGTATTCACTATTTCATTAAGGGACTTAATATGTCTCTTCAGAGCATAGTACACCTAGCATTCCCTACCATGTTCAGAGGGGCAATTGAGATGGAACTTGTAGTCGAGGATATCCATACTAGATAGGAGTCTTGAGATCAGTCCCAACACTGAAACCCCTCTTCCCAGCAGGCAGGACAATAGAGACCCCCTTAGAAAGGGAAAAAAAATCATTCAGCAATATCCTTTAAGGGTCAACAGTCTTAGCAGCAGAGATCCCAGCAAGATTCCAGACAGAGGCATTCATCGGGTTATCAGGGATCTAATCCCAAATAGTGGTAGTCTTAGGGCCCTAGATAGGATCATAGGACATAGACCCCTTAGACACAGTCAGCTAGGACTCAATAGTCCTCTAGGGGTGGATATAGTGGTTCTAGCAGGACCAGAGGGTCACAATAGCCTAGGACATAGGGAGTGCAGATTCAGAGCCGTGGACCATGTTACACTTGTGGTGGTATGGGTCATTTAGTGAGAGAGTGCCCACAGGGATAGTCAGTCAGTGGTCAGAGAGGGGCTACCTCAGAGCCTACAGTTGGAGATATGGGTAGATCCCATAGAATTTTTGCAGCGATTGATAACCGCTAGGCCGAGCACCAGGCCACAGTTATTGAGGCCACAAGTATGATTCAAGGTATCATTGTTTTTATCTTATTTGATTCAGGAGCCAAAGACTCCTTTATATCTCCCTATGTAGTGGAGCATTGTGGGTTGGTGGTAGTTAGATAGGATGTTAGTTGGGAGGTTGGGTTAGCTTAAGGAGCTAGAGTCTCCATTAGTTCCCTAGTTTGCACTTGTCAAATTCAGATTGGAGACCTTATCACAATGACTGATCTCTACATTACCCTCTAGGTTCTTATGATGTAGTCCTTGGCATGGATTGGCTATGTGCCCACAGTGCCAAGGTGGATTGTTGTCAGAAGAGGGTCGAGTGTG
The DNA here is from genome assembly GCA_018584345.1 of Thuja plicata. Classification (NCBI taxonomy): domain Eukaryota; kingdom Viridiplantae; phylum Streptophyta; class Pinopsida; order Cupressales; family Cupressaceae; genus Thuja; species Thuja plicata. Next base: position 1,953,192 of record MU224395.1, read on the forward strand.
TTGATGATCACAACACTTCTATGGTGATATTTGGGGTACAAAGACCCGTATCCCTTTGCATTATTTCTGCTATGCAGCTTAGGAAGTGCATGCAAAAGGGATGTTAGTTATTTTCCATCACCATTAGTGATAGAGAGGAGGATTCAGGAGGGGAGCCTTCACTCGAGGATTATCCTATTCTTCAGGAGTTTGTGGATGTATTTCCTACCGAGCTACTTGGTATGCCTCCACCTAGGGTAGTTGATTTTCACATAGATCTTGTATCAGGAGCTGAGCCAGTATCTAGAGCACCTTACAGGATGACCACACATGAGCTCAATGAGCTCAAGATTCAGTTAGAAGAGCTCTTGGAGAAAGGACATGTCTGACCTAGTGTATCACCTTGGGGTGCACCTGTGATTTTTGTGAAGAAGAAGGATGGGTCACTTCAATTGTGCATTGATTATCGACACTTGAATAAAGTAACAATTAAGAACTGATACCCACTTCCCAAGATTGATGATCTATTTGATCAGTTACAGGGTGCCCGAGTATTCTCAAAGATAGATCTAAAGTCAGGGTACCATCAGTTACAGATTGTGGAAAGTGATATCCACAAGACTACTTTTCACACGAGGTATGGTCACTATGAGTTCACTGTAGTGCCATTTGGCCTCACGGATGCTCCAGCTATGTTCATGAGCCTCATGAACAGAGTATTTTGTACATTTCTAGATAAATTTGTGGTAGTATTCCTCGATGATATTTTGATATATTCTCACAATGAGGAGGAGCATGAGGAGCATCTGAGATAGGTTCTGTAGCATTTGAGAGAGAATCAATTATATGGAAGCTTGTTAAAGTGTGCCTTCTTTAGACCTAAGGTGCATTATCTTGGTCATGTTATATCTGATGATGGGATCTCTATAGACCCATCGAAGATTAGATCTATTATGGATTGGCTAGCACCCACTAGTGTCACTGAGGTTAGAAGTTTTATGGGCTTAGTAGCGTATTACAGACGCTTCATGGAAGGATTTTTTAGAGTAGCACATCCCATCACCTCCCTTTAGAGAAAAGGGAAGAGGTATGAATGGATAGAGAAGTGTGAGAGAGCTTTCAAGGAGCTCAAGAGAGCTCTCACTAGTGCACCAATTTTAGCAGTGCCAAATTCTTTGGTAGATTTTGTTGTATGTACTGATGCTTTATTGGATGGTTTAGGAGCAGTCCTTATGTAGGAGGGTCATCCTATAGCTTTTGAGTCTAGGAAGCTAAAGACTCACAAACTTAATTATCCTACTCATGACCTAGAACTCGCAGTGGTGGTTCATGCTTTAGTAAGATGGCGACATTTCCTTCTAGGTCACCTATTTGAGCTTCATTTAGATCACCAAAGCCTACAGTAAACCTTTACTCAGCCCAATCTTAATGCTAGGTAGAGGAGATGGATGGAGTTTTTGTGTGAGTATGATTTTGATGTTCATTACATCAAGGGGAAAGAGAATGTAGTTGCAGATGCCTTGATTAGGAGGCGACATAAACTCTCATCTATGACTTCTAGTACAGATTTGAGGGACTACATTTTGCATAAATTGCCAGGGGATGGATTATATGTGGAGATTTTTCAGTTTATCCCTTCTTAGAGACCCCTGGAGGGGAAATTTGTAGAGTATTCCTTAGAGTTTGATGGACTTCTATGTCATAGGGGACGCATCTATGTACCTTCTACGGGTGACTTGTGGGAGTTTATTCTACTTGAGGCTCATAAAGCACCTTATGCAGCTCATCCAGGAGTTAATAAATTGTATGTCGATATGAGACAAATGTACCATTGGTCGGGTATGAGATTGTAGATTCCCAACATAGTTGCTAGATGTCTAGAGTGCCAGAGAGTGAAGGCAGAGCATAGTCATCTAGGTGGGCTCCTGCAACCACATGAGATTGCTGAGTGGAAGTGGGATACTATATCTATGGACTTCATTGTTGGTCTCCCTATGTCTTCTCATGGCCATGATGCTATCTTGGTGACAGTCAACACATTGACCAAGGTTGCCCACTTCTCACCTATGCATACTACATTCACAACATGAGATGTAGCTTAGGTCTTCTTGCAGGATATTGTCAGACTTCATGGCACTCCCCATAAGATCATCTCTGATAGAGACTCCTTGTTCACATCAACCTTTTGGAGAGAGTTACAGGCAGCGTTGGGCACTAGGCTCAGTTTTAGTATAGCATATCACCCTCAGACAGATGGCCAGACTGAGAGGGTTAACCAGGTATTGGAGGACATGTTGCACATGTATGTGATGGACCATCAAGTCAAGTGGCAGGAATACCTACATCTAGTCGAGTTTTCCTATAATAATGGGCATCATTCTTCTATAGGTATGCCACCATATAAAGCCTTGTATGGTAGACCATGTAGGACACCACTAAGTTGGGATACGATCGATGATAGAGTATCTATTGGACCTCAACTAGTCAAGGATATGGAGCAGCAGTTTGTCTTAATTAGACAATTCCTTAGGGAGGCTCAAGATTGATAGAAGAAGTATGCAAATGCAAAGAGGGTTGATCATGAGTATATGGTTGGAGATAGGGTCTTCTTGAGAGTGTGCCCGCATAAGAGTCCAAACTATTTTAGAAAGGGCTCTAAGTTAGCGTCTCACTTTGTTGGACCTTTCAAGATATTGGAGAGGATTGGACCAGTTGCCTACCATCTAGCCTTGCCACCCAGTCTGTCACACATCCACGATGTGTTTCATGTATCTGTGCTACAAAAATATATTTATGATGAGTCTCACATTATAGATTGGGATGCCTTGTAGGTGGAGTCAAACAGACAACTAGCACTAGAGCCCATTTGTATTATAGCCTAATGGACCCTTGTACTTTGAGGCCGAGAGCTAGACCAGGTTAGGGTCCAGTGGGATTGTTATGATGAGGCCAAAGCTTCATGGGAGGATGCAACACAGATGAGATCTCAGTACCCATCATAGCTTTACTACTCGATCACACTTTGATACTTTATGTATTGATACATTGATACACTTTTTGATTATCCTGACAGAGACTCGTGATATTATTTTATGATGATGATTATATTATGTGAATTACATTTTAATATGGATTAGACCTAGAATAGGTGGTTGATTTTGATTATATATATTTAGATCAGTGAGTTGATGAGAAGACCAAATCATGATTATACTTGACTATTTCATGCATGTTTTGTCATGGTGATTAAGGAATCCTTATGTTTTAAACATTTATGTATGAAAATTTCAAATAGGGGCTTAATTCTGCTTATTGATTAATGTTGCTAATTATGAATTTAAAATATATATTACATGTAATTTTATCATCTTGGACTACAGATGCTCAAATTTTAGTGTGTAGGAGATGGAACCATGGAATTTTTTGGAGAATCAAGGCTAAACACATGTGAATTGAGTAAGCCAAGGTTTAATCCAATAAGGGGTTGAAACCTCATTGTAATGTGACTCTTGTTGTAAATGTAATCTGAATGTGTGTTAATAGTTTAAATTTATGTTGTTGTTTGGACATGCCATTGTGAATGTGATGTGTATTTTGTTTGGTTTCACTTGACACTTGTATTGTCTATGTGGATAGTGACATATCATTTAGGGCTTGGGCAAGAATCACCTAACCTTATATGATATTATATTAATCACTTACATATAGATGCCTTGTAGGGATCACATCATGTTGAAACTCGGATTTGAACCTTAGGGGTACTTTGGAGGGTTTAAACGTGACCCTAGAGTGTATTTTTGACCAAAATTAGTTAACCCTAAGGGGGTACCTTGGGTTAAGGCTAGTTTTTACCTATGGGAGAAACTTAGGTCACCATTATGACTCTCCAAAATGCCTACTTTTCAAAAGTGGCGAAAATAGAGATGGTCTCATGCATCTAACTTGTCCCACACTCCTTGCTAAACTCACAATTAAGAGGGGAGACAAAAAGGGTAGTTGTCATGTCTCATTATTGCTAGTTCTTGAGTACACTTTTGGGGGTCTTTTTATAGGGTATTGGGAGACTTAGTGGGTGTTCACCCACTCTCTAATTTTAGAGATAATTAGGGTTTTGGAAGGAGGAAGGATAAGGATTTGGGCTCTTCTCAAGTTTAATTTTTCCATAACACATTTGGAAGGTTGGTTTCCCTTGCCATGAAGTGCTTGTTTTGTTGCAAGAAGATTTGGATGTTATTGTTTTATGAATATGAAATCTTGTATGGGATTCATGTATGTAATCTTGTATAGTGTTGTAGTATGTAAATTTTATTGTCATGTGTTGGGTTGGGAATGCATTTGAATTTTTGTATCAAATCTTGTTCTGTTGGATTGGGAGTGTTGTTCATGGGAGTTAAGGCATTACTCACCCTTTGGTAAGGGAAGAAGTGGACTTGGGTAAAGGGGTTAGTTGGGCTCTTCGTTGTAGTGAGAGTCTATTCTCTTGAAGAAGAGGGATAATTTCATGGAGTATGGGCTCCATGAAGCCATGTTGGAAATATTATGTCTTGGCATAGAAATGGCCAATGTGTATATGGAAGGAATGTCAATGTAGCCTTGGAGAGGCATGGAGAAAAACTCTTGTTGAGAAATTTGAAAATTATAATGGCATTATCCTCCTTGGAAAATCTCACCTTCACCCTACTTCAATGAGTTTGTAAAACTCATTTGTGAGACCTTGATTGGGAGTTTATTGTTGTTTTTGTGCATATAAAATGTTGTGAGAATTTGGATGTGAAATCTTGTTTAGCCTTGGTTCTCCAAGCTCGGGGGTGGCCTCCTTGAGGCCTTGGTTGGTAGGTGAGCTTCCCATGGTATCCCTCATGAAATTTGTAGATTTTTTAAGTCATGAAGATGGTGCAAAAAGCTTGAAATAAATCTCTATTTGGGGGTAGTTGTGTGTAAGCAACTTCAATGTTGCATAGTCACTCTTGTATTAAAATTTATTTTTGTTGATTGTTGTAATGTTCAATTTTGAAGCTTCTCAAGCTAGATGTGGAGAGATATCCTTATTTATGTAATGATTTATTAAAGTAAAATATGTTGTGTACCATCTAAGTATTGTGTAAATTTATCATCTTGAAGATGTTGAAATATAGATTGTAAGATTACCGTGTTGTAAAAGATAGAATCTTTAGTTCATGAATATTGCATTTTAATTCCTAAAAGAAAAGAAGTTAATTATCCATGTATAGAAGGATACCCAATATTGAAAGAGAAAGACAATATATATAGTTTCATTCCCTACAATCTTAAGAAATTTTGCATCTTGAAACCTCCATAGATTCAACTCTCTTCAAACAAAAAAATCTCCATTTCAATTGCAGCTCTTGAGAGGAAGAAATATTCTTGCTATCAAAAATAAATCAAAACTAGTTAGTATAATAATATGAAATTCAACTTATATTATTAGTCCTTATAGTATATTTCTCAATAAATCTATCCTAATTCACACTATGATCCTTTGCAAAAATTGAACCAAGTAAATCAAAATGGAAAAGCTTATATCAAACAAAGCCCATAGCACTTTCCAGATTTAGAGCAAAAATGCTCTCTAAAATTTGTATGAAAAAAGAAATATTATATTTACCACAAAGAATATTCCTTTCCCAATGTGTTTTATCCCTAATTAAATTTGTAATCTAATTTCATTAACAAAATCAGATTTTTACTCCTAAACTCTAAAATTAACCCACCTTTACCTCTTACCTTTTTGCCTAACCTTTTTGCCTAAACATTGGTTTGTGCTAAGTTTAAAATAAAATAAATCACTTTATCAAAAAGGGGCTGCACTACTTGGGATGTGCCACCCTTTCCCCTTGCTCTCATACTCTGCAATTTATGACATGACTTTTGCTAAGTCAACTCCCTTCATAACATGTGAAATTTCCTTGGGAGATGGAAGTTTGTTTGGTGGGCCACAGCAAACCATCATCACCTCCTCCTAGAAAACCGTGCCACCTTCCCTAGGTTCTTATTTCCATGCAAAATCCTATGTATTGTAAGGTGAGATAGGTGGTGGGCCACCCCAAAACAGTCCTCTTTTAACCTGCACTTGCTCTTGGGAATTTGGTCCCCTTCCTCCAATGTTTTTTTTTGTTTGGGTTTTTAGGCTTTGTCATAGGAAATGGTAAATTCATAAGTTAATGGATAGTTAGGATTAGTAGTTTGTTAGATAGATTATATTATTTAGTAATTAGTTGATAGTTAAATTAGTTAATTAGGCTGTTTTCTATATTGTTTTAATTCTTATTTTGATTGCATTTTCTTTTGCACATTAAACTAATTCTTTTTGATGTAACATAATTCATTAGGCAGATAACTTTATTGTTTTAATTTTAATTGGTACTGGAACCATTTAGTGTATTAAACATGTTTTAATTTTAATTGGCATTAGAACCATTCATCAATATTATAGTTAATCATTTTAAATGGGTACTTAGCATTAGTTGTTTAGGTTAATTTATAATTGTGAGATTTGTGAATCTAATTATTAGGGATTTTTTTCTGAAGTATTGATTAGTCTATTAGAGAGATGGATTTTCTCAATTGATTCAATTGTATAGTTAATGTTAAATTTTAATTTATTATCAAAATAAAGGGGGATTATATTGCTCTTGTGTTCAAGGGGTTAGGGGTTATGCTCGATTTCAATTAAAAGTTAATTTAAATTTTGAATTAGAGGATATTTCAAATGTCTAATAAAAAGGTTAATTTAAAGTTGTATGTTAGGAATTGATGGATTAGGAATGCACGTGTTTTCATCATAGGGGAATAATTTTATTAATGATGTTAGTAGGTTAGGAAATCAGATTTGATTTCAGCTATTGGATTTTAATTAATAGTTGTTTGGTATAGTGAAATTATTATCCAATTTTAATCTTGTCAATTGTTAAATGTTTCATGTATGTTGTTTAATAGGGAGTAGAATATTAATCTGACTGGGCTTGAGCTAGTAGTTAATGTTAACTAGAACTAGACTTGAACGGATTAAGTTATAATCTAGGTTAAAAGTTAAGTAAGCATTAGGGAAACCTAGATCAGCATATGTTCATAACCACTAACTACCATCATGATTCTAAACATGGGATCAGAGTTAGATCAACATGAGTTGAGTATTCATATAACCTATGGAACAATTTGATACCCAATTTTACATCATTTTGTGGCATGACCCTTATTCAGTTTGCGTATATACCTTGTAATTTGAATGTTAACTCTATTTTCTATCACCTTTCCAACTCAACCATTGTTAGTTGTACATACTTGTGTACTTTTAAAAAAAAAAATTGTGTGTGTCTTTTTCCCTAGTTTTGGGCATGACATTTATTTTGGAAATAAATAAGCATTGGCAGGGTTGGCTATTTCTCAAAATCAGTGGACCATCTATACAACATTAACCAGTTGATCACTCATCCTTGTTGCAAGACCAAACGAGCATGCAAACGTTCAATAATATAGGGTGGATAACAATTTTTCTTTTGTTAAATGGATATACCGAAGAGATAGACCTATAATTTCTAAGAACTTTGAAAAATGGAGAGGCCCATGTAAAGGGCCTAAGGGTAGTCGCTACAAAAGCACAGATTGTTGAATTTTTAGGACTTCTGGCTGTGGGAGAAGCTTATCCTCATGGAAATGATACAAGGTCAGCATGAGCCAAATTCACCATTCCAAATAACCCAAGGCTTGAGGTAGACAAACAAGGAGAAAAATATTGCCCCTACCTGAGGCATATCAACAATTGGTTGTCCACATTATTAGGTATTTGAATTGTGAATGTCGTATCTCATTTCTGCATGTAGTACATTTCAAATTACTTAGTCATTTACAACATGGGCGTCATGTGAATGTGCCCAATTTTGTCTATGCCATGTTGAATTTAAGTTAGAAGAAGTCAGAAGAGGATGTCAACATGTCATAACCCATTAAGGGTTGATAAAATTATTAGTGGAAAGGTCTTTAAGAGATGTGTCCCCCATGAGCTAGAAGGAACTTGTTTTGGCCCAAGAAGTGCGATTAATCAATCTAGTGTCTGATTAGAGGGTTAATGAGGAAAAAATTAATTTCCTAGAAGAAAATTCAGCTCTAGCATAGGATTTTTCTACCTATAACCCTTTCTTGAGGAAGCAGGGAAAGAAATTAGGGCATCAAGAAGTCCAAACCTTCATTTTGAAGCAGTTCAGCATGAGATACATGTAGCATCGTAAGATTCTACAACTCAAAGAAGAAATTAGAGAGACAAGGGGAAAGGAAAAATGACTAAGGATGTATCTAAGAAGGAAGCAATAATCACTCCCAAACTCACCTCCATAGGTTCCAGGAGTAGAAAACCTAATGTTGATACTTCTCCATCTCCTGCGACTACTGCTTCTAAGAAAAAGAATTACTCAAAGAACTCTCTTTTAGCTACTACAAAAATGCCTCCAAGAAGAATTATTTGGCTCCATACATGAGATATAGTAGCACCAGACACAACTTCCAAGGCCATGCAAGAAGATGTTCAAGAAATTCCCATAGGAGAACCATTGGAAGATCAACCCCAAGAAAATGTTAGCATCCCACTTCAGGAATTCCAATACATAAGTGAGGAAGTTCCTACAACCTAATCTTTTGAAGAAGCAATTAATCACCAAATGAAGAATGTTAATCATCCCTTATTTTGGGAAGGGAGTTAAGAGAAAGATGTCCAGGTTGCTACAACTAAACAATTTATAGATCACAACACTTCATGGAAAATGATAGTATGGAAACCTCTGTCTGAGAATGAATTAACACAGGGTATTGAAAAGGATAGATATGAAGAGAAAAATGAGGGGCCTGACCCAAAAGGTGAATAAATAGTCCAAGAAAAGGTAACTTTTCAATCTCTATCTCTAGATTTTTATAAACAAATGTAGTATGAAAAATATATGTGGGAAATAGAGATGAATTAATTGAGGAAATAAATTAATAAGCAGAAATAGGAAGTCTAAGATCTGCAACACAAGTTAGATATAGTCATGGGATTGATTCCTAAAATAATGGAATGTAGACCACCTCCAAGTCTGTATGCATTGTGCATTGAGGAACAATATCTTTTGTTCAAATTAATCAAAGTTTTTAAGGAACTTAATCCAAGCATATTTTCACCACAACAATTTGTGGATGCTTACGATAGGTCACCTAACTCTATCAGAAATATTTTGTGTGAGTTCTACCTGCACAGTTATGTTGTTCCATCTGAGCCCAATTGTAATCCATTATTGTTCATTGGAGATATACATTTTTCATCCCTTATGTCATGGGCAAGAAATGAAATTAATTACGGAGAACAATTTAGGAAATATAGGGAAAAGGAACAAGCAATAAAGCTTCTCGTAAGACCAAAAAATGGTAAACCCCAGAGAATACATTATGACTAGCTTGAAATAGCCTATGGGTTCCATAAACCAGACTATAGAAATAATATGCTAGGTCTCAGGGAATAGGTTTATAATAATTTTAAAAAAAATTCTATATCATGAGGGGTAAAGGGAAAGAGAAGGTATTATGCAGAGATGGAGCATATTAACTATGGAATTAAGGAAGGTTGAACCACACAACCTTATAAATTTTAGAGCTATAATGTAGAGGGTTCGTTGGTACATCCACTTAGGCAGACATGTCAGGCTAGAGCTATGGGTTCCTCTTACTTTCTAACCTCCTCTCTCTCCTGTGGCCTCTATATAGTTGCATAGATAATGAAATAAATGAGCAGTTAGAGGTACACTGCAAGAAAAAATGAGAAAGAATGAATGGGTTTTATTGGTGCCTTAGTAGCACTAGTGGGAGTGAAACTATAGTGGGGGATTTCATAATGCTTTTCCAGATCCATGATATTACAGTTCCTAAGGACAGACACTAAATTTTGTAGGGGGAAATGATAGGACATATTTATGTCATCTTTTAAACCCCTACTACTATGTCTAGAATATTTTTTTCCATACTTTGTTTCCTATCTTATTATGCTTTTCTTGAAACTAGTTACCATTTTCATGACATTAAGTGGCATGCATCCACATGGGAATTTGATATGTTTATAAGACTTTGACATGCATACATGACCATGAATTCTATGTACTAAATATGATAAATTTGTAATTATGTTTTCATAAGCTGTTAGCTGTTTGGATGAAAATGTGTGTATGCATGTTTTGGTACATTTTATTGTCAATGTCTTTGTTCTAAAATCTTGATGCAGATCTTGATTAGTGAATTAGAATGACTAGGTATTGTGTTGGTCAGTCAGACCTGGTCATAAAGTAAAATGATCAATGAAGGGCTAGTGCAATAAAGGTTATGGTTCTGGGAAGATGAAGCTGGTAGCAACTAAGCAATGATTGGGTCAAGAATTTTTTCTCTTCTAAAGGAAATCTAGGAAACATAAAGAAGATATATCTCTTCTTCATTCCTGTTGTAATAGTTTTTTTCCTATGTTGATGGATGATCTCTTTCCTATTTTCTAGAGTTTCAATAAATTCTCAGCCCATTTTCATGGTGTGAGCAAATTAGTAGTTAGATTTCCTTTCCTTTAAATAAAGCCCCACTCTTTCATGAGAGGGAACGACATTAGTAGTTTTTAGAAGTTATTTTCATTCGGTCATATTTTTCCAATTTTTATTAATACAATTGTACTTTGTTCTTGAATCAATGAAATAGTATAGTGTTGAAAGTTCATACTGTGTAATTGAGTTTTTCCCAATACTCATCCAAGGGGGCCCACTTGGTGAGGAATCCATATTAGCTATCTTCATTTACTGTATATTTCATTTTTGTAACTTGTTCCAATTGTGGTGTTGAAATTGTTCTTGTAGACAAAGTAGTAGGTTCATTATCACTTCCTATAGCCAAAGAGACAGAAGAGCCAAAGCATTCTAGTTTTGAGTTTCAAGCATTTCCTTCTTCAAGCTTTAGCATTCCTGCATTTATCTTTCAAATCATTTGTTTCCTACAGTAGTAGATTAGCTTCCTTTCAACAATTTTTTTCTGCAAAAATTATAGGTTAGCATGGTCTGAGTCATCTCTTGGTGCATATATTTTTCTGGCCTGTTTTAAGTAGCATGTCCCTGGACTAATAATTAAAAGAGTTTTTATGATAAGGAGGATAGATTCTCGAATAGGATGTCTAATCCTTGAGTCTTTGTAATAAGCCTAGTTTTTTATTCCTTTCTAAAACCGATCAAGCATACACAAAATGTAACATTTAAGTATAAGTTATTATACTTAAGTTACATTTTATGTGTATACTTTCAGGATTATTGAGAGTGGTTTCATCTTCATATGAGTTAAGATAAAGATTCTAGTTTTTTAGGGTTTTTAGGAAACATCAGACTTTGCCAAATTTTAAGAATCAACATATTGTCCCCAGCATGAGTCCAATGGACTATTGATTGTAACCTTCTATCTCCACCCTGTCACACAAAACATTTATTTTTGTTGGTTTCAAGTTTTAATAATCTATTTGTCTTTTGCAACATTTTAGGGTTAAAGACTTTAAGATTACTAATATTTCTCATGTAGGTTTCCTTCGATTTTAATGGATTTTTGGAATTAACTTGTATACTTTAAACACTAGTCTTTCAATGCATCTTGCTTAAAGGAATTAACCACATCCAATCTTGAATGACTTAAGGAAAAACAATCACAACTTTCTTACATGCTTTCGTTCTTGATGTGTGGGAAATAAATTGAACTTGCATGCTTAACCATACTATTGTGTCTTTTTCTTAGGTATAAAACACTTAGTTATTCTAATTAGGTTCAATTTGGAAAGATAACTATTTTTGGTGTGTTTGAAGAAGTGTTTCTCAACACTTCATTTGAGCTATTTCCATTAGATAGATCCCTTATAGTAAGTGACACGTCAAATAAAATATAGTTGTATCCTCTCCCCTTTCCATCATGGACTTTGGGAGAAGAGAAATATTATCTTATCCTTGCTTCTATAGACGCCTGTCTAGAGGGTGCATTTCCCCTTTAGAGGGCAACCTCAAACTGGTAAATACCCCAATTGGTATATAAATAAGATACTGAACAAAGGCTTGGCTTACATCCCACCAAACTCAAGCAAGGCATATTGATGATAGTATGGATCGGGTGAATTATCCCTAAGTATCCAACATGGTCAAATAGGCTTTTCAATGAGTCACATGTGTACAAATCAATTAGGGGGATGCCACAGATCTTACTAAGAACCAATGTTTAGAAGAAAAAAACCTTATGTATTTGTTGATACAACAGTTCTGAGACTAAATAAGACACCCCACACATACCCTTCATTGTGAGATATAAAATCCTCAAGTTTTTGGAGCTTTTGAATGATATATTATGGTGATTCTCATGTCGTTGAGGGGAGCCAATGACACTAGAATCTCTAGTTGTCTACTTTGTCTAAGGTATATGGAGAAATCCAAGTGGGGATTCAGAAAATAGTATCCTATCTAGCCTATATTGTGAATGTGTTTGGTTTTCAACACACACTTTGTGTTTAATGTACTTGTTCACTTACATATTATTTTTCCAAAAACAAGTAAAAATCTCACCACAATCCAACATTCACCAAGTCAAATAGTTGGCCCAAATTTATAGTCCAAAATCACCCAAGTCTAGTTTCATAATCACATCCATACTAGCATCTTGCATCACTTTATTCTAGTGTTATTGGGTCTTCCATTTGCCCATATCCTAGGCTAGAAGAGTCACCTGCTTCATTCCTGATCCCCTTCCCATCTTCTTTGGAGATAGTCCTTCCCTCTATCCTGAGATTAATTCAAAATTCTAGTATGAGCTTATTGTTCATCCTGATCCGAGCTTTAGGTTTCTTCATCCATCTTCATCCTTCATCCCTACCCAAATCATCAACTAATCATTAATTCACAATTCTATCATGATGAGCTTGGTTTTCCTACATCTTCTTCCACTTCATCCTATTCTAATGATGATGAAACTCTCATTGATCATGATGATTATATTGAAAAAATTAGCAATCATGCTCCAAGAATCTTCCAAAATCCAATTATTCCTCCACACTCCCCCATCATGTCTCCATGTATACCCACTAGCACTCATTATCATACCTTTGACAAGGGAAACCCATCTTATCCTCCATCCACATCTCCCTCCTATGTCATACCCACATATCCCCCTCATACATAATTCATGCCCCCATCTTCTCCCATAGT
>MU224395.1:1980720-1993650 GCA_018584345.1 Thuja plicata
ACATTAGAATCATATTTCATCTTTCATTTCATGCTTTTGCATTGTTTTCATTTCAACTTTTAGAGCTAGATTGCATGCTTTATCATCTTTTAGCTTGTTTTTAATCTAAAATCCTTCATGCTAGGTTATATTCGTCACTGATTTGTAGCATATTCTAAGGGCTAATATGTTACTAATTACACTCTTCTTAGTTAGCAGGAAATAGGTTGATATTAGTGGTTTTGAATGTTTTATCTAACCTTTCAAGCTAATGCAATGACTTATTGAGTGTTTGTGTCTTTTTCATCAGGTACCCATTTACACACACCCATTTCTGGCGCCCACCGTGGGGCTCAAATTTTGATTTAGCCTCATTTTCTAACCCTTTTTGGCAATTTGCATAGTCAAGAATCGATCACAGAATCACATTTAATCTTGCAGGATCGCATCCCGGATACGCCCTCGCACCGCATAAATTTTGGCTCGCATCCAGGATTTCCCAGATCATTTCTGGTTCTAGCTCGCATGCTGGATACTATATCACATTCAGTAGGATTTTAGGCTCATATTTGGTTGAAAAGATTGTCTACATCATTTGCCTAATCCTAACAAGTTTTGACAAGTTGTGCTTTTTGTCTCTTACAGGTTAACAATTGTTTTGTAGGTATTTTTGGTGGTTTTCATGGAGTTAGGTTAAGCAGATACTAACATGGTTTTTATAGGTTGTCAAACCCCCCATCTTGACTTCTATTTTATTTGCTTTTCAAAACACTTAAGACCATTTCTCCACTTGCTAAAACAACTAGATATTATGCTCTTTTTCTCTTGAGGAAAATTAGAAAATCGGACGTTGTCTTATCATTTGCGACAAAATTGGGGGTAACTAAACAAGCAAACACATTATTTAATTCATTTTGGGATAGAAATTGAACAAACACAAATCACTAAATCATGTGGGATCAATGAACAAAATCATTTAATTCTTTTCAGATTCAGTAATTGAACAAAACAAAGCACTAAATATGTGGACTCAATGAACAAACACATCGTTTAATTGCTTTTGGATCAGAAATTGAACAACACAAACTCACTAAATTTTGTGGTTAAATTGAACAACACAAACTCACTAAATTTTGTGGTTAAATTGAACAAAACAAACTTTTCCTTTTTGTTTTCTTTAAAGATAGGAACAATTAAATCAGGATCAACATAGATTGAGGGAAAGAACCTTTGTTTTAAGTGTTTGAGGAGAAAACAACATGGACTAGGAGAGTATGCTCTTCTTCTTTTGAAAAATCACAAATCTAGAAATTCTAAGCTCGCCAGTCCTGGTTACCGATCTTTTTAGTAGTAGAGGGCCTTTCGGTTGAGGAAAAAATCTCCTAGGAATGACCCAAGTGAGGACAGGTCTTACACTGACCTTCCAACTCACTATAAATAGTTGCTTCCTTGTAGGCCAAAGCCTCGAAAGACGGAACTATTTTTGTTCTTGGAATTTTGACATCATTCCTTGAACATATCAGGGTATATATACAGTGGAGCTGCTTGAACCTTTCTTGCGAGACTATATATATTTAGGTACTCATAGGGATATACACCTCAATTTTTCCTTGTGCAATTCTATGGGGGACAGTTTCAAATGGATTACCCAATAATCTACAACACATTCGACTGAAAGAATACCCTATTCATCCCCGAAAGGGTGATAATCTTTGTGCAAGGCAAAAAGTAATTTCCCCAAGACACTCATCATATCATGCCCTTACTTGTGTTTGGAGTCGACTAATATAGCATCATGACTAGATCCATTGCATGCTTGGTGATGGCTATATTCTGATTAGCATTTGAGTGTGCACCTAATGCAATGAGCAAATATTTTCATCCTCTACCTAGAAAATAGGACAAAAGAGTGTTTGATTCATCCCCTTAACAATGCAAAACTATTTGACGTGTCCAAAAGATCACTAAAAAGATAAGCTCCTCAAAAACAATCAACAAATTTCAAACCCTGGAGTACAAGTGTTTTTCACGTCCTACAAACACCTCTTGAAAAAATCTGGAAACAAACACCTTCACGCACTTCAAAAACAAATTTTTCAAAATTGACCAAAACTGACAAGACCATCATAAAATCGCATCCTATTTTTCCCAAGTCGTATTCAGGATTTAGGATTGTATCTAGTGCATTGGATCACATTTATTTAGAATCTAGTCGCATCCAGGTTTTAGGATTGGATCCAGTGCCATCAGAGGCTCATATCTAGGAGCTCGCATTCAAGGCAGTGGGCATTTCTAGCAGTTTTTCTTAGGAGGTCTCAGTTGATTTAGGTACCCTTTTTCTCTTTAGTTGGTCCTTGTTGTCTCTTCTAGTCTCCCTACTGTTATTTTCAAACACTTTCAAAATGTCCACCTTACATGCATAGTCAGTCTTTCACGATCGGTTCAATATGTGTGGTCTATTCATTTTCTATCAACAACTTGATTCCCAGCTCACTATCAGGGCATTGTAACCCTCTGACACTGGAATTATTTACATCCACCAACAAACAAATAATTACTTCTACCTAGACACGCCCACTTAAACGATCTGAAATCCTTACTTGCATAATTGGGAAGCGTTAATGAAGTTGAGAAACAAACTTCATGGTTAAAACAAGACGCAACCAGTACACAAATAAAGGATCAAAAGTGCCTCCTAAAACACCACACTTCCAAGGAGAAACTTCTCAGAGTTCCCTTTTTTATCTTGATTCGCCTCAAATGGATAGCCACACTAATGAATGGAGTAAGGCCTTCGAGGGTTATGATGATGGAAAATGAGCACAATCTGTAGGCACAGAAGAAGAAGGACCCAAGTTTGAACATAATATGTTTGGGTTAGATAGTGAGGAAGAAATCCCTGAAGATGAATATGAGAAGCTTAAACAAAGCAAAAGGATCCACAAGTTATTGGAATGAATAATTGGCGATGATAAAGAAAAGTACTTTCTCCATCTAGCATCCATGGGTGTCAAATTACCTAAGGATTACAATGTGGATGATCTCAAAGAAAAGGAAGTACCAAACCCCATATCTATGCTTACCAAACAGCTTAATCAGATGCAAATGGAGCTCCCAAACCTCAAACAAGAGAAGGACAAACCTAAAACAAAATACTCTTTGGACACCATTTGTCCATTTCCTTTCGATAAGAGTATCACTATGGTCCCGTTTCCTCCTAATGTGGCAAGGCCAAAGTATGAAAAGTACACAGGGGAAATTGATCCACATGACCATGTAAGAGAATTCTATGCTCTAAGCATTGAGTACATGCATGAACCCACTTACCTCATGCGACTATTTCTAGGAAGTCTAGGAGGAAATGCCATGGAGTGGTTCTCAAAATTGAACCCCAAAGTCAAAAAATTCAAGGAGTTGATGCAACGGTTCATTCAACATTACTCCTACAACATCCAACATGATTTCACCATGATAGATCTATGCAACACCAAATAGAAAATGGGAGAATCCTTTACACACTTCCTACAAAGATGGAGGAAGATTTTTGCACAATATTCAAGAGTCATTCCCAAAATAGAAAAGATGGAGATCTTTGTTAATAATCTCATACCTGAATTGAGCTATGCTCTACAAATGCAAGACTCTCCTAGCTTCGATAGGATGATTAAAAATTCCCTCTGTATTGAGGAAGTCATGGTCAAAAAGGGGGAAATCACCCTTCAAAATGAAAACAAAGGCAGCAGCTCCAACTCCAAGCCTAAATGGTGGAAACAAAAAAAAAATGTTGTCAATGAAGGACTAGTTGATGCCTCTCACATTAATTCTAAACCCGAAGCATTCAATCTAACCAATGGTATGCAAGCAAGAAAAGAGGCTAAGGCAACACCTCCCGTTTCTAAAGAAAACAATGACAATGACAAGGGACGAACATGGAATTCAAAACCCCAAAGAACATTCACACCTTTGGGGGAACCTCTTGAGACCATCTTAAAAACATTGGTGGATAACAAGGTTCTTACAATTCCCGATTCTAAACCGTGGGAACCAATGGTCAAACCCAGATGGTGGGATGATAACTCCTATTGTGTCTTCCACAAAAACAAGGGACACAAAAAAAAAAATTATCTCAAGCTCAAGCATGTTATCCAAGACCTCATCAAAGGAGGTAAGAACAAGGTAGATAGACATACTATGAATGAAGATCACACGACATTTAATAAACAATTTCCTAATTATAATCAAGGGGAAACATCTAAAGGGAAAGGTAATGAGATAAACTACACCTATTCCAAGAGTGACAATGTGATCAATATGCTCAACATTAAAAATGAATCTTTCAACATGATCACAATCAAAGGAGCCTCATCCTCCACAAATGTTGTAACCCAGAGCCAAGCACAAGTTACAATCAAAGGACCTCCGAAACCAACATCAACACCCAAGGTTCCTGTTGTAACTATTCCTAAACTAGTAGCAAAACATGTGGTCACTATTCCCGGAGCAAAATATGACTTGGTAGACCAATTGCAAAGAATCACTACCAAAATTTCCATCTTCGAATTGCTCAAAATATCCACGGTGCATAGAGAAATCCTAGAGAAAGCCCTACATGCTACTAATGTTCCAAAGGATATCGATATAGACAAGTTCCAAGTGATGGTCAATCACATCTCAGCGCCACACTACCTCTCCTTTTCTGAGGAGGATGACAAGTCATTGACCCATCCACACAATCAACCCCTCCATATTGAAGTTCTTATTCATAGATCCTGTGTTAGACATGTATTGATAGATGGAGGTGCCGGATTGAATATCTATACACTGGATTTAGTCAGGAGGCTAGGCCTCTCAAAGAAAACAATTGACTCTAGAAATAAGATAACCATCAAAGCTTACGATGAGGAAGAAAGATCCTCCAGAGGTATTATTTGTCTACCCATCAGAGTTGGGCTGATAGAAAGGAATGTTATATGTCAAGTTCTAGATCTACAATTGGCCTACAACATTCTACTAGGGAAACCATGGATTCATGAGATGCATGCTATACCATCCACTTATCACTAATGTATCAAGTTCCCACATAATGGGATAGAAGTAACAATTCCTGCAGATGCCAACTACACTTGCAACAATATCAAAGCAGGTAACATGATACCACACAATAAAGAGGCTATGGACATAGTTGCTCCTGAGACTACCAAGGACATGGTTATGAAAGGATTTAGAAAAACATTAAAACTTCAAGAAACAGGTATGGGAGGGTACAATTTGGACCTGACTCCCTCAATGACAGAGCTTCTAGTATCACCGAGATCCTATGGAAAACCGTCATCAACATTCACACCTCTCGCAGTCCAGGAGCCAGAAGTACACAAGGCAATGGGCATGATAAAGGCATCCACATCCTCTTCAGATAACACAGAAGAATAGGCAGTCTTGAACTGGCTTTACGAAGGAGAACTAGTGGACTCTGAGGTCAAACATGTGAAGATACCCCCAGAACAGTATGGAAAGGGATATGATTTCCTCAAACAAATGGGTTACAAAAGAAAAGGACCTCTAAATGACATAGGACGAGGGATCATTGAACCCATACCCATGGAGTTCTGCCTCAATAGAGATAAAATAGGACTGGGCTTTAATACTCAATCCAACAAACCTACTTCAAAGAAGAGTCCACCTTCTGAAGCAGAAAGTGATAAAACAGATGAGATAGTATCAGAACCATGGCCTTATGAGAGATTGCTACATATTGGTATAGAGAATCCTAAATATCAAGGAGAATGCTACATACCTAGTTTTGAGGTACCATAGGATCTTCACACTCCTTTGCTAGAACAACCACCCATTCAAGAGGTAGGAGACACCATAACTACAATCACTCAAGAGGAACCCCGGCCACAGAATTTACATCCTAACTGGGGGCAATTGGTCACAATTACACATGTCCTCGATCTACCTCACTTTGATCTACAAGTAGCTAATCGATTCCATCAAATAAACATTGCTGAATATTTGGATAGATCTAATGATGATGTCATAGACTCTCATGACTATGAGTGGGATCAGCTATCTATTACCTCTAAGGAAATTGGGATAGAGACAATTCACATGTTTGCAGCTTCCTCAACTCCTAGTAAATGACCTGACACTCCTTTCAATGACAATGATCCTCCTAAAGTAGAAGAAGAGTTCCTTCCTCCAATCATTGATGGAGACACTGGTGAATACATAAATCTAGAAGAATTTCATAGGCTACAAGCAAGAAGCCTCCTTTTACAAAGGGATGATGATGAGATATCTACTGACGAGTCACAAGAGTTTGATCCATATATAACTGATAATGACCCTTTTAACAATGATCTTACTCTTATTGATCTAAACATTGAAGATATTAACTTAACAGATCATGTCATGTCGGTTAACAGTTTTGATGCTAATGCAATGTTGTCCTTCCCAGAATTTGACTCCCTAACATTGGTACTTCCAGACTTAATCGACTGGACTGAAACAGATCCCACTCCTATCCTTGACTTTCCCAATGACCACTCCCTGGATTGTTACCTTAATACTTGTGAACCTCACCCTTCTTCCACCAATGCAAGGAGTGAGAACATGTCACAGGATGATATCAAGTTTCTTAGTCACAAATTGAAAAAGAAAAAGAAAAAGTGGACTGATGGTGAAAACCACTCTATGGCAGTATCAGATCTCAAAATAGTAAAGAAAAATGATGTATCCAATGGTGAAAACCTCTTAGAGGTGCCAAAGGATGAGGTTCTTGATATCCTCCCTGAACACTTTCAGGAAAGATCTTCGGTATTGATTGAACCAACACAGCCAGTGAACTTGGGCACTATTGAAAATCCTTAGATAGTTCATCTAGCACAATCTCTATCAGAAGAAGAGAAGGTACAATTCATAGAATTCCTGAAGGAGAAAAATATCAACTTCACCTGGTCCTACACTGATATGCCAGGGCTAGATCCCAATCTGATTATGCACCACTTATCTATAGCTCCTGGGATCAAGCCCGTGAAACAAAAACTTAGAAAAATGCATCGTCATGTTGCATTATTGGTAAAAGAAGAATTGGAAAAGTTGTTCAAAGCTGGATTCATTTGAGTCATTGACTATGCAGCATGGATATCCAATGTGGTCCCTATTTCCAAATCTGATAAATCTATTAAGATCTACATGAACTTCAGAGACCTCAAAAAATCATGTTCGAAAGATGATTTCCCTCTACCAAATATTGACATGATCATAGACCTTACAGCAGGCTACCAGATGTATTCATTAATGGATGGATTCTCAGGTTATAATCAAATCAAGAAAAGCCCCTGAGGATCAAGAGAAAACTACATTCACATGTGCATGGGGCACATTTTTTTTGAACGTCATGCCATTTGGGCTAAAGAATGTCAGAGCAACATATCAAAGAGCTATGACAACAATATTCCATGACATGATGCACAAAAACATGGAGGACTATGTCGATGACACAGTGGCTAAATCCAAAGAAAGAGGTACTCATATTGCTAATTTAAGAAAGATATTGGATCAAATGGAACAGTTCCAACTCAGGCTCAATCCAAAGAAATGTGCCTTTGGGGTTCAATCAGGCAAGCTCCTAGGATTCATAGTATCAGCAAAGGGAATTGAGGTAGATCTGGCGAAGGTAAAAGCTATTCTAGAGATGACTCCTCCACGTAATATCAGTCAAATGAGGACACTACAAGGGAGACTCTAGTCTATCAGGAGATTTATGTCCCAACTTGCAGATGAGGCACAACCCTTTACTAAGCTACCACATAAAGGGGTTGTGTTCAACTAGGATGAACACTGTGAAGCCACCTTCAGAGAATTGAAGGGGTACCTGGCTGCTCCACCTATTCTTATGGCTCCTATTCATGGAAAGCCCTTACTCCTATACATTTTAGCTACAGCTACATCCCTAGGAGTATTTCTAGCACAAGAGGATGAAACAAAGAAAGAGAGAGCTATCTACTACATTAGTAGAACTCTAGTCGCTTATGAGCTCAATTATAGCATTATTGAGAAAGCATGCTTAGCAGTCATCTTTGCATCACAAAATTGAGAAACTACATGCTCTCTCATATAGTCAAGCTCATTGCTAAGATTGATCCTCTAAAGTATCTTTTGAACAAAACAGCATTAACAGGATGTTTGGAAAAATGGGTCCTCATTCTAAGTGAGTTTGACATTGAGTATGTCAAATGGAGAGCTATTAAAGGACAAGTACTTGTGGATCAATTGTCTGATTCACCACTCTGGGATGATGAACCATTACTAATTGAATTTCCTGATGAAACAATCATGCATCTCACCAAACATCCATGGAAGATGTACTTTGACGGTTCATTTACTCAACAAGTATCTGGAGCAGGGGTTCTCTTCATAACTCCACAAGGATATAAGATTCCCAAATCTTACATATTAATGTTTCCGTGCACCAACAATATCTCAGATTATGAAGCATTGGTCAATGGACTCAAGCTCACCATGGAATGGAAGATCATTGATTTACACGTATATGGTGACTCCCAACTAGTTATTAATCAAATCAATGGGGAATATCAAACAAGGGATGAAAATTTGATGCCCTACAAGCAAATAGTTGATGATCTAAAGAAATACTTTGTCTTCGTCACCTTCTAGCAGATACCAAGATCAGAGAACAAAGCTACAGATGCTATGGCTACCTTGGCATCCATGTTACAACTAGAGGTGCATCAATTCCGCTATGACTTCTTGGTGGAAGAAATATTCTATCCTGCCTTTTCTAACCCTGAATACCAGGTAATATGTACCTTAAATACCCCAGATCAATCTTGGTATGCCAATATCATTGCTTACCTTTCTAACCAAACTATTCCTACCAATCTATCCAAAAATGAGAAAAGATCCCTGATTAGGACAGCATCATGTTACATCCTCATAACTAACAACCTATATCGATGCAGTCTCAATGGAACACTTCTTTAGTGTTTAGAACTCAAAGAATCCGATCTCACCTTAAAAGACATCCACGAAGGTGAATGTGGATCACACTCAAACGACTTTTCATTAGCTAAAAAACTACTCAGAGTAGGCTATTATTGGCCTACCATGGAGAAAGATGCTATTCAATTTTCAAAAGCATGTCTTAAATGCCAGACACATGGAAACCTGATTCATGCTCCTACCAAAGAACTGATACCTTTCATAACACATTGGCCATTTCAGCAATGGGCCTTTGACTTGGTTGGACAAATATATCCCAACTCTTCAAATGAACACAAGTTCATCATTATGGCCACTGAGTATTTCATGAAGTGGGTCAAGGCCATGCCGCTAATCAAAGCCACTGGCAAATAGGTGGCTATGTTCATTTTGAACTACATTATTTGTAGATATGGGATACCTTTTTCAATTGTGGCAGACAATGGGGGCCAATTTAAAAATCAAGACATTGATGACCTCTATGAATAGTTCCATATCACTCAACATTGTTCCTCGATCTATTATCCTCAAGGTAATGGATAGGTCGAGGCATCAAACAAAAATATTCTCAAAATTTTACACAGAACTGTGAGCAAGTCTGGCAGAGACTGGCATTTACAACTGAATTTGGCACTATGGGCCTACAGAACAAGCATCCAAACACTGACAGGAGCCATGCCATTTTCTCTAGTCTATGGCACTGAGGCAGTATTACCTATTGAGGTTGAAATCCCATCTTTG
Organism: Thuja plicata; assembly: GCA_018584345.1. Taxonomy (NCBI): domain Eukaryota; kingdom Viridiplantae; phylum Streptophyta; class Pinopsida; order Cupressales; family Cupressaceae; genus Thuja; species Thuja plicata. The sequence continues at coordinate 1,990,447 of MU224395.1, forward strand.
CATATATCTTTACAAGGACTGGTTACTGATGAGCAGTACCACATTGATAGGGTAAATTCTCTAGACCTACTAGACGAGCGCAGACAAAAAGTGTTCAATCACCTCAAAGTGTACCAAGAAAGAATGTCTAAAGGTTATAACAAGAAGGTTAAACCACGCAAGTTTGAGGTGGGAGACCTTGTCCTAAAAGAAAATCCTAAGAACCAGCCTAACAAAGAGCATAAAGGAAAGTTTGAACCTACCTGGCTGGGACCTTATGTTATCACTACTACTTTTAGGAATGGAGCTTATCAATTAGCTACACCTGAGGGGGACGTTCTTCTAGATCCTCTCAACACTCTACATTTGAAGCGGTTCTACACTTAAATGTTCAGCTAGCAGAGCCTGTACAGCAAAAATTTCTTACAAAATACCAAAAACATTCAGAAAGTTGATCCTGAAGAAATCCAAAAATAGTGGAAAAAGTCCTACAAAATGGGTATCCTTGGTGAAAACCTGGTAAACAGGCACCTTGATACTGCAAAAACATTCAAAAAAGCCAAAATAACAAAAAAATTGAAAAAGAGGAAAAAGTGCCTTGATGAGCACCTGGTAAAATAGGCATCTTGGTAGCAAAAAGAAAGAACAAAAAAAGATCTTTCCAAGTGGTGAAAACCTGGCAATCAGGCGTCACTTGTGTCCTACGCTCTATCTATCAATGCACTACTAATACTAGGCCTTCATAATTTTTCCTGTGCTCATACACTGACTTCATTTTCCTGCACGACTATCTTGTCCTCGCTTGGGATTTGTCTATCTTTACGTCTTAGGAATAAGTCATTCTGCACTAGGGGCATCTTTTTTGGTGTAGTCAATTACAGTTGCTAGGTTTCTCTAGGCTAGTTTGCCTCACGAACACAAAGTTTCTTGACACATGCAAAACAATGTCACTTTTCCAAAAACCAAGGTGTCTTTTCAAAACATGGGACATGACATTGACATTCACCAACATTCCTACAACACCGTATTGGATCGCAAACATGAACAGATTATCCTATCAATAGCACAGACATGGAACACCATATTGCTTATATTTTGATTTTCTGATTGATAAATCTTTACTATGATTGACGAATGAATGAACAAGTACTACTTAAGCACACAGTTTGTTATTGGTTTGATTATGTTTCTTTTATGTACTGATGATGTTTTCAACTAGGGGCATCTAAGTAATTGTAAATTTTATCTGATTGATTCTCAATTTGATGATTTGTTATGTCTTCTTAGTTACTCAATGACGTCTACGCAATGACAAAGAGTCGCAAGGATTGGGGGCATAATGTTTTCTTGATTTTCTGCGTATGGTGATTGTTTCATATGATCCTATAAATTTCACCTAACTTGGATATTTATGATAAGAGCTGCTACTATGGGTAGATAGTTGCATATATCTCGATCTTTGTTATGTGTAAACTACGGTGAGTTTGACACAATTTTCTTGTCTTTTCTCTGATCTAGATTCTCACTAAGGTATATGAATCATAATGTACCCAAGGATATGAATTTTCAAGGTCATTCCGGGTCCAATATCTTGCCTTACTCAGAATCTGGTATATTAAAAGGAAGGTGACTATTTTGTTATCCTGGCTTATATGCCTTGATGCCTAAGTCTATTTCCGACATTCTAATAAAACATATTATTCATATTATCATAATATCAGTGGGTATTAGTGATGGTTGTACTATCCAATGGCATTCATTCCAAAACTGTCCAATGATGATAAAAATGTTGCAATATTTTCTAATCAATGACAAAGTCCTAAGAGTCTGCATATAGTTGCATTTAGAGATTGCATGATGCATTTGTCAACAGAATACCAGCATAAGGAATTTTGAGCTCAAAAATGATTTCTATCTTCTTCTAAATCCAAGTTAATTACATAATCAATGATTCTCAAAATCTCTGATCTATCGGGAACAAAATCAAACTCACAATTTCACGTAATTAACTTAATAATCATGTGTTTATTTTTAAACACACCGTCTTCTACTCCACTCTTTCTTGCCCTGTCGCTTCCTGCAAGTGATCTATTCTTTTCAAACTGAGGGATTTATTTCTTTTCCTTCAATTTCATTCCCGAGGGGGCATGATCACACTATCATCAATTAAAATTTTGCTCAAAACAACATCAAAATGACTTCGTTATCAAACAAACTAGGGGCATAATAGTTCCTTGACTAAGTCGGAACTGTTGGATAGAAATCTTTGGTTCTCATGAGCTAGATATCTTATGTTTCCTTATTTCAAAAGATTTTTATTAAGCTCCTAGCAGCTTCATACTGGCTTTTGGACGAAAACCAAGTTCAGAATCAGTATTATCATTTTGGACGACAACCAAGTTCAGAATTGGTATCTTTAAAATCTTTTATTGATCTTTGGATGAAAACCAAGTTCAAAATCAATTCTATCAGTTTGGTTCAATCAAGTGTGAGACTGATCTCATCAACATTTCATTCAACAACCAAGAACGGAATTCTCAATCTTTCTGAAGTCAAAATCAAAAACTTTCTTTGAATCAATGCGCTGCTCGCACATCAATTCAAAGAGGGGCGAATGTAACCACCTAAATTTGGTCTGTTCCAACTATGGACCCTATTTTCCCTAAGTGTGATCATACCCTCGATTATGTCCAAACGACCCTGTTATTGCTTGGCATATTTCTTCTAATCAATTTAATGTCCTAGGTGATTTTTATCACTAATTTATATTAACTATTATAGCCATATAATTTAAATCAATTTTGACCAATCAAATCAAACCACAATCAAACATGACTATAATATTTAATCATAAAGGAATTAAATAAATCCCTAAATCAAATATCCACTTGCAAAATAACCCATTCCCCTAGCCTATTTAATTTAATTAAAATGGCTATAGTCCCTTAATTATTAAAAATCAATTTCATTGTTTAAATAATTAAAACCTATATTTCTAAATGAATTAAATAATTTTATTTCATTTATTAATATTCCCTCAAACCCCAACCTAACCTATCTCAACCACTTCTACCCTAGGTTCTAACCCTTCTCAACCTATTCACCCATGCTAATCTAATCCTAATCCTAATTCTAGTCCTAACCCACCTCCTAATGTTGTCACATTCCATTAAGGAATGATTAGAAACTCAACCCACTTGAGAAAGTCCACTTTCTCAAGCTTGA
>MU224395.1:1995816-2012761 GCA_018584345.1 Thuja plicata
CCATCCCACCACTCCTTTCCACCCCCACCACCTCCTCCCAGCCCACCACGCCTCCATTCAAAACCCTTCCCTCCTCCCTCTGCATCATCTCCAATCCCCAACCCTCACGCCTAAACCCTCCACCCACTCCACCACTTCCCCAAACCCCTCGCGCGGCCACTCCAAAACCCTTCGCTACTCTCAAACCCTCCGCTGCCCTGGTGGAATCAAACAAGCCTCCAAATGGGCCAATGAAATAGTGACACATGGCATAAATCTACATCATCTTCCATGGCATCCGCCACGCAGGCAGCCAGTCACATTTTATGCCACGCAGGAGTTCACTTGTGTCCTAAATTTGACGGGTGTTTAAACATCATTTTGTAGGGATATTGGCATTTTGAGACAGCCTATTGCACATCAAATTTAACCTCAAACCATGATGACATCATCACAGGGTTGAAATTTTTTTGACCTTCACCATATGAAGTTTTAAATTTGCAGCGTAACTTTGAAAGCCCATATCTTGCTTATTTTAGGTCCTTTTTTGGAGCATTTTTTTTTTATTGGGGATAGAATTTTGCAAAGATTGTAGTGGCGGAGTTATTTTTTGATTTTTATCTCTAGATTGATCATAAATTGCATGTTTTTGTTATTTTTATTGTCTAATCCTCATTTTTGCAGCTTTCGGAGCCTCGTACAGGCTCATACGGTCATCTTTTTCAGTGATTTTTTTTTTAAAACTGCATGATTTTCTGTCTACTATCTGAATATGCACTATGTTTTCTGATTTGATGATTTTTATAATGTGGAATGATCTTTGTCTTGGTTGTTTTTGATATTATCTTTTTTATATAGCCTAACAGTGGTTTGCAGAACGTTACTCAAGAAGACTAAAACTTAAACTACTCACGAATTGGTTTTGCAGGTTGCATTTGATCGATAGAATGCAAAACAGTGTGCTTGTATCTTGTTTTTGATTTCTTAAAATAGGAACCCACATGCAGGACTTATTAAAATGAATATTTGTTTGTTGTTTTAGGAATGACAACGATGTCAGAAAATTATGTTCTTGCCCTTTTGGGATGATAAAAAATCCAGAAACATTATTGTCATTCTCTCATTCTGCTTGAAGTGTCTTTTAGTTTTGTAAATCCTAGGAATTGCATGGACGTATCCTCTCCCCTCACCTTCATGGATCTTGGGTTAAAGAGAAATCCATACAAATCCTTTAGCATTGCTACCTCTTGAGTGCTTTAACAGAGTCAGTGAGAGTGGATTGCCCAACCGATAACAAGCTAAAGCCAAGCCCTTCTGAACCGGTATATAAAAAATGTCATTGTGATTAATTTCATAGTGAACAGGTGTTGAATGCGTTATACCAGGAAGAAGATCTCCCTCAGTACCCTTGTGGTACGTTAAAACCTATAGAATGTAACTTCTGTAGGCTGGGAGGCCTCCATAATGGAGCTAATCTACTACAAGTATAACCACCTGAACAGATGTCCTTACTACAAACTTTGTTCTAGTATCCAAAATCCCTCTATCTATTGGCGCAAAAGGTCAGAGACTGACTAAGATGTCCCAAACTTTCACGGCTCTTAGTAGAGACAATAGTCCCTTGGGATGTGATTACCCTTAGGATTCGAAGCTTGGCGTGCCTGAGAAGTGAGTGCACATGTAAGGAGGAGCCCGTGCCTCCAAGCTTCTACGTTGTCCGCTATGATTAGATGTGGCTGAACTTTGGTTCAAGTGGGAACTCAACAGATATTGCCTTGGCTATCCTAGGAATGTTGTGTGTCTATTATTTTATTCTTACAACAAAAAATCTTCATGATGTGTCTTACGTGAGTGTTCATTGAAACAACAACAATCAAACAATCTGAAAAACTATTCACTTTGGATACTTGTCTATCTTGTCTCATTTGAAACTTCAATGAAATCCCATCAAAACTCTGTCGAAATTCTATCAAATTGGTTTCAAAAACTTGTCAAAACTTTGTCTTCTATTAGTCTATGCCACTACGTTCAGTCTATTCTGAAATTTGCGCTATCATACCGCTTATGTTAGTTCACATTGCAACTACAATCTGTTGTTAGTCCAACCTATCACTGTCTTGAAATCTGATGTCATTACGCTTGTCCAATTGACCGAGTCCTTTGTTCAAACTTATCATCTTTGTCTGCGCTGTCCTTATTCTAGGTTGTGAGAGCAGGTTTGTTAACCTTGACTCAAGATTAGAGTCTTTGTTATCTCCATCCTCAGTTGGATGTTTATCTATTGGTCTCTTTGGTCTTGGACTTAGACAACACTTTATATTTCACCGCGGTGTCAGTAAGGCGAATCAACTTGTCTTATGCCTATGTGAACTAGAAGTCATTTTAGAGAATTTCACGAAGAAGACAACTAGGAATTCCCATTCAAAGACAACTCTTTGTTTGGAGAGAATCCTCTCTTTGAGGGAGATCCTCAAATTCCTCCTAGATCACAATCCCTGAAGGACAAGTTACCTAGTCCCAATATGTTAGAAGAAAGACAAGGTAGAGGCAGGTCTCAACGGAGAGACCTCTCTAATGGTACCAACCCTCGCAATAGTCAACATTCCTTGAGTCCATCAAACTCTGGTGAGGAAGAGATTGATGAATGTCTCTAGGATAAGAGGTTTGTAAAACTCATGAAAACAATCATAAACTGAGATAAGGAACCATATTTCCTAGATCTAGCAGAGCAAGGCACTCAACTTCCACCTCACTCCAAAGCTAAGGATATCATTGCTAGGGAAGAAGAAACTCCCATGATGCTCATAACTAAACAAATGCAAGCTATGAAAATGGAATTACAAAAACTCCAAAAGGAAAAAGAAACACCCAACACAAGGTTTTCTTTAAACACAATCTATCCTTTTCCTTTTGACAGAGATTTGTACTTGCCTCTATTTCCACGTGGGGTTGAAATTCCATAGTTTGATAAGTACAACGGTCACTCTGATCCAAAAGATCACATTCAAGAATTTTGTGCTCTTTGTACAGAATTTATGCATGAAAAGACATATCTTATGCATCTCTTTCCTCAGAGTTTGAGTGGCCAAGCTATGGAGTGGTTCTCAAAGTTACCCACTGGTATAAAAAATTTTGATGAGCTGATAAACCTGTTCTTGCAATAGTACTCTTACAATATCCAACATCTTGTGATGATGATTGATTTATGTAACATGAAGCAAAATACAGGAGAACCCTTTCTGACCTTTCTTCAATGATGGAGAAAGATGTTTTCTAGATATCCAAGACTCGTTCCTGAATTTGAAAAGATGGATATTTTTGCTAGTGTTCTGATTCCAGAACTAAACTACCCTCTTCAAATGCAATGTCCACCCTCTTTCGAGAAAATGGTGGAAAACGTGATGAAAATAGAAGATGTGCTTGTTAAAAAGGGTGACATTACCCTCTACAAAGAAAACAAGTTTGGTTCCAGTTCCAAAGACAAATCTAAATATTGGAACAAAAACAAGCATGTGGTAAATAACAGAGTAGTCGATTACTCTGCTCCCCAGTCAAAACCTGTAGTCTTCAATCTGAAAAGTGGCTCTAAGGCCCTAAAAATTGCTGAAAATGCCACTAAATCATCATCTTCTAAAGGGACCAGTGGTTTTTTGAAAGACAAACCATGGATTAAACGTAAACAAGACTTTGACTCTTTAGGTGAGTCATATGAATCTACACTTAAAACTCTACTGGAAAACAAGCTGCTCACATTGCCAGATAGCTCCAAACCATATGATCCAGAAATCAAACCTAAATGGTGGAGAGACAATGATTTCTATCAATTCCATAGAAACAAAGGACACACGATAGAAAATTGCATGCAGCTCAAACATGAGATCCAAGATCTCATTGATAACGAAATAATTGCGGTTGATAATCACAACAAGAATGCTGATCATAAGGCATTCAAAGATCCTTTCCTGGACCATCACAAAGGAGAAACTTCAAAGAAAGGTGCTCAAATCAATCACACTTATTCTAATGATGACTATAATTTCTTCAACATGCTTGAGCTGTCTCATTCTGAATATTGCAATGTCATCCTCGTCAAGAAGAAAGAGAAAGAGTCTCGATCGGCCAACACAGTGACTCAAGTGCAAGAAAAAGTCACCCTGGGGGGTTCTGGATCTTCCAACCCTTGATCATCTTCCAATAAACCATAGATATCTAAATCCTGGGTACCTCTTAGCAAACAAACTGCTGTGGGTACCTCTAAAGTCTCACAGTCCAAACAACTGACTTCATCCAATACTGTGGACTATAGCATCGTTGAGAAATTGTAGAGAACCTCAACCCAAATTTCAATCTTTGAATTTCTCAAACTCTCTCCATCTCACAAAGAGGTTCTGGATAAAGCGCTATCAACTATCTAAGTCCCTAAGGACTTGGATCTGGATCAGTTTCAATCCATGGTGGGTTACTTGACCTCACCACATTACCTATCATTCTCAGAAGAAGATGACAACTCTTTAATTCATCCACATAATCTCCCCTTGCATGTCGAATTCTTGATCCATAAACACCGTGTCAGATGAGTCTTGATAGATGGAGGTGTAGGGTTGAATATTTGCACATACAGGTTAATTAAGAAACTAGGCCTTTCAGAGAATGTCATTGATCCTAAAAATAAAATCACTATCAAGGCACATGATGAACAAGAAAGATCTTCTAAAGGTCTTGTAACTTTACCAATCTGCATAGGTCCTATTGAGAGGGATGTTACCTTCCAATTTCTAGATCTCCCATTGGCCTACAAAATTCTATTGGGATGACCCTGGATCCATGAGATGCAGGCAGTGCCATCAACATTCCATCAATGCATCAAATTCCCATTCAATGGTGTAGAAGTCACTATTCCTACAGACACTAGTTATGCCTGTAATGCATTAAGACAAGCAGTGGATACCCTTGTCTCGCATAACAATGAGGCATTTGACTCTGAATATGCTACAAATTTTCTGAAAGAAATGGAAAAGAACCTCAAGATAAAGGACACGAGTATGGGTGGATATATAGTGGAACCTATACTATCACTCACATCTCTTCCCAGATCACCTAGGTCTTATGGAAAACTGTCATAAGAGATGAAACCAACAACATTCCCAGAAACCTATGATGACACCTTTGTTAAAGCCAACACACCATTAGAAGATGGACAGGAGGAAAGAGTTGTTCTAGCTTGGTTATATAAAGAACCTAAAGATAAGGAAGACAAACAACATGTAATACCCCCAGAAAAATTTGGTGTGGGGTATAAGGTGGCTTGTAAAATGGGTTATTCGGGTAAAGGACCCATTGGACCTAATCAAAATGGTCTTAAATAACCTATCTCTACTAACTATAGATGACCTAAAGACACAACGGGTCTAGGGTTCTTATCCAAGAAAGAACAAAGAGTGAAGAATCACCTAGATAAAGGAAAGGGACATCAGGTTCTAGAAGAACAAAACACAACAACATAAAGCACTGACATACCCACTCGCAACTGGGATGATTCAGATGATTCTGATGCAGAGGATGTATATCCTTATCCCATTCCTCCCAATATTTTGGCTCTTCTATTTGCTAAAGGTACACCCCAGGTCAACGCTACTGAAGAGCGTGTTCTAGAGGAATCATCAATGACTTCTGATCAGTCAAAAACTACTGAATCTGAACTAGATCTGGATACATAAGAAAGGAGTCTAACCATAGCAGAGTTTTTAGGTAGAACTCATCCAAACTGGGGGAAAATAGTAGATTTCATTCATGTTCTGGATATGAAACCAAATGATGAAACAGACTCCCATGAATACGAGTTTGACAGTCTTTCAGAGGGCACTTTAGACATAAAGATGGAGACCACGCACGAAGTAGGTGAAGGCTTAGAGGTTAGATCGGATGAGTTAGGACCTCCTATTTCTGACATGGGCTTCAATGATTCTATTAGGGCTCTTTCTGATTTGAATACATCTATACAAGGTTCAGGTCTAGGAATCTACTTAACAGTCGACATCTACAATGAACATACCATGAACGCCCTTGAACCCAATGAACCTTTGCCTCTAATGCATCTTGAACTCATTGATTGGTCCTTACAAGGAAAACCTGCTGAAATGCCTACATTTTCCAATGACTATGCTTTAGCATACTATCTTAACGCCGCTGAACCTATCACTTCTTCCACCAGTGAACCTAGTGTGAGCATGACTAAAGCGGACATCAAGTATCTTAGTTATAAGATAAAAATGAGAAAAAGAAAAGGGTCTAAAGGTGAAAACCACATTATGGCAGTTTTAGAACCCAAAATAGTAAAAAGAAAAGATGCATCCAAAGGTGAAAACCTCTCTAAGGCGCCTAAGGATGGGATTCTTGATGTCTTGCCTAGTCATTTACAGGAATGATCATCAGAGCTTATAGAGCCAACTCAACCAGTGAATATTGGTACAGAGGAACATCCACACATCATTCATGTAGCAAAATATTTGTCTGCAGTAGAGCTCAAGGAATTCATAGAATTCTTTAAAGAGAAGATAAACTTTGCATGGACATACTCAGATATGCCTGGTTTAGATCCCGGTCTTATCATGCATCATCTCTCTATAGCTCCTGGAGTAAAACCAGTAAAACAAAAACTCAGAAAAATGCACCCTCATGTTGCATTACTTATCAAGGCTGAACTGGAAAAGTTACTCAAAGATGGATTCATCCGAGCTATTGATTATGCAAAATGGATATCCAACATTGTACTAGTATCAAAGCCAGACAAATCTATCAGAGTCTGCACTGATTTTAGGGATCTCAAAAAAGCATGTCCAAAGGATGACTTTCCTTTGCCTAACATTGAGATGATTGTGGACATGACTACTGGGTATGAAATGTATTCTCTCATGGATGGTTTCTTGGGGTACAACCAAATCAAGAGTGCTTCGGAGGATCAAAGAAAAGACTACCTTCACATGTGCCTAGGGAACGTTCTGCTGGAATGTCATGCCTTTTAGTTTGAAAAATACAAGAGCTACCTATCAGAGGGAAGTAACAACTATCTTCCATGATATGATGCACAAAACCATGGAAGAATATGTGGATGATACCCTGGCTAAATCAAAGAAATGATCTCTGCACCTACAAGATTTAGGCCCAATCATGGATAGAATGGAAAAGTTTAACTTACGGTTGAATCCTAAGAAATGTGAATTTGGTGTTACCTCTGGCAAGTTGTTGGGTCACATTATCTCAGCTAAAGGCATAGAATTTGATCCTAAAAAGGTGCAAGCGATACTGGAAATGTCACCTCCCAAGAACATAAGCCAAATGAGAACACTCCAAGGGAGAATCTAGTCTATCAGAAGGTTCATCTCACAATTGGCTGATAGAGCACAACCATTTACTAAGACTCTACGCAAGGGCATTACTTATCAATGGATTGAAGAATGTGACAAGAGTTTCACTCAAATCAAAATGTACCTGGCTAATCCACTAGTACTCATGCCACCTCAACAAGGCAAACCATTTATTTTTTATATTTCAGCTACCTCAACGTCACTGGGGGCATTGCTAGCGCAAGAAGATGAAGACAAGAAAGAATGTACTATATACTATATCAGTAGAACATTGGTGTCCTATGAGATGAACTACTCTACGATCAAGAAAGCATGCCTAGCAGTAGTCTTTGCATCTCAAAAATTACGTCACTACATGTTGGCTCACTCAGTCAAACTGGTGGCTAAAATTGACCCTTTGAAGTATCTCCTAAGTAAAGCTACCCTCACTGGAAGATTGGCTAAATGGGTTATGCTTCTTAGTGAATTTTACATAGAATATATTGAGTGTAAAGTGATCAAACGGAAAGAAATCGTAGATCAACTAGTTGATGCTCCACTACATGATGAGGAACCAATCAATCTTGAGTTCCCAGATGGATCTATTTCGCACATCACTCACAGATCCTGGAAAATGTTCTTCGATGGATCATTCACATAACAAGGTTCAAGTGCAAGGATTTTGTTTCAGAATCCTCAAAACTATTCCATTCCAAAGGCGTACAAGCTCATGTTCCCTTGTATAAACAACATAGCAGAATATGAAGCACTGGTAAATGGAATCAAACTGGCTCTTGAATGGAATATTTTTGAGTTACATGTCCATGGTGACTCTCAACTTGTAATCAACCAGATCAATGATGTATACCAAACTAAGGATGAAAAAATCATGCCTTATAAATGAATGGTTAATGAATTTAAGAAATATTTCACTTACATCACATTTTAACAAGTCCCAAGGGTACAGAATAGAGCAGCTAATGCTATGGCTACACTAGCTTCCTCGCAGCAACAAGAGGACAATTTCTGCTATGAGTTCCTGGTGGAAGAAATCCATTTCCCTTCCTACAACTCCCCTGACTCCCAAATGGTCTTTTGAGTCATTGAATAGGAATCCTCCCGTTATCACCATGTTTACTCTTACCTGCACCATTAGATCATTCCTGATGGACTAACTAGAAATGAAAAATGACACCTCATCTGCAATGCCTCATAGTATGTTCTTGTAGCCAATGATTTGTATAGGCAAGGATTAGGTGGTACTTTGCTTAGGTGTCTAGAAAAAGAAGAGTCTAAACATGCATTGTCTGAAGTCCATAAAGGAATTTGTGGTTCTCATTCTAACGGTCTGACTCTAGCCTGAAAACTACATAGAGTGGGGTATTATTGGCCAGATATGGAGAAATAAGCTATCAAGTTTGCAAAGACTTGTAAGAAATGTCAGCTACATGGAAATCTTATACACGCTCCAGCAAGGGAGCTCATTCCTTTTGTAACACACTGGCCCTTTCAACAATGAGCATTTGATCTAATCAGGCATATTTACCCCTCATCTTCTAATGGACACAAGGTCATTATCATAGCTACTGAGTATTTTACCAAGTGGGTTGAGGCGGTCCCACTCATTAAAGCGACAGGATAGTAGGTCTCACTGTTCATTCTGAACTACATCATTTGTTGCTATGGAATACCTTCCTCCATCATCACTTACAATGGAGGTTAATTTAAGAACAACATTATGGGTGAGTTGTGTGAAAAATTCAAAATCACACAACACTGTTCTTCAATCTATTACCCACAGGGTAATGGGCAAGCCGAGGCCTCAAATAAAACTTTGTTGAAAATATTACATCGTACAATTAACAAGTCTGGAAGGGATTGGCACCTGCAGATCAATCCCGCATTATGGGCTTACAGAATGAGCATCAAAACACCTACAGGGGCAACCCCATTTGCACTGGTATATGGGGCAGAAGCATTCTTACCCCTAGAGGTATAAATCCCATCTCTTAGGGTTTCTTTATGCAAACTTGTACCAGATGAAGAGTACCAAGTTTTGAGACTCCAAGAACTACAGCTACTAGATGAACGTTAGAAAATAGCCTTTGATCACCTCAGAGTTTATCAAAAAAGAATGTCAAGAGGATACAACAAGAAAGTTAGACCTAGAGAACTTTAGGTGGGAGACCTTGTGTTGAGAGAAAATCCCCATAATCAGTCACATAGAGAACAAAAGGGGAAGTTTAAACCCAACTGGTTGGGTCCTTATATCATTACTGTAGCATTTGGCTCTAGAGCCTATCAACTCTCCACACCTAAAGGAGATCCACTTCGAGAGCCCATCAACACTCTCCATCTGAAGAATTTCTACACCTAAGGCATTCTCAGTGATCAGCACCATGTACATAGTAATGTCCTAAAAAAATCTAAAAATTGGAAAAATTCCTAAAAAAATGATCATCTTGGTGAAAACCTAGCAATAGGCGCCTTGATGTATCAATCAAAAAAATATAAAAATTGGAAAAAGTCTTGTAAAAATGATCATCTTGGTGAAAACCTAGCAATAGGCGCCTTGATGTATCAATCAAAAAATGGAAAAATACAAAAAAAAAAAAAATTGAGAAAGAAGAAAAAGTGCCTTGGTGAAAACCTGGTAAACAGGCACCACAGTAGCAAAAATAGAATCTCTACCAAGAAGGTGAAAACATGGTAAACAGGTGCCTCTTTTACTCACTGCTCCATCTATCAATGCTTAGTCTTGGAAATCTTTGGCTTCAGTTTATACATATCTTTCAGTCACTTTCATGACACTCTGGTTCTTCTGAGAACCCTCCTGGCTTGAAACCAATCCAGAGTCATAACTTGGGGGCAATCAAATTTGATTTTTCCTCACAGTATGAGTCAAGTCAGTTATCATCATTTTCTACTAGGGGCATGGGTCCCCAATTTGATCACATCTTTGGTTTACACCAAATTCAGTAATCTTCTCATTTTTGAAGGACAACTCACTACTGATGCAAGCAGGTGTTTCTCAACACCACAATCAATAGTGTTTTTTAACCTTATCTTTGGATGCATCTTTGTTTCTTAACACACATTGGATATCACAAACGTAAACAACAGATCGATAGTAATCAAACACAAATCACTCACAAGCACAACGGTGTTTGTCAACACCCTATACCTATACACATCTGAAAACTTTGAAACTGGTTGAAGTATGCTGAACTTCTATTTGTATGTTTTCTATTCTCATTGATTTCATTAATCTTTTCTTTGTCTATTGCTTGTTGGTGTGGTCTTGATGATCCAAAAATGTCAAATAAACTGGGTGTATGTGGTAAGAGCTTCTGCATTAAGGCAGAAAAGCCTCACATCCCTCGATCCTCTTTATTTGTATGCCAAGGTGAGGTCAAAACTATCTCCTTGACTTTTATTGTTCTTCTTGTTTATGCAAGATCACACTCATGGTTATCTTGGCATTGAATGCCTCGATACTGGTGTATTCTTGCACTATCAAAATTGGAAACAACGTTTAGGTCATCTCAGCTTTTGTGCCTTGATGCTTACGTTAGTTTCCCATATCTTATCTGATGAAAGTCATATTCATATTCTTATGGTTTCAGTGGCACCAGTAAGGATTGTATCGACTCTGATGCTCCAAAAATGCTTGATGATGAAATTTTTTAAAGATAAAGCTTAGTGACTACACCTTAGGTTGCATTCGTGTTAGTCTTGTATCTGCATTTGCATCTGCATCTGCATAGTGATGAAATCAGCATAATAACTTTATCTCTATCCAATGTGAAGGATCTAAGATTCTAATCGATCAATCTTCTCATTGTCAAGTGGTCATAACATCCCTTTCTAAATCCACTGTCCTAATTCTATTTTTAGGATCGAAATCAAAATCTAAATTTGACCACTTGCACAACCAATAGAAATCTCTCATGCTTTTCTTCTCATCAATCCATGACCTCTCATCAAATATAGATTTTGTCCTAACCACATGGGACCTCTTTCTAATCAGATCAGTTTCTTCCTGAATTGTCTAATCAATCGAATTTCTTTTCATCACTGGGGCACCTAGCCATATTTTGATTTCACTCCCAAAGGGGGCAGGATCAGGACATCAACATTCTAGTGATTACATCCTCAAACAAAACCCCATCACTTGGGGCATCTCAGCTTCATCACATCAAATCAAGTTGAGATCATCTTAAATCCAAGGCAACCTAATCAATGGTCTTATACAGTGGTGAATACACTTAAAACCAGACAAGATCAGTCTTATACGGGGAAATCATTATTGAAACTAGATACATTGATCAAATTGGCTTCATCACTTCAAATCAAGTCAATTTGCTTGCTAATCAAATCTCTTAATGATAATAAGTTTCATCACTTCAAATCAAACTGGTTATGCATTCAAACCAATCAAAAAGGTTTAAGAGTTCTTGACAGATATTTAGTTTCATTGCTTCAAATCAAACTGAGCATTCTATTTTATAGCTTTTGATCAATCTTCGTCCAATCAAGCTCGAAGTCAATCTTCTTCTTCAAAAGAATAGTTTCATCACTTCAAATCAAACTATTCTGGGTCTTCTCGCTAACAGGTCTTTGACTCAATCCACTGATCGCACATCAATTCAAAGAGGGGCAAATGTAATCACCTAAAATTGGTCACATAAACCCTAGACCCCCAATCTCAGCAATTAATCAAGAAACCCTAATCTTGATTGAACCTAAGTCCTAAATCAAACAGGAAATTATCAAATTCAAACTAATCTGACCTAAACCCTAGGTCCTAATCAATCACCGCACTTGATTAATTAATTAATTCCTAAAATCATAATACATTGGAAAATAAACATTATGTTAATTATTTAATTAATATTATGACATATTAATTAATAAAAATTACAAAATTCTCAATTAAATAAAAAAGGAATTAAATTAATTATAAAATCATAAATGTGCATTGAAAATCAATTTAATTATTAAAAATGCATATGACATCATCAAATTTAGTTGACTGATTATCAAAATGGAAACAATCCAGTTCCACTCAATTAACTGATTCTCCACTAATTATCATTTTAGAAACATTTCAGTTAACTGTGAACTGATTTTGGAAGTTTCCAAAATAACTGACCAGTTAGTTCAGTCAACTGACTCTCTCGACCAATCGAATCACTTGCACATGGATTGTGCTTCTTCAATCGAATCTGAGCCACTCTTTTTGTTCACTCTCGACCGTCGATTCGAGAGAGATTTCTATAAAAGAGAAACTCTTTTCCTTCACAAAGGATCCTAATTTTCTGATTAATGTTATTATACTGCATTTTTATTGGCATTCTTAGCATTCTCTCATTTAGCTAATATTGTTGTTTATTTTTATTCAAGCATGAAAACATAAATTTAGAGCACACTTTCAATTTGGGTTTAAAATTGAATATCTCACATTTCATTTAGTGCTTCTAAAACTGAATTCTAATTAGCTTGAATTAACAACAATCTGCAACTGCATTTGCATTTAGATTAATCATTTATTTGCATTATCATAGCTCTTAAAATCCTTCATTTAGGTCTTCGGTGTAGTCACTAAGCTTGCAATGACCTGAGAGCAAGCTCATACTCCTACCTTCTAGAAGGCAACAGGTCGACTCTTTCAGACATGCAGGGTGAATGAATCGATATTCATTCATGTATGCAATGAATAATAATGACCATGTTGAAGTGTTCTGCTAAATCAGAGGCCCACATTTAGCTAGCACAGCTCACACATGTGTGACAAACCTTGGAGAAATGAATGGGGGACAAGGCTATAAGAACATTTAAGGAAGTTGGTTTACTTCCTTGCGATCGGTTGCTCACACATGTATGAGCATTCCATTAGGACTAAAAAGGTTAGGAATCACCTTTTAAGTAAGATTAATGGGTGATTAAGTGGGAAAATAGGTTTATCAAGTGGGATAGGTAGGAGTAGGGTAGGAGTAGAGTAGGCTTTTAGATTGGATTAGTAGGTTTCTAGGTTAGTTTTAGATTAGCATTCAAATTAGATTTGAATTAATCATAGTTTAAAAAAATTAAGAGTGTGACGGATATTTTAACAAATATGAATTTATTAAAAGGGGTTTTGAGACAAATGTATTAAATTGAATACACTAGGATAGTATTTATATTTAAATACTAGAAGGAATACTATTTAATTGATTAAATTAAATTGTTAGATGAATAAAAAGAATTTATTAATTAAATTATTATTTTTGGACGTCTACATTTTTCCACTCTTTGATACGATGCCACATGTGGTGTTGTGTAAAAGAAATGAAAATAAGTTGCCCCAGAATAAGTTGGGTTTCTAGGAGTCATGTCGAAGCAACGATGGTATGAGGTTGTGCCTCCTCGAGAAAAGAACGCAACAAGAAGAGCATTTGTGGAATTTTCTCAAAAAGGATGCAAACAGGGGGAGGGGGAGAAAGAATGAGTTGGGAAGAATAAATAGAAGCCATTCCAAAAATAAAAGTGCAATCATGAGTCTAAATGCAGCTAATGGGACTTGGGGATTAAGTTGTGTTAAATGTTGGAGATAACATCCTAGTTTGATATAGAAACTCTAGAGACCTGCCAAGGTTATTAGGAATGCAAGGCCTTGTCACTAATGTTGCATAGGATTGACATAGAAAACACACAAGAAGAAATAAAAATATAAAGACCTTGCCCCTAGTTTCACCATTCACAACACACCATGATATAAAGGATCATGGCGACCATGATGAGATAAAACAAGGAACCTCAAAAGATAAACAAGGATCCAAAAGTACCAAAGAAACAACAAGTATCTCGCGTATTTTTTTCCATAGGGAGGATGCTGGATTGATTATTTATTTGATTGGTCTAATATAACGAAGGATACATCCTGCAAAGACCGATGATGGATAGCTAAACTACGATTCCTTATGACAAGAGATGAGAAAGACACTCAAACCTCAAAGGGGCTAAGGGATGATTGTTGAAGTGCTAGTTGGATAGGGACAATGACCATGATGACGCAAAGACTAACTAACAAAAAGGATGTGATCTAAAAGAACATATGTACAAATGAGCCTAGGTGAATACACGAGTGATTCTATGTACAAGACACTAATTACAAGATGTACAAGGGCTTGAGATGATGGATGAGATGATGGGAATGCAAAAGATGTTTCCCTAGTCAAGATAAAAATCCAATATGGATGGATGATAGATGGGGTGTTCTGGATGTGGGAATCATGTACCCAAAGAAACACAAGGATTGGGAAGGATGAATCCCAATGATGATGTGTGGTTTTTGATTCTTGCAACAAGACTGAGAACAAGACAAAGGGTGTGATTGGATGGGTTGGTTGATGTTTGATTTTTGGATAGCTAGAGGAGATCGATAGGATTTGCATGGGTTGGTAGATTGTATAGAGAATTAGGATAGGAATAGATAGCATTGGGTGCATGGGGTAGCCTAGAGATAGATACCAATGACAAGGGATGTGTGGAAGGTTTTGGATGAAGGAATGCAGGAAGATAAGGATTGGGAGGTAAAAGGATTAGAGATGATAGGTGGGAAGGGAGAGGAGGATTGGGAGATGAAAGGATTAGAGATGATAGGTGGATGAGAGAGGAGGATTGACATATGAAAGGATTATGAATGAAAGTAAGTGATGAGAGATGCAAGGTGGATATGATAAGGTTTCCAAGGACTACATCACCAAGGAATAAAATTCTCCCACTTAGGGTAGCTCATGCATGAGGAGACATTTATGAGGGGTACAATAGGATGGAAGAGAGGACAAAAAGATGATAAGATGGTGGTTGAAGGATGGAGGGGAATGGAAGATGGGATTTTGGATAGGTAAGGATGATAGGTGGATGAAAAGCAAAATCTAGAAATGGATGCCAAGAGGTGTCCAAAAGCATGTATATATTTTATCTTTTGTTTTTTATTTTATTTTTAGCAGGCTCCTAGGAAGGGTGGAGGATGCGAAATGGATAAGATATGATAGGTATGGCAGAAAGTGAGATGGAGGAAGTGATGGAAAGTGGCTATAAGGACTTTCCCCATTGTATAGAGAGAAATTGGATGGAAGGATTACATATGACACATGTTTTCCAGGTTTTCATCATGGTACTTGTCCAAGGCGCTTGTTTGTCAATTTTTAACTATTGGACACTTATTTCTCTTTACTTTTTTCTTTTCTTTTCTTTTTTGATTTTTTGACTTTTTAGAGGGGATTTTATAGATGGAATGAGAAGGAGGATATGGATGGAGGACTCAAGCATCAAGTTTGATATCAACGTAATAGGAGCACATTTGGAGTGATCGGTAGATGTTGGTACATTCTTGTTTGGGATGAGTAGCTTATGAAATGACATGGATGAGATGGTTATGATGGGGGATATATGTGGGGTAAGAAATATGGTGGTAGGAAGTGTTTAGATGAAATGGTTGAAAGTGAGTGTGATAGGGGGATGGTTTCAAGACCAACATTGGCACATGTTATGAGGGGTTTTGAAAGAATGGATGTGAAGCAAATGGTAAATGTGGATATTATGGAGGGATTATAGTGGGTAGTTTTGGGACATAAGGACCCAAAATAGATTTAGGGGATGGCGAAGAGGAATGCTAAGATGGAGGATTAGCAAATTTGGATGCCATTGTGGATTTTTCTTTTACATGCATGTCATTTTTTTTATTTGGGATCCACATAGTTTTTAATTTTTCTTTGTTTGGCCTTT
The DNA here is from genome assembly GCA_018584345.1 of Thuja plicata. NCBI lineage: Eukaryota > Viridiplantae > Streptophyta > Pinopsida > Cupressales > Cupressaceae > Thuja > Thuja plicata. The sequence goes on from MU224395.1 coordinate 2,011,911, forward strand.
GTGACCTGTGGGATGTAGTGCATTTTTTTATTGGATTTGTCTTTTCTAGAGCATGTCATTTGAAATGGACATGGAAATATTTAGATTGTGGATCTTTATCTTTATGCATTTTTTTTGGTATCCAAATTGTAGTAAGTTGTATTGGAGGGAATATAATAAGTTGTATGAGATGGAGGAAATATGGATGGAGGAATGGAGGTGGGATGGTCGATGGGTTGTATGGCTATGTGCCTTTGTTGATCATGATTGGGAATATAATGGGTGATATTTTTGATAGGGGGTTGGTGGATGAAGGAAGGGGGGTAAAATTTTGGGATATAAGGGCCCAAAATGGATTTACTATGTGGAGGATATGCAATGGAGATTTTGGGACATAGGGGCCCAAAATGGAGTTAGAGGATGAACGAGGAATGTGGTACATTGCCTTGGGTTGGAATTACAGAGAAGGGGGGATAGCATTAAATATTTTGGAGGAATGATGTGAAGATGCAATGACGGGTTTGAAAGCATGATTGAACTTTGCATTATTTGTACAAACATTTTTGGATGAAGGGCCTTGAGATGTGAAACCAAGACCACAAGATTGTGGATGTTTTTTTACATGGATTGGCTATAGGGTACCTTTTTTCATGCCCCAAAAATCTGGACATTAAAACCTTAACCTATCTAACTTAAAACTTTTTATTTAAACATTTTATATCAACTATAGGAAATGAAATCTTTCTTAAACCTTTGCAAATTAAATTAATTGAAAGATCAATATAGAATAACAACATCAAAGTAATAGTTCTAGAGGTTCCTTTTCCACTATATTAAGTAAAACATCTATAAATTCATTTTGGGATAACCAA
>MU224395.1:2014781-2042387 GCA_018584345.1 Thuja plicata
TGCATCACTCACACAAAGTATCTAATAAATTCCTTGATTACATAATCAGGTGTTGTATACAAGCAAAGGATTCCACAGATCCATAAAGTAATACATGTGTCCCAAAAGTCTGACTATAACAAAATCTATATCGACAAGAGAACATATAAATGAGAAAAACTGTTAAGATTGTGTCAAACTGGGGTAGGCCTCACACCTTTCTCATTTAGGCCTAAGACTTTATCTTGATAATTCCATTTTTTGAGAATTCAATCCAAGATAGGATACTTCCCTCTTAGGGAACAAGTTGCACATCCATTATTAGGAGAAATGTAAGTGGTAGACATGAAATTTATTTCTTCTACCTCAACTGGACCACCATGGATGAATGTAAGTTAACTAAGGAGAGAGAGTGATGTTTGTGGGATAGTTTGGATTGGAGGCAATAAAGGATCATGAATTGGAGGGGATGAGATGCTATGATCTTTACTTAGATGGGGTAATGGATCTTGAGATGAAGTAGGTAGAATAGAGGGATCTTTATAGGGAAGAGAGGATGACAATGGATCATGAGGTGGAGTGGGTAAAAAGAATGGGTCATATAATAAAGGAAGTGGGATGGTAGGATCTTGATTTAGGTCAATGGATATTTCAACATGCTTTTGGGAAATATCTTGACATGATTTAATTGACATGGATGGTATTATGGGGGATGTATGGATGGACTCTTCAGATGGAGGAGATGGAAGGATGGGAGATTCTATAATTTGGATAGAGAGAATGTGGGTAGACTCATGAGATTCATTGTATGGGGTGTGGATAATGTTAGGAGGAGAACATGGGGATGGGGATTGGATGGAGTCAATGGATGGGTGAACTTCAATAGTGTTAGGGGATGGAAAAGGATTGATACGTATGGGAGGTGGAAAGGAAATGATAGGTGTGGGAGATAGAAGAGGAATGATGGTTGTGGGAGGTAGAAAGGTTTCATCACTAGTATCTTCACATGCAGGAGTGATATGATATGACACATCAATTTTAAGAGATTGGTTTTGTAATGGCTTCCTTGTGAAGGTACTTGGAGACTTGTGTGTTTGAGGTTGGGGTGGTTAGTTAGAAGATGTAGATGGTGGGAATATAGGGTATTTTATGTATGGAGGTGTAGTAGTGAAATGCAAGCTTGGTTGAATGAATGGTGATTTAGAAATAGGTTTAGGAGATGAATTTTGGAATATTCTTGGAGCATGATTGCTAATGTTTTCAATATACTCATCATGATCAATGAGAGTTTCATCATCATTAGAATAGGATGAAGTGGAAGAATATGTAGGACAACCAAACTCATCATGATAGAATTGTGACTTAATGATTAGTTGATGATTTGGGTAGGGATGAGGAATGAACATGGATGAAGAAAACTAAAGCTTGGATTGGGATGAACAATAAGCTCATACTATAATTTAGAATTAATCTCAGGATAGAGGGAAGGACTATCTTTGAAGAATATGGGAAGGGGATGAGGAATTAATCAAGTGACTCTTCTAGCCTATGATATAGGGAAATGGAGGACCCAATGACACTAGAAGAAAGTGATGCAAGATGCTAGTATGGATGTGATTATGAAACTAGACTTGGGTGATTTTGGACTATAAGTTTGGGCCAACTATTTGACTTGGTGAATGTTGGATTGTGGTGATATTTTGACTTGTTTTTGGAAAAAGACTATGTAATTGAACAAGTACATCAAACACAAAGTGTGTGTTGAAAACCAAACACATTCACAATATAGGCTAGATAGGATACTATTTTCTGAATCCCCACTTGGATTTCTCCATATACCTTAGACAAAGTAGACAACTAGAGATTCTAGTGTCATTGGCTCCCCTCAACAACACGAGAATCACCATAATATATCATCTAAAAGCTCCAAAAACTTGAGCATTTTATATCTCACAATGAAGGGTATGTGTGGGGTGTCTTATTTAGTCTCCAAACTTCTGTATCAACAAATATATAAGGTTTTTTTCTTCTAAACATTGGTTCTTAGTAAGATCTGTGATGTCTCCCTAATTGATTTGTATGTGCGTGACTCATTGAAGAGCCTATTTTACCATGTTGGATACTTAGGGATAATTCACCCGATCTATACTATCATCCATATGCCTTGATTGAGTTTGGTGGGATGTAAGCCAAGCCTTTGTTCAGTATCTTATTTATATACTGGTTGGGGTATTTACCAGTTTAAGGTTGCCCTCTAAAGGGGAAATGCACCCTCTAGACAAGCCTATGTAGAAGCAAGGATAAGATAATATTTATCTTCACCCAAGGTGCACGATGGCAAGGGGAGAGGATACAACTATATTTTATTTGATGTGTCACTTACTATAAGGGATCTATCTAATGAAAATAGCTCAAAAGAAGTGTTGAGAAACACTTCTTCAAACACACCAAAAATAGTTAACTTTCCAAATTGAACCTAATTAGAATAACTAAGTGTTTTATACCTAAGAAAAAGACACAACAATATGGTTAAGCATGCAAGTTCAATTTATTTCCCACACATCAAGAACGAAAGCATGTAAGAAAGGTGTGATTGCTTTTTCCTTAATTCATCCAAGGAAACCTACATGAGAAATATTAGTAATCTTAAATTCTTTAACCCTAAAAATTTGCAAAAGCCAAATAGATTAGTAACATTTGAAACCAACCAAAATAAATGTTTTGTGTGATAGGGTGAAGATAGAAGGTTATAATCAATAGTCCATTGCACTCATGCTAGGGACAATATGTTGATTCTTAAAATTTGGCAAAGTCTAACATTTCCTAAAAACCCTAAAACACTAGAATCTTTATCTTAACTCCTATGAAGTTGAAACCACTCTCAAACATCCTGAAAGTATACACATAAAATGTAACTTAAGCATAATAACTTATACTTAAATGTTACTTTTTGTGTATGCTTGATCGGTTTTAGAAAGGAATAAAAAACTAGGCTTATTACCAAGACTCAAGGATTAGACATCCTATTCGAGAAGCTATTCTCCTTATCATAGAAACTCTTTTAATTATCAGTCCAGGGACATGCTACTTGAAATGCGCCAAAAAAATATATGCACCAAGAGATGACTCAGACCATGCTAACCTATAATTGCTGCAGAAAAAAAATTGTTGAAAGGAAGCTAATCTACTACTATAGGAAACAAATGATTTGAAAGATAAATGCAGAAATGCTAAATCTTGAAGAAGGAAATTCTTGAAACTCAAAACTAGAATGCTTTGGCTCTTCTGCCTCTTTGGTTGTAGGAAGTGATAACGAACCTACTACTTTGGCTGCAAGAACAATTTCAACACCAGAATTGAAACAAGTTGTAGAAATTAAATATACAGTAAATGAAGATAGCTAATATGGATTCCTCACCAAGTGGGCCCCCTTGGATGAGTATTGGGAAAAACTCAATTACACAGTATGAACTTTCAACACTCTTCTATTTCATTGATTCAAGAACAAAGTACAATTGGAAAAATATGACAGAATGAAAATAACTTCTGAAAACTACTAATGTCATTCCCTCTCATGAAAGAGTGGGGCTTTATGTAAAGGAAAGGAAATCTAACTACTAATCTGCTCACACCATGAAAATGCGCAGAGACTTTATTGAAACTCTAGAAAATAGGAAAGAGATCATCCATCAACATAGGAAAAAAACTATTACAATAGGCATGAAGAAGAGATATATCTTCTTTATGTTTCCTAGATTTCCTTTAGAACAGAAAAAATTCTTGACCCAATCATTGCTTAGTTGCTGCCAACTTCAACTTCCCAGAACCATAACCTTTATTGCACTAGCCCTTTGCCGATCATTTTATTGTAGGACCAGGTTTGACTAACCAGCGCAATACCTGGTCATTCTAATTCACTAATCAAGATTTGCATCAAGATGTTAGAACAAAGACATCCAGGATAAAATGTACCAAAACATGCATACACACATTTTCATCCAAACAGCTAACAACTTATGAAAACATAATTACATATTTATCATATTTAGTACATATACTTCATGGTCATGTATGCATGTTAAAGTCTTATAAACATATCAAATGTCCATGTGGATGCATACCACTTAATGTCATGAAAAGGGTAACTAGTTTCAAGAAAAGCATAATAAGATAGGAAACAAAGTATAGAAAAAAATATTCTAGACATAGTAGTAGGGATTTAAAAGATGACATAAATATGTCCTATCATTTCCCCCTATGAAATTTAGTGTCAGTCCTCAAGCACTATAATATTACGGATCTGGGAAAGCATTCTGAAATCCCCCACTGTAGTTTTGCTCCCACTAGTGCTACTGAGGCACCAATAAAACCCATTCATTCTTTCTCTTTTTCTCTTGTAGTGTGCCTCTAACTGCTCATTTCTTTCATTATCTATGCAACTATATAGAGGCCACAGAAGAGAGAGGAGGTTAGAAAGTAAGAGGAACCCATAGCTCTAGCCTAACATGTCTACCTAAGTAGATGTACCAATGAACCCTCTACATTACAGCTCTAAAATTTATAAGGTTGTGTGGTTCAACCTTCCTTAATTCCATAGTTAATATGCTCCATCTCTGCATAATACCTTCTCTTTCCCTTTACCCCTCATGATATGGAATTTTTTTCAAAATCCTTATAAACCTATTCCTTGAGACCTAGCATATTATTTCTATAGTCTATTTTATGGAACCCATAGGCTATTTCAATCCAGTCATAATGTATTCTCCCGAGTTTACCATTTTCTGGTCTCACGGGAAGCTTTATTGCTTGTTCCTTTTCCCTATATTTCCTCAATTGTTCTCCATAATTAATTTCATTTCTTTCCCATGACATAAGGGATGAAAAATGTATATCTCCAATGAAAAATAATGGATTACAATTGGGCTCAGATGGAACAACATATCTGTGCAGGTAGAACTCACACAGAAGATTTCTGATAGAGTTAGGTGACCTATCGTAAGCATCCACAAATTGTTGTGGTGAAGCTATACTTGGATTAAGTTCCCTGAAAACTTTCATTAATTTGAACAAAAGATATTTTTCCTCAATGCACAATGCATACACCCTTGGAGGTGGTCTACATTCCATTATTTTAGGAATCAATCCCATGACTATATCTAACTTGTGTTGCAGATCTTGGACTTCCTATTTCTGCTTATTAATTTATTTTCTCAATTAATTCATCTCTATTTCCCACATATATTTTTCATCCTGCATTTTTTTATAAAAATCTAGAGATAGAGATTGAAAATTTACCTTTTCTTGGACTATTTATTCACTTTTTAGGCCATGCCCCTCATTTTTCTCTTCATATCTATCCTTTTCAATACCTTGTGTTAATTCATTCTCTGACAGAGGTTTCCATACTATCATTTGCCATGAAGTGTTGTGATCTATAAATTGTTTATTTGTAGCAACCTGGACATCTTTCTCTTAACTCCCTTCTCGAAATAAGGGATGATTAACATTCTTCGTTTGTTGATTAATTGCTTCTTCAAAAGATGAGGTTATAGGAACTTCCTCACTTATGTATTGGAATTCCCAAAGTGGGATGCTAACATTTTTTTGGGGTTGATCTTCCAATGGTTCTCCTATGGGAATTTTTGGAACATCTTCTTGCATGGCCTTGGAAGTTGTGTCCAGTGCTACTAATTCTCATGTATGGAGCCAAACAATTCTTCTTGGAGGCATTTTTGTAGTAGCTACAAGAGAGTTCTTTGAATAATTATTTTTCTTAGAAGCAGTAGTCGTAGGAAATGGAGAAGTATCAACATTAGGTTTTTTGCTCCTGGAACCTATGGAGGTGAGTTTGGGAGTGATTATTGCTTCCTTCTTAGATACATCCTTAGTCATTTTTCCTTTCACCTTGTCTCTCTTATTTCTTCTTTGAGTTGTTGTAGAATCTTACGATGCTACATGTATCTCGTGCTCAACTACTTCAACATTAAGGTTTAGACTTCTTGATGCCCTAGTTTCTTTCCCTGCTTCCTTGGGAAAGGGTTAGAGGTAGACGACTCCTATGCTGGAGCTGAATTTTCTTTTGGAAAATTAAATTTTTCCTCATTAACCCTCTAATTAGGCACTATATTGATTAATCGCACTTCTTGGGCCAAAACAAGTTCCTTCTAGCTCATGGGGGACACATCTCTTAACGACCTTTCCACCAATAATTTGATCAACCCTTAATGGGTTATGACATGTTGTCATCCTCTTCTAACTTCTTCTAACTTAAATTCAACATGGTATAGACAAAATTGGGCACATTCACATGACGCCCATGTTGTAAATGACTAAGTAATTTGAAATGTACTACATGCAAAAATGAGATACGACATTCACAATTCAAATACCTGATAATGTGGACAACCAATTGTTGATATGCCTCAGGTAGGGACAATATTTTTCTCCTTTTTTGTCTACCTCAAGTCTTGGGTTATTTGGAATGGTGAATTTGTCTCATGCTGACCTTGCATCATTTCCATGAGGATAAGCTTCTCCCACAGCCAGAAGTCCTGAAACTTCAACAATCTTTGCTTCTGTAGTGACTACCCTTAGGCCCTTTACTTGGGCCTCTCCATTTTTCAAAGTTCTTAGAAATTCTAGGTCTATCTCTTCATTATATCCATTTAATTAAAGAAAAAATTTTATCCACCCTATATTATTGAACGCTTGCACACTCGTCTGGTCTTGCAACAAGGATGAGTGATCAACTGGTTAATGTTGTATAAGTGGTCCACTGATTTTGAGAAATAGCCAACCCTACCAATTCTTATTTGTTTCCAAAATATGCCACCCACTACCTCTACTCTTATGGAAATAAACTATTTTGAATACTTCTACTATTTGAGCTTCAAATTTCACACATAGAGCTTCTTGAAGAGAGTATTTGAAAACTTTAAACTGTTGATTTCAAAATCATGGAGATAACATCTGGGGTTCTTAGAATGATTAAAACAAGGCTCTCAAAATAAGAAAAATGCTCATAGGGTTATTTTCACATCAACTCAAAAAAATGGCTCAAATGGCTGTAGAGTTTAAATGAAAAAGGAAAAAATTTCAAAAAATCATGACAGGGCAAAGGAATAATCAATTAATGATGATTGGCAATCTATCAGTGCATTTAATAGCTCCACCCCCTATGAAAAAGGTGGCAAGTGTCCACACATGCAGATTGGAAGGATAATGATGTTGGAGTGAATTTTATTTAATAAATACAAGTAAATTTTTATCATGTAAAAATAATTAAGCTAAGTGGCTAATAAATGTGAATGTGTACTTGGAAGTTATTACCATTGAATGTGCTCAAGTTTAGAAAGATTTGATGACGTTTGTTGAAAAAGGTAGATCTCAAAGTAAGAATGACATGGAAAAATGAGTGACATTGAAGAGTCATAACGTGAAGTGGAATGAAACATTTTTATTATGGAAAAGAGTGGGTTCCTAGAGAAAAGGAAACTTTATTATGAACAACATGACATATGCATATTTAGAGAGAAGAATGAAGTGGAAGGATATTCCCTTTGGCTGTAGGAGGTGTCTTGTCAGAAGGAGACTTAAATTGCTCCAGGAACTCAGCCTTTGTGGCTATTTTATGGTATAGATAGATTTTATGACCATTTACTAGTAACTTGAAGTGCACAAGGTCTATTTTTATTAATCGAACAACACCATTTGCAAAAAATTGTTCTATTTTATAAGGCCCAATCCAAAAGGATGTCAGCTTACCTTGGGTTTCCTGGAAGAATGAATCATAAAGTAGTGCCCAGTCACCTAGACAAAACCTTTTGTTCTGTATATGTGAATCATGCCACTTCTTGCATTCCAATTGAACTCAATTTGTTGTAGAGTTGTCTTCTACATCTCATCAAGATCATTAAGCTACAGGAGCTACTCCCTTTGGGCTGCAGTAGGATCGATAGCCAGATCAAGTTTTGTGTATAAGGTCTTGTTCTCAAACTCTATGGGAGTCATGAAGGACTTCCCATACAATAGTTCAAAAGGTGTGAACCTTGTTGTTGTCTTCTAAGTCTGTTATCTCTTGCATGTTTCATTGCATGTACTTCCACCCACTTAGTGACGTAACCTATGCAAACTAGTATATAATAATTGTCATTGGATGGAGGATAGATTGGTCCTACAAAATTTAAGCCCCATTTTTCAAAAGGAGTGACCACCACTTGAGGGCATAGAGTCATTTCATCAGACTTTGTAGGTTTTCCCATTCTTTGACATCTGTCACATTTTCTAGTGTAGTTTGTTGCATCCTTGTATAAAGTGGGCTAGTAGTAACCTATTATGATCACTTTCATTATTGTTCTCTTGCATGCAAAGTGACCTCCACATGGATCATCATGAAAATAATGAATAATGTTAGACGTTTGATCCTCCCTTACACATCTTCTCATGACCCAATCAGGACCAGTATAAAATAGATAACTTTCAATCCAAGAGAATTTGAAAGCTTTATCTATTAGAATCCTCTTTTATTTTGAATAAAAGTAGGGAGGTACCTTGTTGGAGACCAAATAATTCGTAATGTCTACATACCAGGGAGTTTTAGCCGATATGGAAAACAAGTGATCATTAGGAAAATTGTAATCAATGATTTGAGAATCATAAATGTTCTACAACCTTGATAGGAAATCAACAACTACAATAGCTTGGAAAGGTTTATCAACTATTGTGATATAAAATTATTGTAGTAGTAAAAGCCATCTTACTAACCTCCCTATGATAGTAGGTTTGTTGGCCAAATACTTAATGGTTGCATGATCAGTGTATACATAGATATGATATCCAGTGATATAGTGGAAATTTTTTATTGAGGTCATAGATGACATCCAAGAGTTCATTATCTATGATTGTGTAATTTAGCTCAGGTCCATGCAAATTCTTGATTATAAAGTAGATTTCATGCTCAATAACATCCTTTTTCTTCCCTATAACATCCCCCACATAATAATCAAAAGAATCAATATGAATATGAAATGGTAGGGACCAATTGGGACCCCTTAAAATAGGTGTCTGGTAAGAATAGACTTAAGTTATAGGAAAGACTCATCACAAGCTGCAGTCTAGAGAAACTTAGAATCCTTTATGAGAAGGGAATACATTGGGCCCACCATTTTTATGAAATCCTTGGTGAATTTTTAGTAATATCCAGCATTCCCCAAGAAGCTTCTGACATCTTTTTGTTTTGTTGGTGTGGCTAGGTTCATGATTACTTCTATCTTGGTAGGGTCAACTTGAATACCAATATCAGAGATATAATGTCAAAAAACTACCCCCTCTCGCATCATCATAAAGAATTTTTCACTGTTCAAGGATAGATTATGCTCCTCACATCATTTCATAACTCAGCCAAGATTAGACAAAGCCTCTTCATAGGTTTCCTTATAGGTTGTAAAAACCATCCATGTAAATCTCTATGCAGTCATGAGAAATATCAACAAATATACTAACAAATTCCCTTTCAAAGGTTTCTAGGGCATTGCAAAGACCAAAAGGAAGGAATGAATAGGAAAAGGTTCCACATGGATAGGTAAAGGTAGTATTTTCTTGGTCTTTAGGAAAAATCCTGATTTTATTATACCCACTATACCCATCAAGGAATGAGAAATACTTTTTGCCTACCAAGGAATCCAGCACTTGATCTATGAAAGGTAAAGGGTAGTCCTTTTTTGTAGAATTATTTTTTTCTCTATAATCTACACATACCCTCCACTTTCCTCCTTTCTTGGGAACTATAACTAATGGAGAAACCCACTAACTATCTGAGATAGGATAGATAAAACCAACACTTAGTAGTTTTTGTAATTTGGTTTTCACTATATCTCTTAAAGTAGGATTAACACACCTTTGGAAATGTCTAATAGGAGATTTATCCTATTTTAGATGTATCTAATGTGTACACAACTTAGGATATAAACCTTTCATATCCTCATAATCTCATGCAAATGATTTAGGATGATCTTTTAGGAGTTTGGCTAGGATAGTTTGTTGCTAAGGGGTGAGATGACTATTTATGTGCAAGAAACATCCTAGAGAGACCTTTAATTCTTTGGTCATCTCTACCATAGAAGCTTCCATGAATGAGGGTACTTGAATTTTATGTGGAAACAATTGGTGGTAAAAATTTTTGGCTCTAGGAGATGGGGATAACTTAAAATCAAGATATAAAGGTTGCAGGGAGCAATGATGGGAAGATGAACATTCCAAAGAATGTAAACATGGTCCATAATGATTCTGCATGATATTTTTTATCATGGTATCTTCTTATTAAAGTGGCAAGAAAGGGTCTCATTTTAACATCATTAACTGAGCCACTGAATTCACTACCTCAAAATCCTCCCCTATGTCTAGCCAAATTAGTGTGGTCAACTCAAGTTGCAGCTGGGAAGGTGGCTATAAGGCTATCTTTTTAGTATAATGACCATTAGAGATGGTCATATCTCCTGAAAAAACAATCTATATAAGCATATGTGGTGTCTAACCAGGGCCTTCCTAGAATAATTAGATATCCCCCGAAGGTAGCTTTGGGTGAAATTATCATGAAGTCAGTAGGGTACGACCAAGATTCTATGGTTACAAAAATATCTTCTACCATCCCATTAGGCTTGACTTTGGAACTATTTGCAAGATGCAGGATAGTAGGTGTAGTCTGGAGGTTGGTAATTCTGAGTTGTATAATATCTTTGGTCATAAAATTGATATCTACTCCTAACTCAAACAAGGCATTCTTGATGGAAGTCTCATTAATAATAACACCAACAATTGGGCTGCCAGGTCTGACTATTTTGGGCCAACTACTTTACCAAGCATTATGTCCACAAGTTTTCCCAAGATCTGAACAGTCTAGGGATCCTTTCTTTTCCAGCTAGGTTTCTTGAAATAGACTTCTTTGATGATTTTTCCATAGGTAGGCACATCCTTGATTGCTTGGAATAATGGGTTTTGAAAACTAATGTTTTTAAGCTGATCAAGTATGTCAAAAGATGCATCTTCAATAGGATTGGTATTTTCAGCTTGCAACCTCTATGGAAAAGGAGGAGATATTTTTGGGATTTATCAGGTGGTGTAGTTGGGCCTGCTGAAGTAGGAGAGAATTTATTCAAATAGTCTATTTCTTCTGAGGATACTGTTAGGAATAACAATCCACCAAGACAATTGAGAGGGGGGTGAATTAGGTGTGAGACATATTATTAAATATTAAACTTTAAACATCAAAAATTTAATCCAAATGGTAACACAATAAATTCCAACACCATAACAAAATCCTTTTTGGTCGAGGAAACCATGTTAAAGGTAAAACCCCGGTGGGAATTAGAACCCACAAATGATTTACTGAGAGTATAGTATCCCTATTAAAATATTTAGCCTTGTTAGGCGCTTATTGATGCATTACAGTACACAATCCCTATTAAAGGACAAACCTTGTTAGGATTCAAGAGTAAGAGTGAGCTCACTACCTAAGCACACTTCCTAGGCACACTGCCTAAAGAAGGTTAGATCCACCCTTAGGACTTACTATCCAAAATACAAATATATATAAGAAATATAAAATCCAGTAAAGTGTCTTATAGCAACTGTCTTTGCTTGGTCAGTTCCAATGAAGTAACATAATCACAACCTCTTCTCTACATCTAGAAGACTTTTCACAAACAAGCTCATAGCTTCCACACTTCCCTATCTCTACCACACTACCATAAAAGAAAGAAACTTTATTTTATACAGATTTACAATAAGCAAATAGGTCAGCCAATTAAGACTTCCCCAATGCACAAATAACTACTTAACCCCTTTCTAAGATACACATGGTACCTATAAAAAGTAAACATTAATTACAATTCATCAAATATAATATAAGATATGAAATCCAGGCTTGCAATCAATAATACATGCTACATCTATGAAGTCAGCCCCAAATAGGTCTCTTCTAGAACACACGCCACAATTGACATCACCAATAGTACTATGACCCACAAAACATTAAAAACCTTCCTTAATATGTCTTCTACCATCCCTTAATCTCGCATAACCTTAATCCATGTTTAACCTAAATCCATGTCACACGTAAGTTATTCTCAAAACATAGAGACTAACTCTGTAAAAGATCATTGTCACCGTCTAGTATCTAGTCTTCACTAAAACATCTATAACTCATCCAATATACATTATTAAGAAATGCAAATTTAGACATAAGATCACAACATATCCTTGTACATATCACCATCTTTACTTGCTCTAAAACAATAGTACAATACCCATACACTTATGTCAATCATCAAGCAATAGTAATAACCACTATGATCTCCATTCATAGAAACATATGTTGACATCAGTAACAAAACATGAATGCCAACAACAACATCAGAGACCAATTCCAAAAATTTCCCCCTTTGGCATTGATGGCAACATATGGAAAATCCATCAACCCAAAAGTACTCTCTCAATACAATATTCTCAATATCCTCAACACAGCTCTCCCTAAAATAGTAGGGTTTTTCTCATAGAATCTCTCCCCCTTTGACAAAAAAGGAAAAGGGTGCCATAAGTCTTATTCAGACCATATTCCATCTGCAAGGTGTATCTTTTTCAAATCTTCATGCCTCCAAAACTAGGTGTAAAATCACCCAAATGTTTTCTATAATGTTCTTGTGATCACTCCCCCTGAGGAGTAGATCCTTACATCAAGTTCAAAAAATGATATAGCTCTAAAAGCCACTGGACTGATGCATTCCCGCATCAATTTAGTTCTTGCACCCCAATCATACCTCTGAGATACTTAAAGGCATCCTTTGGAAAAGGTTTTGTAAATATATCTTCTATTTGTTCCTTTGTACTGATATACTACAATCTAATCTCCTTCTATGCTACCTTGTCTCTCAAGAAATGATACTTGATGGAAATATGTTTATTTTTTGAATGCATTACTAGATTCTTTGACATATTCAATGTACTAGTGTTATCACAATGGATAACCATTGGCTCATCAAAATTTATCCCAATGTCCTTTAGCATTTGCTTCATCCAAAAAATCTGCGTGTAATTTATAGCAGCAACAACATACTTAGATTTAGCAGTAGACTGTATACAATCCTTCTTTTTACTTAACCAAGAACCATTTTTTTCCCAAGAAAGAATGCACCACCACATGTACTCTTTCTATCATCAATATTTCCTTCCCAATCAAAATCAGTATAAGCATGTAAATCAAAATCATCAAATTTTTTATACCATAAGCCATAAGCCAGTGTTCATTTCAGATATCTAAATATTATTTTTATAGAAGCAAGGTGTGTCTCTTTATGATCTTCTTTATATCTTGCCACAATTCCAACTGTATTAGTAATATCTGGTCTGGTGTGAGTTAGATATTGTAAGCCTCCAATCATAGATATGTACTTTGCCTAAAAAACACTTTGAGATTCATCAGTAGTAGTAATCTTATGACCAGTAACCATAGGTGTTCCAATACGTTTACAATATTCCATTCAAAACTTTTTCAACATTTATTTAAGATACTTTCTTTGAGAAATAAAGATACCACTCTTCTTCTAATTAATTTGTAATCCAAGGAAAATTTTCATCTCACCAATCATTGACATCTCAAATTCATTTTCCATTTCCTTAGAGAAATTTTTACTCATTACATCATTTCCACCAAAAATGATATCATCAACAAAAACTTCAACTATTAGAATTCCATTTTCACTAGTTCTTGCCTACAAATTAGTGTCTGCATTACCTTTTCTGAAACCAAGACAAAGTAGATACCTATCCAATCTTGCATACCATGCTCTTGGTTATTTTTTTATTCCATACAAATCTTTCTTCAACTTGAAGACCATGTCCTCATCTTCTGTCAAAGGAAATCCATCATGTTGTTCAATATATACTTCCTCTTCTAGATCTCTATTCAGAAATGCAGATTTTACATCCATCTGATATACTTTGAAGTCTTTGTGTGCAGCATAAGAAAGAAATAATCTTACAACATCAAGCCTAGCAATAGGATAAAAATTTTCTTCAAATTTTATACCTTCTTGTTGCAAGTAGCCTTTATATACCAGTCTTGCCTTATTTCTGACAACCATTCCTTGTTCATTCATCTTGTTTCTAAAAGTCCACTTAGTTCCTATAACATTATTATCTTTAGGTCTAGGAAGTAGTTCTCAAGTGTTATTTTTCTTTATCTATTCCAATTCTTCCTACATAGCTTTAGTCCAAGATTCATCTCTACATGCCTCATTAGTAGATTTTGGTTCAACTTGAGAGATCAAACAAATTTCATCTCTTAATATTGAGCTTGTCATCATTCCTCTATTTTCATCTCCAATAATTTGATCATTAGGATGGTTTTTCTTAACATACCTAGAAGTCTTTGGAATTCTAGTAAGCTCATTTGAGTCATCTTGACATACCTTGATCTCATGGTCAATCTCAAAAGGTTATTCTTGATCTATAGTAACCTCCTTGATCTCTGTAGTATGGTTGTATTCATATATTCTTTCTTGAATCTGGAACTTTTCATCAATCCTCACATTATTGTTTTCAATCATCTTCCTCAATCTCAGATTGAAACATTTATAAGCTTTTCTTTTAGTGGAATAACCAAGGAAGATCCATTCATCACTTCTAGAATCAAACTTTCCTATCTCATAATCTCTTTTGATATAACACTTAATACCAAATATTCTAAAATATTTCATAGTAGGAGTATGATTAAACCATAATTCATAAGGAGTCTTACTTGTACCTTCTCTGATCTAAATTTTGTTCAAAGTATAAACAGTAGTACCAAAAAATTCTCTTCAATGAACATGAGATATATTTCCTTATAGCAACATCTAATATTGTTTTTTTTCTTCACTCTTCTATCCCAATCTTTTATGGTGTCCTAGGAGAAGATGTCTATCTGTATATTCCATGCTCTTCATAGTTGGTATTGGGAAAATCTGAAGTAAATTCCACACCTCTATCTAATCTCAAAAATTTTATCTTTAAGGCTGATTCATTCTCAACTTTTGCTTTGAATATCTTGAATTTGTCAAAAGCCTCAGATTTCTCTCTTAGATATGTAACCCACATCATTCTAGAAAATTCATCAAAAAAAGTATAAAATACATTTCACCATAGTAAGATCTTGTTCTTGTAGGACCAAATAGATAAGTATGTACTAGATCCAACTTACCTTTTGATGAGTGAGATTTTCTTTTAAAAATGCTTCTAGTCTATTTCCCCATTACACATTCTCTACACATGGTGTTAGATGGTTTAAGAATCTTTGGTAGGTCTCTAACTACATTATTCATACTTTCCTTCACAATATTATCAAAATCCATGTGACAAAATCTTATATGTCATAACCAACTGCCATCAACCTTCGCAAAAAAACAAGAAGCCTTAGATGTATTTAATTCAAATACATTACCTCTAGATTTAGTTCTAGATGTGATCAAGTCTCCTAACTTACTTCTGATAGAGCATTTCCCATCAATGACTTTCAATTGATAACCTTTGCCCACTAGTTGTCCAACACTCAAAAAATTATGCTTAAGTCCATCAACAAGTAACACATTGTCAGTATTGGTCTTTCCATCCAGAGAAATAGATCCAACTCCAATGATAAGCTTACGTGTATTGTTACAACCAGTGTCTATGAATCATTCATATTTCTTTTACATATGTGACACTAAGGCTCTTTCTTCAAGAATAGGTTTATCATCCTTGATAGAAATAAATCCCTTCTCATCATAATCAATAGCATCATCAGCATAAACACCTTCACTATCATGGTAGCATTTCTTATCCTTTGAATACTTAGGTTTATAAAACTTAGATTTATCCTTTAGAACCCTTTTAGGACATCTAGATGCAAAATGACCTATCGCATTGCATGAAAAACATTTCAGAGGTAACTGTCCTTCACACTTACCCTTACCTCTCTTTTCTCTTCTAGTGATCAAGGCCATAATTTGATCTAACTTTCTTTCTTCCTCTTGTATCTATTCTTATTCATCAACATATTCACCAAACTCTTCTCTCAAGTCACTTATGCTGGTGCTCGCAGTTCCTGATAAAGTCTTTTTATTTTTATGCACAGTCGCCTTGAATGTTGTCTCAACTTTAGGTAATGAATCTCCCAGCTCTGCGGCCTCAAAAGTAGTTAATTTTTTAATCAACATCTCTCTATTACAGTTCAACATTAAAGGTATGATCTCTTCTATATCTTGCACTTTAGTATTATAAACAGGTATCAAATATCTAATAATCTTTGCGATTACTTCTTCCTCACCGTATGTGCCTCCATAGTTTATGATGCAAATAAAAACCTCAGTAACTCTCTATACATATGATCTAATATTTTCATCATCTTTCATTTCCAGATTTTCCATCATTGTCTTCTAGTTCTACAAATTCACCTACTTAGTAAACTTATCTCATTCATATAGTGCTTCCAATCTTGTCCAAATGTCATATGTCAAATCCAAATCTTTAACCTCTATGAATTCACCTTCAGAGAGCGCACTAGAATCAGTGCTTCTCTTGTGAACATGTTATATGATAATATCTTATTTTCTTCATTAGTAGCTTTATCTATTTCATCCTCAACCTTCATCTGTACATCCTTCTTTGTAATCATCCAGTAGTCGATTCCCAAGCATAGAAAATGTTTTCTCATCTTGTTCTTCCAACTGTCAAAGTTTTTAGGATCAAAATTTGGACTATCCTTCCTATAGAATGCCATATTAAGGATCACCCCAAGTTGTTAAGCTTTCTCTCTAAGGACCAGTAGCTCTGATGCCAATTGTTAGGAATAACAGTCCACCAACACAGCTGAGAGGGGGGGATAAATCAGTTGTGAGATAGATTATTAAACATTAAACATTAAACATCAAAACTTAATCCAAATCATAACACACTAAATGCCAACATAATAACACAATATTTTTTGTTGAGGAAACCTTGTTAAAGGTAAAACCCTAGTGAAAATTAGCACCCACAAATGATGTAATGAGATTATAATTTCCATGTTAAAATTTTTATCCCTATTAGGAGCTTATTCATGCATTAAAGTACATAGTCCCTGTTAAAGGATAGACCCTATTAGGAGTCAAGAGTAATAGTGGGCTCACTTCCCAAACACACTGCCTAAAGAAGGTTAAATCCACTCTCAAGACTTACTATCCAAAATACAAATGTATATAAGAAATATACAATCTAGTGAATTGTTTGATAGCAACTATCTTTTCTTGGTCAGTTCCAATGAAGTAATATAATCACAACCTCTGCTCTACATTCAAAAGACTTCACACAAACAAGATTGCAGCTTCCACACTTCACTGTCTCTACCACACTACCATAAAAGAAAATAACTTCATTTTATACAAATTTACAATAAGCAAATAGGTCAGTCAATTAATACTTCCCCAATGCACAAATAATTACTTAACCCCTTGCTAAGATACACATGGTACCTATAACAAGTAAAAATCAATTACAATTCATCAAATGTAATATAAGATATGTAATCTACGCTCACAATCCATAATACACACTACATCTATGAAGTTGACCCCAAATAGGTCTCCTCTAGAATACATGCCACATCATAACCTGAATCAATGTCGCACATAAGTTATTCTCAAAACATAGAGACTAACTCTGTCAAAGATCACTGTCACCGTCTAGTACCCAGTCTTCATTAAAAAAATTGTAACTCATCCAATATACAATATTAATCCATGTGACCTTAGACATAAGACCATAACATATCCTTATATATATCACCATCTTCTCTCACTCTAATTAATAGTACAGTACCCATCCACTTCTATCAGTCATCAAGCAATAGTACTAACCAGTCTAATTTCCATCCATAGAAACATATGTTGACATCAGTGAAAAAAATGAATGAAAAAAATAACATCAGAAACCAATTCCAACATATACATCTATTATAACAGGTGGAGTGGGAGCAAGTAGTGTAGTTCCAGACCACAAATGGATATCATTAATATTTATAGCATAGGCAGGGTATTGGGGAGGGTTTGTTACATAGACATTCTGTTGCTTGGCTGAAGGTTTATTGTTAGAATTTGGTTGAGGTTGGGAAGGAATCTAAGTAGGCCTTGGAGGTGTAGAAATGGCTATGGGAGGTGGAAAAAGTGCTTGATGTGGTGGCTAAAGAGGTGGCTGCAGGAATCCTTATGGCTGATTTGGCCATTGCTGACCTCCTCTCCATTGTTGATTTTTCTTCCAATTACCTTGTGGTGGCATCCATGCCCCTTGGGGGTTTTTCCAATTCCCTTGGGGATTTTTCCATTGATAGTTTGAGTAATTTTTTCATTAAGGTTGAGGTTTATTCCAAGGAGGTTACTAATAATTTACAGGAGGTTGCCATTGATTACTATAAAATGGACCACTAAATGTCAGAGGATCCTAAGAAATACTTTTTTGTTGAGCCCATGACCTTCATTGTGTAACGAAGAATACTTGTTCATCCTCTCCTTCAACTTTCTTGAAATCAGTGGGCAATTGAGAAACCTCCAAATTAGAAACCAACTTACACCTGTTGTCTTACTTCTTCTATCTGCAATGGGGGAAGAATTATGCTAGAATAGCTTCAACTTCTTCATGTTCTTTATTTTCTTGTAGAGTATCTAGCTGAGTTTCCATGTTATTGATAATATCCTTCTTAAATTCAGATAGGAGATGAGTTATCTCTGTCCGAGAGGCTCCAACACCATTTTATTTTACTGCAGTACAACTATATCCTTGGACTTTCTTAGCAGAAACTCTCGAGTAACTAAGGAAGATATGTTTAATATCATCCCATGTGGATTGGGTAATATGAACTTTCAATACTCCAGTATTTCATTAATTCAAGAAAAAAGTAGAGTTGTATTCATAAAAACTGGAAAAATATGATAGAATGAAAATAACTTCTGAAAACTACTAATGCCCTCCCCTTTCATGCAGGAGTGGGGCTTCATTTAAAGGAAAAGAAATAGAACTACTAAACTACTCACACCATGAAAATAGGTGGAGAATTTATTGCAACTATAGTAAATAGGAAAAAGATCATCCATCAAAATAGGAAAAGAACTATTACAATAGCCACCAAGAAAAAATCTAAATTCTTTATGTTTCCTAGTTTTCCTTAATAACAGAACAACTTCTTGACCCAATCATTTCTCAACTGATGTCGCCTTCATCTTCCCAAAAATATAACCTTTATTTCACTAGCCATTCATCGATTGGTTCACTGTAGGATCGAGACTGCCTGACCAACACACGAGCACAATACATGGTCATTCTTATTAACTAATCACAACTTGCATCAAGATGTTAGAACAAATACATCTAGGATAAACTTCAACAAAACATGCATACACACATTTTCATCCAAACAAATAACTGCTTATAAAAACATAATTATAGATTTATCATGTTTAGTATAAAGCATTCATGCTCATGTATGCATGTAAAAGTATTATAAACATCTCAAATGTCTATGTGGATGCATACCACTTAATTTCATGAAAATGGTAACCAATTTTGAGAAAAGCATAATAAGATAGGAAACATAGTATGGTAAAGAATATTCTAGACACAGTAGCAAGGGTTTAAAAGATGACATGAATATTTCCTATCAATGCTCCTGATGCTAAAATTGGCCTAAAGGGTACACAAGAATCCTAAAAAAAACCACCCAAAAGATACCCATCTCCCAGATCTAGTTGGAAAATCAAACAGGGTGGAGATGTCAGTTCATGGCGAAGATGCTAGTTTAGGGCAGAGACCCTGGTTCATGGCAGAGATGCTAGTTCAGGGTGGAGATGCCCTTTTAGCAGAGACATTGAAAAGTAATTTAGGAGGAACCGACGTATTCACAAATGTCAAATGATAATTCAAGAGGAACTGGTGTATGCGCAGACATCGAATGATGATTTAGGAAGAACCAACGTATGCGCAAACACCTATGCGCAAAACAGAGATGTCGATCTGTGAGATGGATGAGATTTTTAGAAAAATAGAGGATGTTTTGTAAAATTTAAGGGATGTGGGTCCCACCGGGCATGCCAAAATTTGTATGTAGAAATCTTCAATATGTTGGGATCAAGCTCAAACATGGAAATGTTAGTGGGTTAGCACATGTAAATATCTAAAACATAAATAAGCATGAAACAACAAGATAAACACTCATAACATCGGATTGAGCTACAATAAGTTTCACCCTATTAAATACTTATTATATTTTCTCAAGAGAAGTATTTTGGATGTGCTCTCTCAAAAACACAACTAAACTAATCCCAAGTGACAATTCTTACTTGATGTGGCTGAAGAACTATGAATGCAAAAGCTAATGGATGAGGAAGGATTTAAGAACTAGTATGAGGCAACTAGTCTCAAAAGATTCCTACCATGAAGATAAAACTAATATGATATGCAATGAAAGAAATAAACTTGATTTATTACAAAATTATCCTAACATGTAATAGCTAAGTGGATTAAGAATTGAAAGCATGAAACAATTATGAAATTCTAGAGATATTCTAACATAGTAAAAATGCAAGAATGAGAGATGAAATGCAAGAGGAAAGACCCTCTATTTATAAACTTTAGGAAGGAAGAGAAGGGCTTGGATGAGGTGGAACCTATGTGGTATCCACATAGGATCCACATAAGGGACACATAGGCTTAGAGGAGAGGTCAATTTAGAGCATTTAATGCTTTGTGAGCCTCAAGGTTGCTCACACATGTTTGAGAAACCTTGGAGAAAGGAGTGGGGGACAAGGTTGTAAGAGCATTTAAGGAAGCTCATTGATTTCCTTGGGATGGGTTTCTCACATTTGTGAGAATTCCATTAGGAATAAAAAGGTTAGGAATCACCTTTTAAGTAAGATTAGTGGATGATTAAGTGGTAAAATAGGTTTATCAAGTGGGATAAGTAGGAGTAGGGTAGGAGTAGGGTAGGATTTTAGATTGGATTAGTAGGTCTCTAGGTTAGGTTTAGATTAGCATTCAAACAACATTTAAATTAATCATAGTTTAGAAGAATTAAGAGTGTCAAAGGTTTTTTAATAAATATGAATTTATTAAAAGGGGCTTTGAGACAAATGTATTAAATTGAATACATTAGGATAGTATTTAGATTTAAATACTAGAAGGAAAAATATATAATTGATTAAATTAAATAGTTAGATGAATAAACAGAAGTTATTAATCAAATTAATATTTTTTGGACATCTACACCTATTTGATGAACTATAATTGATTGAATATTTGAAGATGATAAGTTGATGATCACCGAGTTTCAAAAGTGAATGTAAGACATTAAATCAGTTAATGTATTGTATTGTCAATGAAGTCAACTTAATATGGTATGGTTCTACATACACATATTATCATAACCTTGAAGATCTGAAGAGACAAAGTTTATGTGGTCGATAAAACATAAAAGATCAGTATACACTGAGTGACAGTGAACACCGAGCAATTCATAGTGTATACTGAGTACAAAAGTAACCGAGCAAGTGTATACTGAGCATTATAATAAATGGAGTTGATGAACAAGCATAAATTGACACAAGGAGGATTGATGATGGGGCCTATGGCTCTCCCAACTACCAAACCACCTTGCAGACACAACAATGCGGAAGCAAAAACACAGTGAGAGAAGAAACAACAAAATCCTTTATCATTAATTGATTAAACTCATTAAATGCTAGGCTATGAGGCCTTCCTAGTTTTGCCCATATATTTAGTGGATTAAAAAATAGATCTTCATACATGCGAGGTCATAGACCTTCCTTCTAGATAATTCAATACTTAATATTTTCTCTCCTCCAAAAAAAAATTCCCTAAACTAAGAACATAGAAATAAATATATACAAGAGTCCACCAAAGAGGTCGGCGCTCAAATTCCTAAAAAAGACCCAGATTTAGGTCCACACAGATCCTAGTGAGAGACCCCACATTAACTCAGAAATGGAAATTAAATGTAGAAGTCGGCCAGATGAGGATAAACATCTCAGGAAGATGATCACCAAAAATCAGCAATCGTCAGTAAAAGCATACCCGAGCATCAGAAACCCATCTGTAAAGATATCACCAAAATTAGTCGGTAAAAGCATACCTAAGAATCATAAAACCCATTAGTTAAGAGATCATCAAAAAATTTTGGTAAAGAAAGAACCCGAGCAATAGAAGACAAACTACAAAGCAAAAGTAAAACATCTTTTTTTGGTTGAGCAGGATTGCCAATGACCCAAGATGCTCCTACATCAGACACCTGGGGTTACAAGAAATTATCCCCCGAATCATATATCAGGTCCAACCTGAAATTAATCCAACTTAGATTGAGAAATCCAAGATGAGTCCTCAATCGATATGTTCTTCCACTTCACCAGATACTCCATGTATTCCTTTCCTCTTGTACTTCTACCAATTCTCTATTTCAAAATCTTCTTAACTTCCTCTATCTGCTTCTTAGGATAATCACTTGGTACTGTTATTTCTTCATCAGGTTCATGATATTCATAGAGGTTTGAAATATTAATATAAGTGATATATCCATGTCATTAATTAATTCAACTTCATAAGAATTTCCACTGTCAAATCTTCTCAATATTTTGCAAGGACAAAATTTCTTCATCTTTAGTTTACCATATGTTCCATTAGGAAATCTTCATGTCTTCAAATGAACCATAACTGCATCACCAACTTAAAAAAAACTATTTCTTCTTGATCTATCTGCACTATCTTTGTATTTCTGATTACTTTTCTCCAGCTTATGTTTTACATCTTCATGCAATCTCTTCATAAATTCTAAAAATTCCTCTGCTTCAACACTTCTCTTCTCTTCTCCAGTAATGTCTCTCAAGTCTAATATACCTCTTAGTTGTGTGCCATGAGAAATCTCAAAAGGTGTCTTTCCAATACTTCTATTTACTAAACTATTGTATGCAAACTCTGCTTGTGCCAACATCAAATCCCAATTTCTTGGTGTGTCTCCAACTAAGCATCTCAACAAGTTACCCAAACTTTGGTTTACAACCTCTATTTTTCCATCAGTCTATGGATGAAATTTAGAACTAAACTTCAACTTAGTATCCAACTTTTTCCATAGTGTTCTCCAAAAATAGCTTACAAACTTACTGTCTCGATCATAGATGATACTCTTCCATAATCCATGCAATTTGACAATTTCTTTAAAGAAAATATTTGTTATATTTACTACATTTGATGTTTTCTTACATGGTATGAAATGTGTCATCTTTTAAAATCTATCCACAACAACAAATATGGAATCATTACCTCTTTCTCTCCTCGGTAAACCAAGAACAAAATCCATGTTGATATCACTCCAAGGTTTCTCAGGAATATTAATCAGTGTATACAAACCAAGATTCTGGCTTACTCCTTTTGCAACTTGACAAACTCTATAGCTTTTCACAAATTTCTGAACATGCTTATACAACTGAGGCCAAAAATACCTCTCCTTTAGCAAACTCAATGTTTTATCAATACAAAATGTCAAGCCAAACCACTATTATGTTTTTCCTTTATCAAATTAGTCCTCATTGATCCTCTATGTATACACAACTGAATACCTTTGAATAAAATATCTTCCTGAATGAAATAATATTCATACTTACTTGATTGATTTGAAATAGGTGCTCTACAAACTCTCCACAACTCTAAAAAATTAGGATTACTTTCATACAAATTCTTCATGTCATCAAAAACAAGAACTTCAATTCTCATTTCAGTCAACAAAGATCTTCTTCTACTCAATGCATCAACAACTCAGTTAGATACTCCACTCTTATGTTTAATCACAAATGTGAAACTTTGAAAATACTCTACCCATTTCATATGTCTCTGATTCAACTTATTCTAACTACCCAAATCTACAAATCCTTATGATCAGCATACAACACAAATTCATTTGGAATCAAGAAATGTCTCCATTTCTTCATAGCTTGAACAATAGCATAGAACTCTTGATCATAGACATAATATTTCCTCTTAGCATCATTCAACTTTTCACAAAAGAAATAAATAGGTTTACCTTCTTGAGTCAATACAGCTCCAATTGCGCTTCCACTTGCATCACATTCAACTTGAAATACCTTATTGAAATCAGGTAAGGCTAAAATAGGTAATTCAACAACCTTCAGCTTCAAAGTCTCAAAAATTTTATCAGCTCCATGTGTCCACTTGAATTCTGTTTTGTCTCCTCTCATGTCTTAGTCATAGAATTACAAATAGAACTGAAATTTTTGATAAACTTCCTATAAAAACTTTCCAATCCATAATATTATCTTGCCTCAATGAAATTTTAAGGTGTAGGGAAATTCGGTATAGCTTCAACCTTCTCTGGATCCATCTTCAAACCATCAGCTGAAATCACAAAACCCAAATATACAAGTTCTTCTTTCATGAAGGAACACTTCTTTAGATTTATCAGCAACTTTTCATCTTTCAATCTCTACAACACTTGTCTTATATGTATCAAATGATCCTCCCTAGTCTTATTGAATATCAGAATATCATCCAAGTATACAATCACACATTTATTCAAGAATTTCTTCAAAACTTCATTCATTAACCTCATAAATGTACTTGGTGTATTAGTTAAACCAAAGGGCATAACCAACCACTCATACAAACCTTCCTTTGTCTTGAAATAAGTCTTCCATTCATCACCTTCTCTGATCCTAATCTAATGATATCCATTTTTCAAATTAATTTTGGTAAAATATCTTGCTCCACTCAAACAATCCATTATTTCATCCATTCTTGGTATAGGAAACCTATACTTCACTGTGATCTTATTGATTTCTCTGGAATCAGTGCACATTCACCATTCTCCATTCTTCTTAGGCACCAACAAAGTAGGTACTGCACATGGACTCAAACTTTCTCAGATCAGACCTTTGTTAAACAATTCATGAACTTGTCGGTTAAGCTCTTCATTCTCAATCGGTGTTAACCGATGTGGTGTTTTGTTTGGTAAACTAGCTCAAGGAATCAAATCCATGCAATGACTGATATCTCTCATTGGTGGAAAACCATCGAGTACATTATCTAAAATTATCTCCTTGTACTCAGTGAGTAGCTTATCAATTTCTATAGGAATGTCATCTTTTGTATTCATACTTGGTTTGTTAGGAATCAATGCATAACAGATATCATTTCTTTTCAAATCCTTAACAAACTACCTACCTTCCATCAAATAAACTTTCACAGATGTACATATCTCACCAACAAATTCTTAAACCAAAGGTAACAAAACTTGCTTCTTATCATCAACCCAAATAGAATATCTATTCATCCTTCCATCATGTATAGCATGTCTATCATATTGCCAAGGTCTACCCAACAAAATATGACAACAATCCATAGGCATAATATCACACAACACCTTATCATAGTATTTTCCAATTTTTCATATTCACAAAACATTGTTCACTTACCATTAATGTATGTTCATCTTTGATCCATGAGATCTAATAGGGTTTCAGATGTTTCACCCTCTCCAACTGCAACTTTGTAACCATTTCCTCAGATGTCAGATTCTCTAAGCTTCCACTATCAACAATCACCTTCCAGACCTTGCCTGCAACTCTACATCTGGTATTGAACAAAATTTTTCTGATTAGATCTTGCTTATCCTTCTCACTCTATAGTATCCTTTGGATCATGAGGTTTCCTTCCCTTTCAGCTTCATTAGGTGACTCTTCTTGCACCAAAGCATTTCTGCTACTACTAGCCTTCTTGTTTGCATGTGTACATTAAAATGATTTATGTCCTTCCCCATAATTGTAACAAATTAATTGGAATCCTCTTTTTCTATAACCATCTTTGGAGTAATTGCCTCTTCCTCATGATGAACTTCCACCTTTCCATTTAGTCTTTCCTTTATCTTGAGATATATCCAAAATTGACTTGTCTGGTTTAGATCTACTATTTTCACCATGAGATCTACCTCTTCCTCTAGGTAATCTACCACCTGAGATCTACTATTTTCACTATGAGATCTACCTCTTCCTCTAGGTAATCTACCACCTCTACCTCTTTGTCTTTTCTCATATCTCTTGTTCATCTTCTCCTCATCTTTTAGGAAAAATTGATATGCCTCTTCAATGCTTTCCATTTTGACCAAACTGATCTCATCTTGTATAGAACTTCTCAAGCCATTCAGATATCTTTCTTGTTGGAATTATGTTATATTTTTCATCAGTGAAAACACTTATTCGATTCTGAATGCTTACCGAGCTCATCACTCAGTCCACAGCTTATACCAAGCATTCAATAATCACCTTGGAAAGCTCAGCGGTAAACAGTTTAAACCGAGCAGAACAGTAGTCACCGAGCATATGAACAGTTCACCAGTGTTTACCGAGAAGAGAAACATGTACCGAGAAGATGGTAGTCACTGAGCTTCACCGTAACTACCGAGTCATCAGTTGAAGCCAACCGAGAAGTCAATTACTACCGAGTCACCAGAGGTTACCGAGTGACACCATATCTACCGAGTCACCAACAGCTACCAAGTTCCAAGCTACACTTCGGGACTAGTAAGGACCGAGCTTCTACTCTTACCAAGAGCATGACAATGCTGAGTATTGTAGTGGATGCCGAGTATCAGAAGATCACCGAGCCAGCTTAAGGAACCCGAGCTTCTACCGACTCAGTAATATTTTTTTTACTTATGAAAGGCCGACTTAGGAATAAGTTTATGTTATTATTTTGTATTTGGCCAACCTTGTAAATTGTAATTATGGGAACGGTATATATATGTAATGTATTATACCATTTGTAGAGTGGTAGCGAAATAAGAATAATAAGCAGATACTGCAATAAGGCAGCAGAGCAGAGCATTTTCGCAAAGGAGCAGAATTGCCATATCTATCACAGAAGGTGATCAGTATTCAAAGGATCATATCAGAAATAAAGTTGTAAGTCAAGATCTACTGTTTCATCCTAACAGTTGAATTAGTTTGTAAATCCTTTAACAGGGTAGACTTAACAATCTTTCATAAATCTCCTAACAGAGTGCATACTTCATTGTATGTTTGTAAATCCTCTAACAAGGTGGACCTAGCAGTCCTAATTGCTTCTAACAGGGCAGATCATTAGAAGTAATCATTGTAAGCCTTAACCGGCCAACTTTATACTGCAGTATCAAAGTTTTGTGGGTACCATCCCCACCCCAGTTTTACTTTCTATTTGGAAGGTTTTTGGGTCACCAAATCTTTGTGTTTATGTTTTATGAATGATTATATTTTCATGCTTGCAGTAGATTAGATGAATGAATGGTTAAATATATACAAGTGAAGAAATGACTTAAAGTTTTAAGAGTTACTGATTCACCCCTCCCCTCTCAGTAACTTGGTTAGTCTTGATTATTTTCAATAATTGGTATCAGAGCATTGTGGTTCTCGGAACAAAAGTTTGACAGCTTGAGAAAAGATCAAGGACAATGGAGATATTCAGACTTGACAAAGCTATTGAGAATGAAAAGCTAGATCTAGAAATGGCCATGGTACAACTCAAAGAAGCAAGAGAACA
>MU224395.1:2054814-2100507 GCA_018584345.1 Thuja plicata
TAAATCCTCTAACAAGGTGGACCTAGCAGTCCTAATTGCTTCTAACAGGGCAGATCATCAGAAGTGATCATTGTAAGCCTTAACCGGCCAACTTTATACTGTAGTACCAAAGTTTTGTGGGTACCATCCCCACCCCAGTTTTACTTTCTATTTGGAAGGTTTCTGGGTCACCAAATCTTTGTGTTTATGTGTTATGAATGATTATATTTTCATGCTTGCAGTAGATTAGATGAATGAATGGTTAAATATATACAAGTGCAGAAATGACTTAAAGTTTTAAGAGTTACTAATTCACCCCTCCCCTCTCAGTAACTTGGTTAGTCTTGATTATTTCCAACATTTCTATTCTTTGCACTTCATCTTCAACATGTCTAGATCTGATGTCCAATCTATATAATTCTTCAGTATAGTCTTCTTTCACAGATCTATCTTTCTACTTCAAGCTTTGCATTCTCCTAATCAAGTTAATCTGATAATCACAAGGTAGAAAATTGCCTTTCAATTTATTTACCATCTTATCCCATAGCTTGATTTTTTCTTTACCTTTCTTCTTCTAATCCATTTGTAGATGTTCCCACCATAAGGATGCATGACCTTTCAGATTTGTGCTTGAAATATTCACCTTCTTATCCTCTTCTATATTAGCATACTCAAAGTACTTTTCCATCTTAGTTATCCAGTCAATCAATTCATCAGAATCCAACTTTGCACTATACTCAGGAGGATTAAACTAAGGTGTGGATCTCAAACTTGTCAAGGCTCTTAGGAATATCTCTTATTCTTGGCCCATCACAGGTGTAGGTGTTGCTTCACCTTGAACCTCTTCCAATTCATCATCACTAACATCATCAAGATGTCTTCCTCTGCGCTAGGCTGTCTCAACAGCTTCCAATCTTGCAATCATCTGTCTAAGCATATCAGCTAGACCTAGATCCACATTTCCTCTCCCAAAAACCATCTTGAATCCCTCTACAATTGTAGGTCAGATCACAATCTGCTACCCCACAACAATACCAACTAGGGTTAGGGTTAAAAAGGATGGAACTTAGATCTCACCAATGCTCTGATACTGCCTGGCACAAGGAGGATTGATGATGGGGCCTATGGCTCTCCCAAATACCAAACCACCTTGTAGACACAACAATCCAAAACCAACAACAAAGTGAGAGAAGAAACATCATAATCCTTTATCATTAATTGATCAAACTCATTACATGCCAAGCTGTGAGGCCTTCCTAGTTTTGGCCATATATTCAGTGAATTACAAAATAGATCTTCATACATGCAAGGTCACAGACCTACCTTCCAGATAATTCAATACTTAATCTTTCCTCTCCTCCAAAAAAAACTTCCCTAAACTAAGAAGATAGAAATAAATATATATAAGAGTCCACTAAAGATGTCGGTGCTCAAATTCCTAACAGAGACCCAAATTTAGGTACACAGAGATCCCAATGAGAGACCCCACATTAATTCAGCAACAAAAATTAAATGTAGAAGTCGGCAAGATCAGGATAAGCATCTTAGGAAGATGATCACCGAAAATCAGCAATTTTTGGTAAAAGCATACCTGAGCATCAGAAACCCATCGGTAAAGAGATCACCAAAATTCGTCGGTAAAAGCATACTCGAGCATCAAAAAAACTGTCGGTAAAGAGATCACCAAAATTCATCGGTAAAGAAATAAGCCAAGCAACAGAAGACAAACTACAAAACAAAAGTAAAACATCTTTCTTTGGCTGAGTAGGATTGCCAATGACCCAAGATTCTCCTACATCATAACTGGATTTGATGACCGAGCATAACTGGAGTTAAAGAATGACAAAGTATTTAGCTGGCAGAGCTAAAATTTAGGGATTAACTGATTGATTATTTTATTATCAATAATTAGTTAAACTAAAGCAAAGAAAGAGATGTAAAGCACATTTTATTCACAGTTATCAAGGAGAGATTTACAGAATAAAACTAAAGGAGAGATTTATGGGATAAAGCAAAGCATGGCAAGTTTTATAGATGAAGAAGAGATCTATGAAAAAAACAAGGAGATTGAGCGGCTAATAATGTCTATATAAAGAGACAAGGAATTCATTATCAAATAGAGGAATGCTAAAGATACATTGTGTGAAGATAGAATTATTCATGTAGATCTGATCATACATGTTGAAGAATAGAGCCAAGAAATTCTGTAGACACCGAGCAATAGAGGACATAGCAGTCACCGAGAAGGATAGAGAAAGAAAGCAAAGGAGCTAAAGTGTATATTGATCAGAGAGGTATTATAGAACTAACAATAGATCTGAATATTTTCAAATCAAAGTTGTATTTTGAACAGATCATTTATGGTATCAATTTAACTATTGACTAAAAAAATCTCTTAATCGAGTGGGATTTAACAGTCCTTTTGTATTGAGATACTCAAGAGTATCAAAAGGTTTTCTTGTTGACAGCATAGTGAGTGCTAAGTCAAAAGAAAAATTGTTGGTTTTAAATCCTCTAACAAGGTCTCACTTAACAATGTGTATTGTAACCTTTAAATAGGTTGGCTCTTCACTGAGCTCACTTTAGAAGAGAGAAAATATTTTGGGTTACCGGTCCTAGGTAGTTTTTCCCATATTGGGTTTCCACATTAAAATCTATGTGTCAAATGTGTATATATTTCATTTCATTGATATTTTGTTTTACACATTATTGAAACTGGATTGGTCAGTTAACTCTAAGTTTATTTATTGCTACCCGATAAATTCTAGAAAAGATAAACAATATATCTTACCAAGCAGTTATATTTGTTAAGATTACTTATGGCACACATCTTTATGAAATTGGGATTGTAAGATAACTAAAGGTATTATATTTGATAAATAAGTTTTTGGTTGAATCTTTTGGAATAATTATTAAGGCCACTCATTCACCGCCCCCCCCCCTCTCAGTCATTCTAACAATTGGTATCAGAGCTTTGGTTCTTGGAAGAAAAGTTTAAAGGGACTTGAGCTAAAGATCACAAGATGAGTAAAAGGGATGTGCCTAAGTTGAACAAGGACAACTTTGCATCATGGAAAAGAAGGATAAGACTTCATCTATCTAGTATTGGAAATCATGTTAAATAACACTTTGATACTGAATATGTTGCACCTACTAGACCATTGACAATTGATCAATTGAGAGAGAAACATGAACACAATTCTATGATGATAGAACTTGCTTCTTCACTAACCGATGCTAAATTTGAAGATGTGAAATCATGCACCTCTTCAAAGAAAATGTGGGACAGACTCAAGCTAGTACATGGAGGAGATGCCAATGTGTTGTGAGCTAAATCTAAAAGCCTAAGAGGAAATTTTGATGACTTGAGAATGAAATAAGGAGAGAACGTCACTCAGTACAGTGAAAGAATAAAAGAATTTTTTAATGTTATTCATGGAGTAGGAGGAGTACTTGATGAATAAATAGTTGTTAGTAAAATTCTGAAAACCTTACTTCATCTTTATGCTATTAGAGTATCTGCTATTCAAGAATTGAGAGCAGTAGCTAGTAACAATGTTACTCTTGATAGTTTGATTGGTAGACTTATTTCATTTGAGATGAACAACTATGACAACAGTGTCTTACCTACTATTGATTCTGCATTCAAGTCTTCTCTAAAAATAAGAAAATCTAGTAACAAACACACTATGAGAAATGATAGTGACAGTGATAGTGATGAGAAAGAACTTGATGAACTTGAAGCACTAATGGCTAGGAGATTACATAGAGGTAAAGGAAGATATAAAGGTAAATTTCCATTGTTCTATTTTAATTGCAAATAAATTGGACATTTTTTTGCTAGATGCCCTAACAAGAGAAATGACAAAAGAGACAATGAAAGATCTTATGAAAATAAGTATGACAGAAGGGATGACCAAAACTACCAAAGAAGCTGACACTCTAATAGAAGAGATAACCGAGATTACAAGGACAAAGGCAAGAAGGCTAGTTACTTGGTTGAGAACAAAGCTAAAAATTTTGGTACTGATTCCGATGAAGATATTGAGGTAGTATTTTTTGCTATGAAGGATGATTCAGATGAAGAAGAAAGTTATGTTGAAACAACACTCATATCTAAATTTAGCAAAAGTGATTTCTGGATTATTGATAGTGGCTGCACTCATCACATGACTAGATATAAAGAAAAGTTTGAAACTTTTGAATATTATAATGGTGGATCAGTTAGGATAGGTAATGACTCACCTTGACCAATTGAAGGAAAAGGTACCATCATGTTGAATAATCTAATCAGATGTGAAATGCATATTGGGTAAAAGGACTTAAATATAATATGTTGAGTGTTTCATAGTTGAACAACATAGGACACCGAGTTGCATTTGAGAAAAAAAAGGCAATGATTTATAATGGAACAGGAAAGTTGGTCGGTATTGGTGAACAAACAAAAGGTAATCTATTCTATCTTGATAATATTGAGAACACTTGTTTATTGGCTAGAAATGAAGACATTTTTTTGTGGCATAAAAGGTTATTTCATGTAAGTTTTGACAACATGGTTAAGAAAAGTAAGAGGCTTACCGATTATTTCAAAGCCCGACCATGTTATGTGCAAGAATTGTCAAATAGGAAAAATGACAAAGTCTAGTTTCAAGAGAAAAACCTACACATCTAATGCTATTTTTGAGTTAGTCCATACTGACTTATGTGGACCAATGAGAACAAAGAGCTATTATGGTGATAGATACTTTATTCTATTTTTTGATGACTATTCTAGGATGATGACTGTCATGTTCTTAAAAGAGAAATCTGAAGCATTTAAGATGTTCAAATGGTATAAAGTTAAGTTGAAAAACAAAGTGTAAAGGAATTGAAATGTTTAAGATCAAATAGAGGAGGATGATTACAAGATAGGTTTCTTCACTAACTTTTTTAATGAGCATGGGATTACAAGATAGGTTTCTTCACCGAGAACACCATAGAAAAATGAGATTGCTGAAAGGAGGAATAGATCAATTGTTGATTGTGCCAGAACATTGATGATTGAAAAAGGCATCACACAAACATTTTGGAGAGAAGTTGTAAGTACTGTTGTCTATATACTGATCCAAGTTCAATTGAAGAAAGACACAAATAAGACACCTTATGAGCTATGGTATGTATACATACCAAATATGAGTTACTTTAGAATTTTTGGAAGTCAATATTAATACTAAAAGATGATAGAAATGGGAAACTTGATTCTAAAAGTGATGAAGGAATATTTCTAGGATATTCTACTAAAAGAAAAGCTTATAAATGTATGAACAAATCTTCTAACAAAATCATTGAGAGTGAAAATGTTAAAGTGGATGAATTTTTTGATAAAAATGATGAGGAAAGTAGAAAGGAACCTAAATATTACAACATATTTATCTACATTGAAGAGCCTAACACCTTTCCTGAGTGACATAACAATGCAACCGAGCAACAAGCTGCACACTGAGAATCAGGAAAAATCTCACAATGTTGAACTGAGTGATGAAGATCAAAATGAAGAATAGAGATCTGAAATTGTACTTGCTAAATATGTCAGAAGACGCCATCCACAGGACCAGATCATTGGGGACCAAAGAGTAGGAATGAGAAAAATAAGTAATTCACTTAACAATAGATGTTTGATTTGTGATTTTGAGCCTAAATTTGTTAATGCTGCACTAGAGAATCAAGAATGGGTTAGTGAAATGAATGAAGAGATTGAACAGATTGAGAAGAATAAAACATGGACATTAGTACCTAGACCGAGTGATAAGAATTTCATTGGCACCATATAGATTTTCAAAAACAAACTTAATGAGAATGGAGAAGTCACGAGGAACAAAGAAATATTGGTATGCAAAGGAAGGGTAGAAGGAGAAGGTATTGACTATGAAGAAACCTTTGCACCCATTGCTATAATATAAGGAGGAAGAATGCTACTTGCTTATGCTTCTTTTAAAGGATTCAAAGTATACCAAATGGATGTTAAATCTATATTTTTGAATAGAATACTAGAAGAGGAGGTATACATTGAACAACCTGAAGGGTTTGTTGATCCTAACAAGAGGAACATGGTTGTAAACTAGACAAAGCCTTGTATGGATTGAAACAAGCACCAAGAGCATGGTATGAAAGAATTCACTCTTATCTCATTAGTATTGGATTTGTTAGAACAATTGAAAATAGCAATTTGTATTTGAAAGGAGATACTGATGATAATATTTTTATTGATGAGATATTTATTGATGATATCATATTTGGAGGTAATGATATGCTATGCAAGTCATTTGTTGATGAAATGAGAAAAGAATTTGAAATGTCAATGTTTGGAGAGATCAAATTTTTTCTTGGACTACAGATTCTACAATAGGATGAGGATGAAGGTATCTACATCACACAATCAAAATACATCAAATAAATTCTAAAGATATTCAAGATGGAGGACTCCAAACCAGTTGGAACACCTATGGCAACTGGATGAAAATTGACAAAGGAAGACAAGATAACTGAGGTAAATCAGACCTTATACAGATCTATGATTGATAAACTAATGTATTGTGTACACACTAGACCTGATATAGCACATGCAGTTGGTATAGTGCAAGATTCTCTGCTAACCCTCAGGAATCACACATGACTACTGTTAAAATAATTTTCAGATATCTAAAGAAAATTGAAGACTATGGTTTGTGGTACAATAAAGAAGGAAAATATGAACTACAAGTTTATACTGATGTTGATTGGACTGTAAACATAGATGATAGAAATAGAACTACAGGAGGAGCATTCTTTATGCGTGACTAACTTGTCACATGGATTAGTAAAAAGAAAGGATGCATATCTCAATCACCTGCAGAAGTAGAATATGTAGCTGTTGCAAATTTCTCTAACATTGCATGGATCAAGCAATTGTTGAAAGGTATGAATGAGGAAATTCTTGACCCAGGAATTATCCATTATGATAATACAAGTGCTATAAATATTTCAAAGAACCCTGTGATTCATACTAAGACAAAGAGCATATCTATTAAGTATCATTACTTAAGGGAACAAGTACAAGAGAAATAGGTAAGCTGGAATATGTCCAATCCAAAGAACAACTAGCAGACATATTCACAAAACCATTGCCAAAAGATACATTTGAATACCTGAGGAATAGACTAGGGGTTCGTCCCTTGTCTACTACTCACCAAGCCGACTAGAAGGTTGCATCAACCTACAGATTAATCATGTTGATGCAAGCTGAGCTATGGACTGCAATGACATATCAGTACACTAAAGGTACTTATCTAAACCACACACCCAAGATATTGTTGGCTACTACAGAGTTGTATATTTTTTTTGGCATTGTTGTCAAAGGGAGAGAAATATTAAATGAAATATCCATCAGGGAGAAGAGATTAAGATTCAATGGAGAGAAAGATTTAATGAAATAACCATCCATCAAAGGGAGAGAATTGGAGAGAGTTAACACTGCATATCTATCCAAAAAAAGGGGAAGAGATTCTACAAGAAAGGGAGAGATAGAATCAGAAGATAGAATTGCTATACCTATCCATTGAAGGGAATGAAGAAAGGGAGAGCACACAAAAAAATAAAATCTACAAGGAGAGTTGTATGGTAAACATTTTTTTGTAGTGATTAAACATATTAAATTTGAGCTAGAAGAGCTTACCGAGATTCAAATATTTGAATTGGTTATAGAACAATAATTTTGGTATGTTATGGCATGTTTTATACTGCATATTTCATATTGTGTTTCCATCAATGCCAAAGGGAGAGATTGATGAACTATAACTGATTGAATGTTTAAAGATGATAAGTTGATGATCACAGAGCTGAAAAAGTGAATGCAAGACATTAAATTAGTTAATGTATTTTATTTTTATTGATGTCAACTTAATATGGTTTTATTATACATACACATATTATCATAACCTCGAAGATCTAAAGAGATAAATTTTATGTGGTCGGTAAAACATAAAAGGTCAGTATACACTGAGTGAAAGTGAACACCGAGCTATTCACAATGTATACCGAGCACAGAAGTAACCAAGAAAGTGTTATCAGGCAAGTGTATACCGAGCACTGCAATAACTAGAGTTGATGACTAAGCATAAATGGAGTTGATGACTAACCATAACTGGAGTTAAAGAACAAAAAAATTGCTTAGCTGGTAGAGCTACAATTTAGGAATTAACTGATTGATTGTTTTATTATCAACGATCAGTTAAACTTAAGAAAAGAAAGAGATTTAAAGCATGTTTTATTCACAGTTATCAAGGAGATATTTATGGAATAAAACTAAAGGAGATCTTTACGAGATAGCTCAAAGCATGATGATTTTTATAGATCAAGAAGAGCTCTATGACAAAAATAAGGAGATTGAGCAGTTAATCATGTCTATATAAAGAGACAAGGAATTTATTATCAAAGAGAGGAATGCTAAAGATATATTGTGTGAAGATAGAATTTTGCATGCAGATCTGATCATACAGGTTGAAGAATAGAGCCAAGGAATTTTGCAGACACTGAGCAACAGAGGACAGAGCATTCATTGAGCATAATAGAGAAAGAAATAAAAGGAGCTGAAGTGTATATTGATCAGAGAGGTATTATAAAACTAACAATAGATCTAAATATTTGCAAATCAAAGTTGTATTTTGAACAAATCATTTACTATATCATTTTAACTATTGATTCAAAAAATCTCTTAATCGAGTGGGATTTAATAGTCCTTATTTTATTGAGATACTCAAGAGTATCAAAAGGTTTTCTTTTTGACAGCATAGTGAGCGCTAGGTCAAAAGACAAACTATTGGTTTTAAATCCTCTAACAAGGTTGCACTTAACAGTGTGTATTGTAACCTTTAACAGGGTTGGCTCTTCACTGAGCTCACTTCAGAAGAGTGAAAATATTTTGGGTTACCAGTCCCAGGTGGTTTTTCCCATATTGGGTTTCTACATTAAAATCTATGTGTCAAATGTGTATATGTTTCATTTCATTGATATTTTGTTTACACATTAGTGAAACTGGACTAGTCAGTTAACTCTAAGTTTATTTGTTGCTACTCAGTAAAGTCTAGAAAGGATAAAAAATATATCTCACTAAGAATTTTATATTTGTTAAGATTACTAGTAGAACACATCTTGATGAAATTAGGATTGTAAGATAACTGAAGGTATTATATTTGAGATATAAGTCTTTGGTTGAATCTTTTGGAATAATTATTAAGGCCACTGATTCACCCCCCCCCCCCCCCCCTCCCTCTCAGTCATTCTAACACTATTATCAAATGACCTACAGAATAATCAAAAAACCTGAATTAGGTGAGACATAGGTAAGACAGATACTTTAAAAGGAGACCAAAGGGAGAAAGACATATGAGAGATAGAGGAGATATAGTGGATAAGAAGAAAGAACAAGTAACTAAGAAGTATTGCAAAATCATAAATTGGGAAAGGAACAGAGAAGAACGAGATCTTACAAAATTTTGGAGAAATCCATCATAATTTCTTGTTGATTTATTCCTAACAGTCTAGCAACAAGATTGTGAAATCCCTTAAACGGGTAGGTATCTAACCAGGCTTATAAGTTCTATTTAGGAAACTATTGTAGATCATTTAATAGGGTGAACATTGTATAAGTGATATAAAATATCTTAATAAAGTAGTCTTTGACAGGACTTTCAATACTTCTAATAGAGTAAAGTCATTCAAAAGATGACATCTTTGTAAGCTCTTAACCAGGTACCTTATTATTGCAGTAATAAGTTGTGGGTTTCATCTCCACCACAATTTTTCCCTCTTACCAAGGGTTTTATGTGATACCAAAATATTGCATTGAGTGTTTGAATGTTTTTTTGTTACATATTTATTAGTTTTCAAGTTACCATCTATCGGTTAATATTGCAACAGTTATCGGTAAAAGACAAAATAGATATCAGTACAGGTGAACATAAAAGTTTAAGTTTGATATTGATAGGGAAAAACTATGAATTGTCTGAGGTACTTATTCACCCCCTACCCCCTCTCAGTCCTTAACCTAAATATTTCCAACAAGGACAAGAATAAAATCAAGAGAGAAATAGAATCTTTGCAAATCAGATTGGGTGAATAAATGAAAGCAAGGAAGGAAACAAAAGAAGAAAAAAAAAATTTAGAAGAAGCCCTAAAAAGTAAAAGACAAGACCCTAAAAGATAAAGTAGATGAGTTTTTCAGATCTAAAAAATAGGTTGGTACATTGCATGCACATTTACATAAGACAAATAAAAGTCTACAAGAGAATATTCAAAGGAATCAAGAAGCCCTAAGATAGAATGATAATTTGAGAAATGAGAATGAGAAATTGAAAGAAGAATTAAAGAATGCTAGTGATCTGTTGAAGAAATTCAATGAGAGCAATACAAAACTTGATGAGAAGATAAGGAATCAAAGAAGGAACAAAGAGACCACATGCCTTAGATACACTGGTAAGACTACTTTTGAAGTTGGTGAATCTTATAGAATAAAGGAGATCAAGCATGAAGGAAAGTCTCCACCGAAGGTAACACAAAGAAATCCTAGTAAGAAAGCTTACAAACCTGTGGTTTAAATTTACATAAGGTAGGTCATACTGCAAATGTGTGTAGGAACAGATCTATGAATAAAGCAAGTAGTTTTGATGGATATTGTTACAACTACAATAAGTATGGACATATTGCTTATGATTTTAGATCTAGAGCCAATAGTAGATCTAGTAGCTTTGATGGTTATTGTTACAAATATGGTCACAAAGATGATGAGTGCAGGTCAAGATTTATCAATCAAAGGTCACCTGTGAACCAGGAATTCCCTTACCAAAGGGAGAAGAAATTTGATGTCACATTCTTAATCTATGGTAACTATGGACACGTGACTATGGATTGAAGAATGAGGATTGAAAGAGGTAATGTTGGACCATGGATAGAAATTGGTATTTCATGCTTTCATCGTCACAAGATTGGACATTTAGCAAGGAACTACAAGTTAAGGAACCAATCGATAGACCAGTCAGGCAATCAAAAAGGAAATAAAATTGTAAATGTAGAAGAATTCAGGAAAGAGATAAAAAAATCTAAAAGAAGGAAGATAGTAATAAATTAAAGGAATCCACATCTCCATGGGGCGTGGAGAATTCTTCATCAGACTAATTCTTCATGTGGCTTAGGGGTAGAAAGTATTGTTGAACTCATCTTCAAACCACCTATAGGTGTGTGGTAAGATCTATCAGCATATTAAGATACAATAATGCCTTTTTGAGTGCATTATGAAGGTTTGATGAATTATATGATGTTTTGATCATTGGTATTGAAATTTGGGTCAATCAGTAAGTGAATTTAATGCATGCATGTGAAGGTTGATAAAAATTTATTTTGGTTTTTCTTTTTCACCTTGATCTTTTTCAAAATTGTTGTGGAGTGAAAGAAGCATTGTTTGAATCATTTGATGAGATGTAAGTGACAAGGAAAGATTGTTTGAATTGATATGAAAGATTAAATCAATCTATTGTTGTCATGTTCTTTGGAAAAGAACCCTAGTTGCAAACTATTTAAGTTATTTATCTAATATCTACACTTGTGGTTACAAATTAAAGGTGTATACTCCCAAATTGATTGATATTATTGAGAGACCACGATCAAAGTTTAAGAGACATCCATTCAAATCTACATAAAATGACCCAACATGTTCCCTAATTAGTGTGCCCTATGGTTTTCTACATGTAGAGGATGTTAGAGTATATATTAGTTATAAATTAGAAGACCTAGGATCAATGAAAATATATGAACAGTGTGAGACAGTTTGTGATGATAACTTAGTGTTGAAATATGAGCACAAACATATAACAAAGAAAGGTTTTCATCATGCAGACAGCTACCCCAATGAATTTGAGGATGATCAGTTTAGATATGTTCTGAGGAGAATTCATGACTAGTTTATTTGGCTAGACCAACCACATAAAATCACAAAGGAATCCATTTATATTGTAACTGGCCTATACTCAACTGGTAATGTAACAGTTCTTCACACTATTCCAAAAAAAGAAGTGATTAGATTGAATAAATCCAAGTGGGATGGACGTTCAATGATTGCGAACGACATTTTACATTTTGAGGTAAAGTATGCATCTATGGTTATTGGTTATAAGGTGTATCACTCTAGTAGGTTGAATATTATACTTGGTGGTGTTATTCATACTGCCCATATGATGATAAAGGAGAATGAAGACTATGACCTGGCTGAAGTCATGAGAGGGTAGTTAATGTTGAACCTGGATAAGATCAAGAGGGATAAGAGACAAAAGTTCAAATATGGCCTGGTGATAATGTTTCCATTTTTATATTTTTAGAATATGTTCTCTAGTATAGGAAACATCACATGGTCAAATGATGCTTCATATTTCATTTAGATCGACAACTATATCAAATTTCTAGGTAATGATTTCACAAACAAGGTATGAGGATACCTTAAATATGTTCAGAAGAGAAAGTGTATAAGAAAAAGAGATCAGATAAATTAGCACATTCAATTGTTACCAACAACAAAACTCTTGCATGGTTTGTTAACCAGTTGAAGGATGTATTGACTGAAGGTGGTAAGATTCTAAAGTCAATCTCTGATTTCTCTCATTTTTTGAAATATTTAGAAAGAGAAAAATGTGAAGCTCAACAAGAACTTAGATTACTTGTTTCCAATTTTGATCTTATACATGAATCACCTAATACATTTGGTGGAAAGGTTAGTAACATTAGCAATAAGTTGAAAACCAATAGGAGTGAACAAGACTAGATAATTGCTAATTTGCTGGAATTAGAGAGTTTGTTGATCCCCAAACTAGAAATTTTTCAAAAAAGGTGTAAAGGAAGCTGAGAAGACTTTGACATTTCCCAATGTATGTACAATTAATAGATTAGAAGAATTAACATTTTTTTAGTGGTCAAATTGAAACTATGGAGATTCTCCTGAGAAATTCAAATAATCTACAGATTGTGAAGGTTAATTTCAAGGATGTCTTCATTAGAATGTAACTAGGTGTTACTACTCTATTATAAAATTTTGACACTTTTTTTCATACCTTTGTCATTGTTTTCAAAGGGAGAGTGAATGTAATGATGTACTTAAGCTGAAATTTGGCTAAGTTCATGAAAAATGTAACTGTACTAGTAAAGGGGAGTAGTATACATGATTGTAATTCCTAGGGGGAGATTTTAAGCTATTGGGAATTAGCTTACTAAAATGCAATGTAATGTATTTTTCATTTCTATAGTAGATTAGACACTTAGGAAAATTTCTTGTTTATTTTTCTAAGTGTTTCCATCAATGCCAAAGTGGGAGAATTTTGGCATTTGGTAGGGATAATTTGAGTGTTGATCATGATAATGTATTATGGTGTTGTCAGTGCTGGAAACATTATGTATTGGAGGAAAGAGATCAATTTTTCTGATGGTATTGAAGATCTAATTGAAGAAAGGACTAAGTGTTTAGTCAACCGGGCAAATGATAGTATGCGAGATACAACCAACCAAATCTAGCATTTGAGATTGAGTTAAGATGTGCAATCATACACTTAGCATATACAGAGACATATACATCTATATATACGGTCGCATCAGTTAGTTTGGATATTTGAGAAATTTATTGAAGATTTAAGTGACACAGACATGAAGAACATAGGACAGGAAAAAATAATTCAGTTAGATCGGTTTCCAGTCATTTTAATGTTTTGATTAATTAGAAAAAATAGGTTTTGAAGGGACCCAAAACCTTTTACAGAACATTACAATAGAATATTAATCATTAAGAACCACAAGCAAAAGATGAGACCCAGCCAAAAAAAGGCCTACAAAGAGGCTGCAACACTAACAAAAAAATAGATAGATAACACTATAAAAAAGTATCCACCGAGAGGGAGAACCATCTTAGACTCTAGAAAAAGCTAAGTAAAATTGGCCCTTAAGGGTCTCATCCATTTTTTCTTCAATTTCCTCCATTCTAACAATGATGGTTTTTATACCATTAACACACTTTCTTGTTGTAGGAGACTTCTTCTTTACACTTTCCATGGTCGTCATACCCGATCAACCACTCTCTCCCTATGCATCATCCCCATGTTCTCCACCTTCACCCATGTCCTTTTCAAGAACATTAACTACAGCTCTGAGATTAGTTCTAGAATCACTCATGCCTTCACGACTATGCTAGAGGATCTCATAAGTGGTATTTTCCAACTTATCCACCCTACTAGTAAGGAAATCCACAACATTACTCTTATCCTAAGGTTGAATAATCCTAGACTCGCTACTCCACCCATCTATTTTCTCATGCAGCCCATTATACCTAGCTTCCAGCTTCTGATACTTGAGGTTGAGAATCTTAATTTCTTGAAAGGACCATTTGTTAAATATGAAAGAGTAAAGGGCCTCTTCTTTAGAAATTTTCAAGCCACCCAGAGTAACTTCTTATTTGTCATTGAAATCATCAAACACCAACTTAATAGAGGACTCCCTAACTCGCTGGCCACTAATATCTTCCATATCATCCTTAATTTCCTCCAAATTCTCATGAGGAATTGCGACATCATGCCTAGTACCCTCTACAAAATCATCAAAGGTGGGCACCTTACTAGTATTCTCATCCCCAACATCACCATAATTATCTTTTTCTACCATTTGAACAACTTTCTCAACTAAATCTTCCAAATTTTCAGAATCAAGGGTCAGGTTCTCACCAGAATTACCTTCAAACTCCTCCAGGGCTTCATTATCCTCTCCAAAATCATCAGTCTCTTCTTCATTCCCATCTAAACTAGAAGCCTTGGCCATAGAAACATTCTCCTCATCAGAAGATTCATCCATCTTGAAATATTCCTCCTTGTTGCTACCATTGGAATTAGACTCCTTCTTACTAGTAGTCGACCCACCTTTCTTTGAGATCCCCTCAATGTATCCCTCGTCTTTCATTTTTCCTTTACCCATAGCAGGGGTTTTTTCAGGGGCTCAAGGATATTATCCCTTATATGCTCAAATATTAGTAAAATGAGGCCCTCATGAAACACGGGCTTCTTTTCCTTCTTCATGTTCTCAGTAAGACTCTTAGACAAAGGGCTATGCAAATAAAATAGCATATTCACCAGGTCTTTATATCTAAAATGGTTCAGAAGCATAAAATGGTGCGACTGATCCCTAGTAAATTTCCCATCCATAGTTACATATTACATGATCATAATCAAAACTTTGTGCCAAACCTCCTTAATTTTATTAACATCATAGAATTCATTCACTTTAGCATCAGTAAATTTACCTTTCTCTTTGTCTAATTTAAGAATTTTATTTTCTACCATATCTAAAACCTTACGATTTTTGTAGAAATTTAGACCCTTGTTGCAAATGCAAGTGACATTTGCAATGAGCTCAACCGTGAGGTCCACCTTCTTCCCGTCAATAGTAAAACAATCATTCTTCCATCAATTAATAAAATTCTACATGATAACCTTATCATACCCACGAAGCTTCTCTAGATATGGAGTTAAGCCCCCTTTTATCAGCTTCTTCCGCACCATACCCTCCTTCTTCCCCTTCAGGCAGTTATCAGGTTCTTCCCTTTTCAAATCCTCTCCCATCCTTCTCGCTTTCAAATCAAAACACTCTTCAAATTATTAGAGAAAGAAATACCCAAATAATCACCTTGAGTAGAATGATCAAGGACACAAAAAATAGCCCATAAAATGTGCAACAAGGAAGTATAATTATTTCAGTTGTCATCACTCCATCTTTTTCAATCACCGCATGCATAGTCTGTAGTTCTTGATTTTTTAACCATCATTAATAGGTAACTTTCCTTCTTTACTAGCGACCTTTTCATAATTAATTCAGGCTTTTGTTTCATCATTAAGATTGTTGTAATCCTCCTAGATTATGATGTCATTATATTTAACGTTGTGGTTAGCCAATTTATCTAACATGTTGTTACACTCCCTGTAAGCATGTGTTATGTGGACTTTAAAAAAAGAGTTAATAATTG
Source organism: Thuja plicata (assembly GCA_018584345.1). NCBI lineage: Eukaryota > Viridiplantae > Streptophyta > Pinopsida > Cupressales > Cupressaceae > Thuja > Thuja plicata. The sequence goes on from MU224395.1 coordinate 2,070,848, forward strand.
TTCCGGCCTTTTCAATCAAATTATCTATAGTCCATGAGGGGGAAAACTCATCTCTCAGGCATTTAATTATGTTCAAATAATCACCTTAAAGCTAAATGTTTTTGCATTCTATTTTTTTAGCTAGGGTTAAAGAATAGAAAGTGCCTAGGGCTTCATCTACATGGTTAGTTTGAGATCCCAATGGGACCAAGATAGGAGCCAAAAAATTTCCTCTGTAGTCTCTGATGACTCCATTGCACCCTACAGGAATAGGATTTCCTTTCATCGCACCATCAAAATTAATTTTTATCCATCCATTAGGAGGGGAGGTCCAGAAACAAGTTTCCCACTTTTGGTTTCTCAACCTAGTATCATTTAAGTTCCATCAATCCATCAAATAATGGTTGTAGTCAACATTCTGGATTAATTTGGTCACCAAATTTTCATAACTCCCCCTAACAATTTTTTCAGTCACCGCAGAGGGATGGGACTTCTTCTCTAAATATTCTATTATTTCTCTCCTTCCATAAATTCTACACCACATGAGGGGCAGCCAGATTCCATGAACAACTAAATTTATTATTTCAACTCAGACATATCCACTACTGGAAGAATTCCTAGAGAGAGAAAGGGAAAAGCTAGCTAATATTCCATTTCTGCAGAAGAAGCGACTAGACATGTTGAGAAAAAGGGCAATGCAAGAAGAGGTGATTGGTATTATCTTCATTTGAAAAACACCAAAACATCTGTTAGGAAGGAAGAAACCCTTTTTAATAATATTATCCATAGTAAGAACTTTATTTTGAATGAAATTCCAAAAAAAAAATCTCAATTTTAGGGGTTCAAATATTATTCAAAGATTTCAACCAGAAAGGCTTGATAGAAGGAATATAAAATTGTAGAGTACAAGCATAAGCAACCAATAAATGAATAAAAGGAGTAGTTCCCTACACAATAGAATATTCCCTATCATCACATATTTGTTGGTTAAAATAGTTTTGCTTATCGTAATAAGAGAATTACTAACAAGATGGAGATCCACCAAGCCACTGCTTGACCAATAATCATCCACTTTTTTACCATATTGAACTTTACATATTTTTACAACATTGTGAATATCAAGGAGATTAAAAAGAGGTTTATCCATTAGCATAACTTCTTCCCGTAAATTAATCTTCTTACCATTCCCCAATCTCCATATTTTCCCTTTAGAAACAATCTCTCTAGCTTTGTTTATATTGTTCGAGCTCTCAGAGCCAACAACACTTTACTCATTATTAAGGTATTGATCTAAGGAGGGAAGATCATAAAGGTATTTATTTTTACATATCATATTCCATTGTTTGTTTGTTCCATATAATCTCCAAGCTTTTTTAGCCAAGAGAGCTTTGTTGATCACCCTAATAGGTCTCAATCCCAGACCCCCCATTTTTTTAGGTTTACACACCTTATCCCAGGCCACCAAAGGCATACAATTCCTCTCCTTAGATCTAGACCAAATAAACCTCTTATGGATAATTTCAATTTTCTCAGCATATTTGTCTGGGATCTTAAAAAGACTTAGAGCATAAATGAATATATTTTGGAGAGTAGATTTAAGCAAAGTAACTTTTCCAACTTGGGATAGGAGCACCCCTTTCCAACCAACCATTTTTTTGTTAAATTTATCAATTAGATAAATCCAAAAATAATCAGGCACTTTGAGACCAAGAGGGAGCCCCATATATGTGGAAGGGAAACTATTGATACTACAACCTATAATGTGAGCCATTCTTATTTGTCTAATCTCAGGGGTGTTAATAAAAAATAGATAACTCTTATTCCAATTAATTAATTGACCAGTGGCTCTAGTACAAGTATTGAGAGATTGTTTCATAGATCTAGCTTCCTTTAAATTAGAAGACCCCATAGTAATAGTATCATCCACAAATTGGGCATGCAAGAAGACTGTATTAGTTGAAGAAGGATGCAGATCCTGGATTGTTCCCTCCAAAACCAAATTATGCAGGTATCTACCCAAGGATTCTACCATGATTGTAAAAAGAATGGGATGGATTGGATCTCCCTGCCTTAATCCTCTATAATTTTTAAAAAAGTTGGAAGCAAATCCATTAATAATGATAGCAAAAGAGGCAGTAGAAATCAGCTGGAATATTAGCTGGATAACTCTATCCCCAAAACCAAATTTCTTCAAGACATTGTACAGGAAGTTCCAATCAACTCTATCATAGGATTTAGAGAGGTATAGATTTAAGAGAAACCCATGTTTACCAGTAGTAGCCAAAGAATGGATATTCTCATGAATGATAGTGATGGAATCAATAATCTGCCTGCTAGGCACAAAACCATTCTGTTGGGGAGCAATCCTAGTGATTTTAATGTTAGATAGGTTTGATTTATAACTTGATCAATGTTGTGTTGACTTTATTAAGTTAAATAATGTGTTGTGGCATGATTGTATTTGAGTTTTATGTTGGTGGGTAAAAAAAATTTTATGATCGAGTCCGACTTTGGAAAATTTATTATAAAAGAGGGATGAAATTGATATTTAGGTAAATGTTGAGTTGTTTGATTGTGCAATAAGAGATTGTGATTGTATGAAGTTGTTGGATTCTTAAGGAGGCACTGTGAGAAGAATTGAAGTGGATCTATTAGACAAAGAGTGTCATTTTCATATCAGTTATTCTTGGGTATTTCTCAAGGCATACCCTAATAGGTTTGCATATTAAAGCCTTTAATAATGTCACTCATAATAGGGTGAGAAATATTTTTAATAGGATCTGTAGCGTAAATCATCTAACAAGATAACTCTCAAAAGGAGTTTGAAATTCTCTAAAAATGTAGTTCTAAAAGGACTTGTATTAGCTTATAACAGGGCTAAAGATACTCTTAACGGGGTATACCCCTAATAGGGTGTTTTTAATTACTCCTAGAAGGGAAGATTTCTTTGGTGCACTAGTGAAATTTGTGGGTATCATCTCACACATGGCTTTCTCCCTCTAACAAGGGTTTCCACAGGAAAAATCTTGTGTGTTGAGTCTACATTGTATGAATGCTTTACTTGTTAAGTTTCTACATTGTATTTTCATTTGCATGTAGGGTATTGTGGAATATATTAAAGAAGAGTTTCAGATTTGTGCTTACAATTGAAATATATATATTCAATTTGTATATAGAAGTCAATTTTGCAGACTGAATAATGCAATTTGCAAAAGGAAAAGCAAGAAATGGAAACAAATGGGGAAAAAGTGTAGAGAAGTATTGTTTAAGAGCACAAAAGAACACCTTCACTGGAGAATTAATCTACAATGGCATAAATCAAACTTCAAACACACCCGCGTGTCTAGGAAAGTGTCTCAAACGAGCCATTACGAATCGAATTTGAAACCTAAAAATACCTAAATATTACGGCAACCATTAAGAGGTTTTATTACTGAACCAAATATATTAAAATATGTTGGCCTTTGTCCTCTGCTACAAATTTTATGGCCTGCTAAATATTCTCACACCATAAATTTTAATGATTTATGTACCTTTTCCTTAATCTCATAAAGGCAACGCCTTGGCAGCAGTTGATCTTGGTCGTGATGCTTTCTAATTATCCCATTCATTTGCAAGAGACTCACTCATAAAAGTACATGCGTTGCAATCCAAATGGTCAAATATGAAGTGTCATCATCCAATCCCACCCACCGTGTTGACCTTTACACCATGTTGTTGCACTCTTATCTTTATGCCCTTGTTTATTATAATCGCCCAAGTGTGAGGCGATATGAGCCATCGATGAATCTAGAAAGGATCAATTTTTAAACTATTTTTCAACAAACATTGTGTGTTTTTGATACCTTGAATCCTCCACTATACCCCATGACCAGAATTGAAAAAATAGAAAACACATTGGATTTTTACAATATTTTTAGCATAATTTAGAATAAAAATATGTTCTCAGCAATCTGCATTTTTTAAAGGATTTTTTTTTGGTCTTTACTGTATTTTGTATGGAGCCTAGTTTCTTCCAATAAATTGTGTGTATTTTTGACACCTAGGTAACCACACTGTGGTGACCCAGTTTATCAATCAGTTTATATATTTCAATTTTTGTAGTTTTCTATATTAGTTTAATGACTATATTGCTTCCTTATTTATGTAGTAAATCTTTAAGAACAAAAAAAAAAAATTTTGATTATCTTCTATGCTATTGCATTTGTAGACCTAACAGTATAAACATGAACAACATCTAAAGTAATCAAAAGGAAAAACATTATTATAAATTTTTAACTTGAGTTTAACCCATTTTTTACAAAGGCAATTACGTAAATCACATAAAGAATTTTTCTTCTTCAAATTTTCTCAATGTAGAATTGATTTCCATACCAAATACAACATAAACCAACTTCTCATGCAAGATCATTCAAACACTCTTTAGGTTCCTCAATTAAAATCTCAGACAAACTGAAATCATAAGAAAACCTCTATGAACCACAACATATACTAAAGAGTGCCAACACATGGTCTTTGCATGCCTTGTAAATATTTGGTCAATCCATCCACTTCACCATAGGAAGTCAGGCAAAAATTAGAGACATTAAATTTGTTCCATCCACTAAGCCATATGAAGTAACTACCTTAATCAGGGACCTTCATGCTACAAATATGTTTTAAATGCAAATCCTTTTAGTAGGCTTTAGCTTTCTAATAATACCTTAAAGAAGTTTTGAACTTACTATAAACAAAATAAGACCTCACAACCTTTAATATGCATAGTAACGTTGATCACAATCGAACATGGTTTTCCATAGGACTCCAAATTACATAGATACAATTGTGCACTTGATATAATAGTGAATTATCCTTTGAGGGGTTATCAACATTGAATAATCCAAATATTGAAAGAAATTAGACTTCAGTGTGACAAATCAATTTGACTAGGTCTGTAAGATTTCTGTCATAGATTGTTATCAACATGTGCCCAGATTTAATGTGCATTAAAGGATGATAATAGATTCTAAAGACAACCATTGGAGATATTTTTGATTGATTACAAATTGAATATCCCTTTAATAAATAATTAAATCTCTTCTAACTGTAACTGTCCTTGTTTATGACAATTTCACAATGATATTCAAATCGGAGATGTAAACAATATAAGGACCTTGTGAAGTGATCAATGAAACCTCTTATAATTGTGGAAATGCATTTTCTATCACGGTTAATGAATATATTTTATAACATTCTGATAGGGCATCAATTTGATCTTCAAAGACATAATCTTACAATCTTGGAGCAATTGCATATGAAAGGACAATCAAAATATTATTAAATTGAAGAGTCTCAATTTTGTTGAGCTCTACAAACGTGGGTAATCAACCAATATTTCTCCAAATATCCTCTATTGTATATCTCCACCCAAAGAGGTTATATATAACATCATACACCTTTTACAACTATTTGCAAAAAAAATTCAAATTAATTGGACCTTTGGAACATTTGACGAAAACTTTTTGCAAATTTGTAAAAGTTGCCAAGCAACTTTTTAGAAACTTTTTCCAAATTTTTGCAGTTAGCAATCAAATGACCCCCAAATATCCTGGAACCTTGCGAACATGTCAAATACAACATGAAAAAATGAATTCCCAAATTTTTACATTTTGGACCACATCTATTGGCTTTGGCCAAATTTGGTCAATACATGATCTAATAGCCTTAAAGGCTACATAATGGCTCAATGGCCTAACAAGTTTAATCTACTGCATCTCACAACCTAATTTAACCTAGAGAAGGAAACAAATGGCCTCTTAATTCCTTTATTACATGGATCTAACCAAAATTTTCACGGTTATCTCAAATGACCCTTTTTGCTCCTGCATCGATATATTTCTTCACAATAAGTGTATACCATGCCAACTTCATATATAATTGTTTATTGAGTAAATATAATAGAAAGGAACTCGATACAATTATATATAAATATAATAGAAAGAAAATTGATAGATTTCTATAAAATTAATTCTCCTTCTTATCAATTGATGAGATTAAGGGGCTTTCAATTGAATGTTTCATAAGTCACAACACAACTGTAATTGAATTTAAGTTTTCCTATGAAAGACCAATTACAAAAGATAGGAGAGGAAAAATAAATCTCAAATGTGTCTTGATGTTCTAACTATGCAACATCACACAATTTCATCATACATTGAATTAGAGTAGCTATTATGAATCATTGATAAGTAAAATAGAGAACTGATTATAAATACTATACACAACACATTCACAAATAAAGAAATTGGTTGTCTCATTAGTTCAGAGGAAAAAGGCTTGATGCACAAGCATCCTAGGATTCTTGGTAATCTTGTATCACACAAAAATATATTTTATTTGGAGAGTATTTGGTTTGTTTTGATCTTAGCTGGTGAAGTGTTACTCGGTCATGGAGGGGTGTTGTTGCTTAGTTGTTGTGTTGGACGAGGAGCTCAGTTGCTGAAGAAATCAGAAACTCAGGTGCTTGGTAGAACCTTCTTGGAAATGCTTGTGGTGCTTAGTCATCATGCTTTCTTGGCAATGCCTGGCATGCTTGGCATGTGTTGGTTGCTGGCACTAGATAGTGTTGCTGACACTTGATAGTTTGGCTTGTTGACTGGTGTTCTTGCAGATTTGGGAGGCCAACTTGATACATTTAATTTGTGTAGCATGGCATTTAATTTGGATCTCTCATTGGGGATTGTGGGGACCTAAATATGGGTCATTAACATCTCCAAAGTTAGATTTTGTGGCCGACTTGTTAGTTGCATCTTATATTTAAGTAGTGTTATGTTATTAGCTTAGGGCATTAGATCGGATGGGATGAAATGAGATTGGATATGAGGATCTGAGTATTGGATCTGAGTTGTATGTTTGGGTAGAAGTTAAATGTCCTAATGCTTGTAGAAGATCTGTGCTAGATCTTGGATTTATATCTTTTGTATTTAGTTGTAACTGGGAAGGCCTTACAGCTTGACATGTTGCAATAAATTGAATATTGTTTCCTATCTCTATTATTGTTGTGTTTTTTTGTGTTTTTGTTTGCCTACATCAGGGTTTGGACTCTCCCTTCTTGGATCCTCCATCCTTGACTACGTCATGCGGTATCAGATCTTGAAGTTCCTAAGTGTGTGGGAAGATCATCTAGGGTGAGGCATTTTGCACCAGGACCTTGGGTTGGAAAGTTAGTAATTTGTTGTAGAGGGTTCGCAGAGATCTTGAAGATTCCTCTAAGGAAGAACCACACGATTACAGAAGAACCTAAGGTGGATCTCAGTCTTGAAGATGTCCATGGTTTTCAGAAGTAGGTGCGAGATTTGCAAGAGGATTTGAAAAGAAAGAATGTGTGTAAAGAACACTGAGATAATGGTGAAGAGTTTCAAGAAGAAGATTATTTTGAAGAAGCTATAAAAGATGTCAGAGATCTAGAGGAGGCTATATTTCTAAGAGCTGTATCTAAAATTGGGAAAAGACCTAAGATCAAAGTTTCTACATTTTTTGGAAGCCTTGGGGTAGAAGAGTTGATTGATTGGATTAATGAGATGGATGAATACTTTGAGTATGAAGAAGTAGAAGATCCCAATAGATTTTGGTTTGCAAAGACAAGGCCAAAGGTCATGCAAACTTATCTTGGAGACAAGTTCAATTGGAAAGAATTTGAAGAGGTAAAGACAAGATCATCAAATGGAACCAAATAGTTGAAAATTGAAGAAGCAATTCATTCTGGTGGATTATGAATTGGAGATGTTTAAGAAGATGAAAAGTTTAAGGCAGGCAAGCAAGTCGGTGCAAGAGTATACCAAGGAGTTTTATAGAATCCTGATTAGGACTGGTCATTCAGAAGTTGATAGAGAGAAGGTTGCTAGGTATATCTATGGTTTGAGACCTAGTATACAATGAGAGTTACTTACCATTCGGATGAAAATGATAGGATATTCTTATCAAATGGCATTAAAGATTGAAGAAAAGATGAACAAGAGGTTTGAGGGAAGATAGAATAAGAAAAATTGAGGTGATAAGACTGGTGAAACAACTACTGGGAGTAATATGGTAGAGAATCCTAAATAGAATGATGAAGGATTTGGCAGTGGTCAAACCACTACGAAATACAATAGTGGACAAAGAGAAAGATGGAGAAATGAGTTCATGGGTACTCTTTTTTAGTGTGGTGAGAAGGATCATATGGATTTTCAATGTCCTAAAATAAGAGTTGCACTAACTATCGGGGAAGACACAATGAATGCTGCAAAAGAAGGTGAACTTCTTATCACTAGGATGTTGGCTACATGTATGAGGGTTTGGAAACCCTAAGCCACCACCATGGTTAAAAAATGGATCTTCTACCCACGCCGCCATGGTTGCATTTGGACTTGGAGGTCTTTTTTGCATATGGAGGCTCTTTCGATGGTCGTGAGCTTCACGTGCAGGGACTTTTTCACACATAGGCTTTGGCATTTTCTCCCTATAGACTCGTGATAAGATCCTTTGTGAGAGTTTCTCAAAATAATGATGGATAGCCTTCAATTTTTTTATTTTTTTTAAAATACAGGCCTGGGCTATATTCTTGTAAATTTCTTTATTGAAACCACTTTTGTTGCCTGAGGAAGTAGAAGAAAAGGTCACAAGTTTATCATCTTCCATACTCATGCTTTTGTTGTGCTCGACCTTTGATCTTTTAAACTCTTTGAATAAAATAAAATAAAAAGACAAACACATTCTTGTTTCCTCATTCTGGCCGCGACACTCACTTGGTAACTCCCAAATCTGTAGCTTCAATTTTGTAAGAATAAAACTCACTTCTTGCAGCTTCATTTTTCCTTTGCATACGGGTCTTTGCGACACAAATATTATCTGTTTGTGGGTTTTGATTTGCATGGGTTCTTTCTATTACTTTTTGGAAACAAAAAAAAACCACTTCCTAACTGATACAACTAAAAACTGTACTACTAAGGTTGATGCTAAATTTTTCTTTCCATATTCATTACACGTTGCAACTTCATGTAGTTTTTGAATTTAAAATAGATAATAATCTGTACTCCAATATGTGTAGAAATATTTGATCCTAGGGAATTTTATTGACATCCATGCAGGTAATGGTATTTATAAAAAATATAAAATACATTACTGTGATTTTAGTCGTATATACTAGTTGAAATCCTCATATACATTGGAAGCATGATCTGGCATTAGCCCATTAAATTTTCCTCTTTCATAACTTGAAACCATTGCTTTCTTAGCATGTTCAAGGATGTAACTATCTCTCCATGTAGTTAATACCATGATGTGATTGTATTTTGGTCTTGAATTTATCAAATTTTCCCTTATCATAAACTATAACTTCTTTCATGTTCCACTCATTGTTGGTTTACTTATGTATCCAATAATATTTTAGACTGTAACTGTTCATGCTGAGACTGTAACTTTTCATGCTGAGACTATAACATTATGCTTTATTCCTGCTCTATTCTCTTGACTTGGATCATTGATTTCATTGCTAGAGGACTATAGTCTCCCTCATGATTGTACTGAATTTGCATTTAACTCATAATGTGCATGAATGAATGATGTTTTATAGGATTGTCAGTGCTGACTTTTAATAATGATACTCTTGTCACTTCATTCAGTTGTCTTATGAACTTTTGGTGTAGCTGTGATAATGTCACCATATGCTTGTGACTGGTTTGTGTATGGCATACATGACTGTTATTTATATTATAGCTTAATTCTCTTGTACCTTATATATTTATATCAATCTCCATTATTTTCTGATTTGCTTTGCTCATTAAATGGTATCACTATGACAATGAGAAATGTAGAGCACTCCTTGACACAATTGTCATGACACATGTACTCTGTCTCCATGAAGAAAAATCCATTGTCTTAAATTCTGAAAATTGCTCCATGCAATCACCATTTTCCAGAACTATGTAACCATACTGATCTTCATATGCAAGCTGCGGGCACTGCCCTTCCTTTTGTTGATAACTATATTAGGAACATTGCATCATTCATAGTGACCCTGGAAATTTCTATAAATGTGTCAGCTCGAAGGAGAACTTTGTATCATTGTTACTACTCTTCTATCATGCGAGTGCCCATATAGTTGTTAGTGTTCCTCTTTTTCTTCCTCTCCCAGCTATTTGCTTGGATTGTCATATTTGACTGAGATTACAACTCTCTTAGTAATTTCTTTGAATTAATCCTTCTTCCTATGAAGACGATGTTGTTATCTTTGTTGTGATCTTGCAATATTTTATTACTGATTTAATGCATCATAGGAGTGAACTATGCATTTGTTCACAATGTGTCTTTTGATCATGATGTTACTTTCATAGCTTTGTCTCTGATTAACAAGTTGGGCACAACCCTTGTGGGAGCCACATTTACCCCACTTGTTAACCTGAGAGCTGTAACTGCACAAGAAGAAAACATGTTAGAAATAAAAATCCTTTTGATTTGAAATGGTGCTCTGATTTCTTTCTGTCTTTTGTGCAAAATAAGATAGATTTTAATGTTAAAGGTAGATAGGTAGGAGTTTTAGTTGATCAGGCATTGCTTAGATCTTCTGGATCTAACAATCTATCTTTTCCACATGCAAGAGCTTGGAACAAGGACTACATATATTAACAAGATAGCCGCAAAGATTCAGACCTCTTCCCAACCAGTCAAGCCCCAGGCAATGACTGGTTACCTTGACCTCTTATCTTTCTATTTTTATCATTATTCTCTACTTTTCTTTCCATAGAAGATAGAATAGGCTATACTCACAGCTTGTGTGAGAATTTCTTTTAATGTTCAGCACATGATGTATTTTCTCTTTCTATTCTTTTTGTTATATGAAAAAAATGTAATCGTGTAGATTCATATAAACAAAAATCATTTTCCTTTTCCGTTCTTCTTCCTTGCATTAATCTATGATTGAGCATTAATTAATCCAATGTACCCGTCTAATACTTGAACAAAATTTGCATAAGATATAAAATTTTGGGTAAGAGTATTTATAAGCTACTAACATTCTTCTTCTGAGAGATCATTCATAGTATTATTGCACAAACAATCTATCGAGGGGGCACCATATTACCTCGTCATCACCTTGTTCCTATTGGGGCAAAAAATTTATGATTATTTTTTGAAACAACATTCAAAATTGTATTGTTTCATTTAGGGGCAAAATGTAGAAACCTAAAATTGTCTCACACCTGCAAACAACAATTTTACTAACTTTCTTATTAATTAATTGAATAGTTTTAATTATTTAATTGCTTTATGTCATTCTTCTAATTTAAATTAAAATATCAACATCTCCCTCCTTTCTCATAATTAAATAATTTATAATTATTTAATTATCTAATTTTTATAATATTAATTAAATAATTTTATTATTTATTAATTATTTTTGTCCACTTTAATTAATCATTTTCCTCCACTCTAATTAAATAATCTTTATTATTTAATTAAATGCATTATTCTAATTTCTCTCATAATTAAACAATCATTTTAATTATTTAATTAATTAAGTCTTCTATAATTAAATAATTAATTTAATTATTTAGTTGTCTAATATTCCTCCAATTATTAATTAAATGATTTTATAATTTAATTAATTAATTATCTCCAACTTTAATTACATGATTTTAAATATTTAATTAAATTTAATATTCTTATTGTTCTTGTCACCATAAATAAATGATTATTTAATTTATTTAATTATTAACGATGTCTTCTATAATTGAATAAAATAATTAATTTTATTGAATTATTTCATTTGCATAAAGCTAATTAAGTCTAAATTAACTAAGTCTTCTCTAATTAAATAAATTTTTGATTTACTTAATTAAATTATTTCTTCTAGTCTTCTATAATTAAATAATTATATAATTGTCAAATATTCCTCCACTTATTAATTAAATAGTTTTATTATTTAATTAATTCTTTATCTCCAAATCTAATTAAACAATTTTTAATTATTAATTATTTAATTATTTAATTATTCTATAATTAAATAAAATGATTAATTTTATTTAATTATTTCATTTGCACAATGCTAACTAAGTCTTATTAGTATTTGTCCTTAGGCTAGATACTATTGCAATGAGTTTTTCTTAAGTATACGTGATAAATTTTTAAGTAAAAATCATGAAAATTATTTTTCAAGGCAGGTTTTTAGGATGCAACAATAATAAACTATATCAACCAATAATAATTAAGTATTTAAATAAGTTGACATTATTAGTATTTGTTAACTAGTTATTAAAACAACCTATATCAACCAATTATAATTAAGTATTTTTGAATTTTTGAATTTTCTAATTTTTTTTCTAAAGTATACATGTGAAATTTTTAAGTTACAAAGTTTTATTACAATTAAAAAGCATGTATCATTTTAGTTTTAATTTTAGCTATCTATCTTGCACTACATGAAATAAATCCTAATTATAATTATTATATTATAATTAAAAATATATTATTACCCCATAACTTACATTATACAAATTTTATATTAACTAATTATCCTTAGTAAATGTGCTAAAATTATTTTATAGTTTAGAACTAATTATTATTAAATTATTATCTTCTAATAATATATATTATACTTAATTAAATTATATTTAATATTATTACTATAATTAATTATTAGAAAAATACTTCGCCACTACATGGCACTTGTTTTATCATACTTTCAAGCCTGGCCGACTATCCTCAAATCTGTTGTTTTTTATGGTAGATGTGGTCGGAATCCACAAGCCTATATAAATAACACAAAGATTGTGTATGGAAATTATTATTGTGAGATAATATAATTATATTATTATGGTATAATATAATTATTATTATAAGATCATATAATAATTTTTTGTATTAACTATAAGGAGATCAAAATTTACATCAAAATGTACAAAAAGAGGCCAAGCCTCATACGGAGAGAGTCAAAGTAGCAGAGTTTAATGACAGATCATAACAAAAAATAGAAAAAAGGAGATAAGAGACTAATGTAGAATGTCATCATAGGACTCATTCCAGGCAATCCAGCCCAAAAGGCCTTCCATCAAGACAATGTTCTTCTTCACTTGGATTTGGGCTAGCATGTAGATTTGGTCATCCATAGCGTTCTTGTTCTTTTTAACCTCCTCACGGAGCTTCTTCAAAGTCTCCTCAAAGATAGCAAGGTTGTCCATGTGTCTTCTCCATTCAAATCCATCTTTCATCTCAAACACGAACATGGTGGAATGCCCCATTTGAAGGAACCTCTTCAGTTTCTCTCTTTCAACCAGCATGTTGATACTAACCTGTGAGGAGATTTTTAAGTATGTGAGTTTTCGGAAAGACTCAATAAGAGTTTTGGGAGTGTCTTGATACCTCTCTTCATTTCTGCATTTCCAAACCTGCCAAAGAAAATGTTAGAAGACAGAATGCTCCAAAATAGATTAGTGTTCTTATTTAAGCCATGAATGTGACCAGTGATAATTTCAAAAATATTAACATATTTAGGATAAGTGATACCAAACATAGGCCATATTTCTTTTGAAAAAGTACAATCAAATAAGATATGTTTGTAGGAATTAGGAAGTCTAGAAATGCTACATAATTCAGTAAAAGAAGGGTCTTTCCTTAAAGGGAGTCTGTCAAGTAACATAAGGCACTTGAAACATCTAATTTTAGGGTCAATAGCAATTTTCCAAAGTTTATCAAAGTACTTTTTCCATATACTAGTATCCAAATCAGTATACCAAATTTTATTGACATGATTAATGATGGCGTCATTAAAATCCATGATTTTATATATGTTCTTGGCTTTAATTTTAGTCGCAATAGTACCATCTGGCCATTTAAGATCTAGAAACCTAAGAGAATCAACATGACAAGTAGTGAGGAGATCCTTACATGCCTTGACAACCATATTGTAGGTCTTTTTTTGGGATAGAGGGATGTTAAATTTGGTCCTGAGATCCTCCCAGCCAATAAGGTTGTCCTGTTCAAACAGATAGATAAGTTGAGAGATGCCCAAGTTATTCCAAAATTTAGTAGAGCAACCTTGGGAGAGGGAAAGAGGTTTACCTAAGAGGTTAAGATTCCACCAAATAGATCTTTCACCATATAGATGGTTATTATCAAAGAAGGTCTTATTAGGAATAAATTGTTTAATATGCTTGCAGGCTTTCCAAATAGTTTTAAAAACCACAGATCCATGGACAAGGACAAGGAAGTCCCCTTCAATAAGATCACAGAGAGGAATATTTTTCTAGGACTTAGCCTTCTGATGGAGTCCCCTTTCAATATTACCTCTAATAAGAACCTTCCATGGTTCATCCCCATCTAGAGAGTGAAATATCCATTTGGCAGCAAGGGCAATCCCTTGATTCTTAAGGTCCTTTAGCCCTAATCCCACAAGGAGCTTGTCAGTATGGCACTAGTCCCATTTAATAGCATGGAGTTTCTTATTTCCTTTACCATCAAACCATAGAAAATTCCTAATGGCCTTCTGAATCTCCAAAATTTAATAGTTACTAAACATTCAGGCAGACGAATAATATATATTATAGGATGAAAGAATCTTCTGACACACCTGAACTCTACCAGCCAAGGAGAGGGATCTGTTGTTCCATTTACCAATATTTTTAGATATCCTATCCTTCACCCAAAACCACATATCCCTAATGGAAGGTTCTATAGAGAAGGGGATACCAAGATACTGAACAATTTTATGAGGTCCACCCCATTGAAATTCAAATTTGTTAAACCAGACTGGTGGTCAATCATAACATCCAAGGAAAATAGATTTAGACTAGGATAAGTGAGCACCAGAAATAGAGTAGAAGGAGTTAATTTTATTGTGGAGAGCATCAAAATTATCTTCATAAACTTCAAAAAAGAGAGCAGTGTCATCAGTGAACTGACAATTAATCAATTCAGAGTCATCGGGCAAGGTGATGCCTTTGAAAGAAGGGGAGAGGGAATTGTCCCTAAGGATGTATGTAAGAGTATCAGAGGCAATAAAAAAAAGAGCAGGGGAAAGGGAGAAGCCTTTCCTAATAGATATACCAAGGGAGGAGTCAGACAATGAACCATTAACATCAACCTGAGCAGAGGCATCTTTGAGCAAGAGTTTAACAAAATTGCAGAAAACAACAGGGAATCCAAAGGCCTTAAGCATCATGGAGATAAAGTCCCATTCAAACTTGTCATAGGCCTTCTCGAAGTCCAGAAAAAATATAGCAGTGTTTTAGTGGGAGTTCTTAGACCAATTCATAGCTTCCCAGCTCATGATCAGATTCTCAAGAATAAACCTACCCATAATAAAAACCAGTTTGGGTAGAGAAAATGAACTTGGGCAGAATACTCTCAAGTCTAAGAGCCAAAATTTTTGCAAGAATTTTATAAGAAATATTAATAAGGAGAGTAATGGGTCACCATTTTTTTATAAGGGCTTTGTCACCATCCTTAGTAATCAACTTAATGATACCTCTGTTGATAAAACTGCCCAGAGTGCCTTTGGCTAAAGCTTCGGAGTATATGTCATAGAGGTCGTTGTAGATCCAACTTATGTTTGCCTTATATAATTGCACAAAAAGACCATCAGGTCCAGGAGCCTTATCATTTTTTAAGGAATTAATATCTTTTTCAATTTCCTCAATAGAAATGTCTTTACTAAGAAGGGAAGTATCCTGATTGGAGATTCTATTGGGAATGAGAGTTTTGTACTTATCTCTAAGGGATTTGGCCTCCTCAATATCTTCAGAGGTAAATAAGTTTTGGTAGAACACGACAAAGGCCTCTTTAATGTTTTCAACATTATCAATTTCAATGTTATCAACCACAATCATATTGATAGTTTCATTAGACTGCTTCTTCTTAAGGAGGTTAAAGAAGAATTTTGAACCCCTACCTCCATATTGGAGCCAGTGAGCACGAGACCTTATTCTGGCACCTCTAATTCTAACATGTTGGTGTTGTCTATGATAAACATAAATTTTTTCCATTAGTTTGCAATGAGAAAACAAGTTGTTCAAACCATCGGTTACACTACACCGAAAGTCAGGTTTTCAGTTCAAACCAAAAATGTTAAGCAAGGAGAAAAAAGACGATGTAGTTTTGCAGTGTTAATCAAAAATGCAAACCGAAGATGATAAAGAGGAACTCGATAGGAGTAAACCAACAGAGGAACCTGACAAGAAGAATATAGTGAAAACTGAAAGAATAGACCATAGAGCAACCCAACAGACATTTCAACCAAGGAACACCGAAAGATAGTCAAATTGATTTTAGAGCAAACCGAGCATCAGACACCGAAAGTCAGTTACATCTACAAAAAAGTGGATCTAACTTCCACGTCAGATAAAATAGATATATTCTATTTATAGATTCTTGATTTGTTTTAAAAACCATTAATTAATGGAAAAGAAACATTATTATAATTGTTTTAATCAATCTAACTGATTAAGAACATGTAGACTAGGAGATCAAGGTCAAGTTGTAAACCTATGATCATAGAGTTAAAGTTGTAATACATGAAACTACATTAGGTCAATCTATCTTATAAATAGATGTTGTAATCATTCATTATAATGGATGAGAGGATGAATGTAGCCAATGAGCACATCTATGGATCAGACTAAGAGTTTCAAGAAGCAGAACAACAAAAGATGAAATTGGTTATCAAGAACCAAGAACAGAGGCTACTGAGCAACAGAGGTATTAATCAATCACCTTAGATGATACATTTATACATGTGAATTATAATGGATCTGTAATCAGAAATTTTTAGATTGCATACACTCAGGTCAATGAGTATTTTTGTCTGCATTCTAACAAGTGTAGCAAATAGAAGAAATCCTTTCAAGGAAGGTGGATTTAACAATCCTATTGTAAATCTCTTAACCGAGTGCACACTAAATAGTTTTGCTAAAGAGATTAATAGAGTAGACCTTAACAAATCTCCACATAATACTCCTAATAGGGTAGATCATCAGAAGTGATCAAATTGTAAGTCTTAATCGGCCCCTTCCAATCTACAGATAGTGAATTTTTTGTGGTTGCCATCCCCACCACAATTTTTACCTTCTAACAGGGGTTTTCTGTGTTACCATATCTTTTGTTTTGAGTCAATTACATTCATGAATGTTTCTATGAATGTTTACATGTTTGATTAAGTTAAATAATTGATATATCTTACACAAAGATAGTATAGAATAGATGGTTGGTTATGCAATTGATTACACAATGGATAAAGGTTAAAAGAGATAAAAGTTTTAGAGGTACTGATTCACCTCTCCCCTCTCAGTACACACTTCCCATTATTTCCAACAATTGGTATCAGATCTAGAACTCTTATTTGGAAAGCTTAAAGACTTAAGATAAAATATCATACAATTGGATAAGTACAAACTTGACAAAAGTATTGAGAATCAGAAGCTAGAAATTCAGATCTTCTATGAGCAGTAAAGAAGCCAGAATCAAGATGAGACAACTATTAGATGAGAGAAAGATTATGGCATCTCATTGTAATGAAACGGATTACCATGAAGAAGAGATACCAGATCTTTTGAGTCTTTAGGATCTACTACAAGCAAAGCCTCAGATACATCAAAGGAAAGCATCAAAAACTTAAATGAAATCAATCAACATCTGGCTGGACAAGTGAAATCTCTGCAAATCGGTCAAGAGACACAGATTGTAAGAATGATTGATGTCATGAACAATGATAGACAAGATGAGTAAGAGAGAACACTGGTTATTGATGACAGAAGGAAGATTACTGAAAAGCTACAATAAAAAGAGTCAGAAATACAAAGACTTACAGAACATCACCACGAAATTACAAATCAGATTATTCTTATGAGTCAAGAGGAAAACAAAATGAATGTTGAACTCATTGAAAGAATAGAATCTATCAGTGACCTGAGGGAAGAAAATGAAAAGCTGAAACAAGAAGTAAGAATTCAGCAGCAACATAATGAGATAATAAAAAGAGTTGAAGAAAGCAATAAAAGAATGGATGATTTTCTTGATGGACAAACGAGAGCTAACAAAAACACTGGACTAGGCTATACCGAGAATGAATAATCACCCATCCGAGCTAATCCAAAGAATGTCTATGAAAATCCAAGACCAAGAAAGCTGAAATGAAATCATCGTGGAAAGCAAGGCCACACATCAAATGTATGCAGAAGCAAAATGAAAGGTATTCCTAAATCTACACCTTCATTCATAGGAATTTGTTATAAATGTAACAAGAAAGGACATAAAGCATATGAATGTAAATCTAAGATAAAACAACCAAAGAAGGAAACCTACATGGAAAAATATTATCCTACTTGGAAAATGCATGGGCATATAACTCTTGAATGCTGGAAGAAGAAAAAACAAGCATGGAAGCCTAAAGGTCAAGAATCTGCCTATCAACCAAAAAGAGTCAGAAACCAGTATGTATGGGATTAAAACACTTGGGTAAATGGTACAGCATGTGGAAGATTTGGTCACATTGCTACAAACAGGATGAGAAAATGGACAAGAAAGCCTAGAGGTTGGACTAACCCTGGAATGTCATGTCTACACTTTCATAAAGTTGGTCATCTCAAGAAATAGTGCAGAGATCAAATGACAGAGACTAGCACCTTTGCAAATGGAAATACCATTCAAGACATCAGGAAGATGAGAAAAAAAATGTGGAGGAAAGCTACAAACATTTATGAAGCTAGACCGAGAAATGCAATTGGTGACACCCTATCCAATGGATCTGGTGACATAACCACCCCCACCTAAGAAGAACAAATAAGTATGGAAATGCATTATACCAATTCATATTTTGCATCAGTTCCATTATACATAGTTAATATACCAAATCATCATGATTTAGATGCACTATGGTATTACTTGTTATGATTTTGTGAAAACTATCTCGTCGGTCAATGCATACTAAAATGCATCGGTATACATACAAAGATAAATTGTCTACACTTACAGAGAATCGTTGGTTAACACATAAAAGCTAAAGTTGCTAGTGTAAACTGAGATCTGTCGGTAATCATATAAGTTGACAAAGTTGTCTTTGCCAAACACCAAAACTCGTTGGTAAAAGAAATAAGTTAAAAGACTGCCCAAAGAATCGCGTTGTCACTAAGAGGGAAGTTAGTGTTTCACCCAACGACTCCATCTTCACACACTGAGGAGTTATTGAGCATTTATGACTCAACTTAGGGAAAAGTCTATAAATAGACGATGAAAGGGTTTCATTCTTCACCAAGCGATTTGAGCAAAGAGAATAGAGCGAAATCCAGAGCACAAAGTGACAACATTGCAGAGAAACTCCAACTCAATTCAAAGCACTCCAAGAAGATCAATTATAGCTACAAAGGTTAAAGTAAGTACCAAGTATAAATTGAGAACTATGTTTATCATTTGCGGAAAGCCCTAAATTTCTAAAACAATGGTGACCACATCAAGAACCGCTAAGCTGAAGAGTATTAAGAAGAACAAGGTCAATCTTATAAAGAACTCTACCTATGAGGAACCACATTACAAGATATGCCCAGAAGTTTCCTCACAACCCAACAATGCTGGAGCATTCTCAAGAACACCAGCTAGGGTTTTTCTTGTCGAAGACATGTGAGCATACATACACTACAAGATTGTAGAGATTGGTGATCAGGAGGTTGAGAAAGCTTTCAATTAGCTATGCAAAGATGATGGCACTATCAAAGAAGAACACAAACACATTGAAGTGAAAGGGCTAACAAATTCCCTATGGTTCCTGAAATAATTTAAGACCGAATGGATTTGGTTAATACTAAGCAATATCCATGACTGAAAGCTATGGTTGGATGAGCCTAAACCGATAACAAGAGATGTTATACATGCAGTCACTGGTTATCCAATAACCAATAAGGTAAAGGCATTAAAGCACCCACCTAAAGCTGACATTGAGAAGAACACAGGAGCTAAATGTGATGGAAGAGGACTTAGGGTATTCCACCATTACTGATGATGAACTAAAATTTGGAGCATGTATCTTAGGATACAAGTTCTTTCAGGCTAGTAGGATGAACAACATAGCATCTAGAGAAGTGGATACAGCCTACAAGATTGTCAAGAAGAGAACTCAATTGGATCTATCAGAACTTCTACTCAAAAAGTTAGAAGAGAACTTAAAGACAATCTGAAATGCAAAGTCAAATTCATGTAAGTTTGGTTCACTTGTCATGTGCATATTCTTCTACTTCCAAGAATCTTTTCCATCAATAGGAAATGTGCAATGGGACACAACAAGACCAGTGACCATTCATATTAGTGAATTTATAAAATTACTAGGAGATAATTTTGAGTCAATGATGGATGAGTACTTTGTTGGATTCAAGAAAAGAATGCAGAAGAGAGTAAGGATCCCTGAACAATTGATTGAGAAATTCAAGACTGGTATATGTTTCATGGTAGACACTAACTTCACATACATCAAGCCAGCTGTACCGAGAACATCTTGGCTATCTCCACTTGACTATGAGTTGAACATAGATCAAACATCTAATGCAATTGATTCATTAATAAATGAGCCAATAGATAAATCAAAACCCAAGTTAGTCACTTATGAATAATCCAAATAAACAATCAAAATTGGCTTGGTTGTAAAGAAGATAGATAGGAAGAAAGAAAAGATGGTCAAGAACTTAAAGAAAAGGTTGTCGGTTACAGAAGAAGAAACTGAGGGACAGTCACCCATCGGTAAAGCTGATAAGGAGAGTGACTCTGATTCTACAGAGTTAGATACATCATTACCTCCACAAACTAAGAATCCTAGGACTACAGCTGCAATAGGAATAAGGAGTCAAAAACCAAAGGACATAATTCCTTCACCATTAAAGAAAGGTCAAGTAAGGACCTATAAGAGGAAACCACAAACACAGAAAATAGGGCCAACTAAAAGAAGAAAGTTCATCAGAACTAAGGAAGACATTGAGGACACCGACAAGATGAAGTTGTTCAAAAGGAAAAGGATAAGATTCCTGAAACTATTGATCAAGTATGTGCCTCAATTATCAAATCAGGAACAGTCAATGATAGAAAGATTAAGAAATGGCTTACGTTGGATCCCTTGGATAAAAATAAGATTGAGGAGGCAATCATAAAAATTATGTGCATATTCAAATACCTTCCAATACAGTTGGTAGATAAAATGCCAAAAGAACTTCAAGATAGGTTATCGGCAAGATGGACATTTTCCTTGCACTCTGAGAAAGAAATTAGGGAAAGATCCCTAGTATCTGTCATGCCTCCCGAGTAAAAAATGGAGGAGATCAAAGAAATGATGAAAATTCACTCCAAATGGTTCTCACCAAAGTTGAGAACCTACCAAGTGCTTCAAGGACATCTACTGGACCTAGATAGAAAGAGTGAAGTCAAATGGAGAAAGATACTTGATATTCCTAAAAAGGATACAAGTCCCGAGCCCCAAATTTCTCCTACCAAAACTCAACAAACCAAGAATGATCAGGCTACACAAAGCACCAAACCAATTACTATCACTAATGTAGAATTGGATAAAGAGGAATTGGACACAATAGGAAAAAAGAATATGGATGTTGCAGATGAGACATGGCCAGACAATACTGTGGACAATACTATTATTGACATCACCGATGATCTAGCAAATGAGGTAAATAAAGATGAAGATTTCAATATTTTCAAGAACCAAACCAAAAAACATGACACTACAATTGATGTTACATAGGTACATATACCAGGCCAAATGTCATTATTGATTCAAGCAATCAATATTATCTCACAGAAGGAGAAGACCCCCGATCCTGATGCAAGTATACCCAAGGACAAGGGTAATGATGACAAAAAAGATACATCAGAAGAAAAGAAGGACACAACTGATGAATAGAATGTCATCGATGGGGAATAGAAAGATGGAGATACTATCGAGAAAGATGCATAGGTAAAAGATGCAGATGAAGTGCAAAAAGAGAAAGATGAGAAAGAAAAGATAGTTGATACCATGCCGAAGGACACAAAAGTGGAAGCTACAGATACACCAAAGGTTGATAAGGGGATTGTTGGAATTATATTGAGATGATGTACTGAGAGGGGAGGGGTGAATCAGTACCTCTAAAACTTTTCTTGGTTAGCCCATTAACCCTTAATCATCAGTTTGTAAATTATCTTATCTAACTGTTCATCTTTCTTTATGCATATGCAATCATATCATAAATTCTTTAGTATGTAACCATAATAGAAACATTCATGAAAATAGATAACACATGACACAAGATATGATATCGCAGAAAACTCCTGTTAGGAAGTAAAAACTGTAGTGGGGATTGTTACCCACAAGAATTCACTATCTACAGATAATAAGGGCCTGGTTAAGGCTTACATTTGGTCACTTCTGATGACCTACACTGTTAGGAGTATTACAGTGGAGACCTGTTAAGATCTAATTTGTTTGAAGCTTTAGCAACACTATTAAGTGTGCACTCTGTTAAGAGATTTGGAAAGAACGGTTGAGTCCACCTTCTACAAAAGGATTTTAGATGTGATGCACTTGTTAGAATGCAACTACATAAGTCTTTGATCTGATGATAAATTCAATCTTTAATTTTTGATAACAGATCCTATAAAGCTTCATACATATTAGTAATCATCCTTCCATGATTGAATAATACCTTTATCTGCTTATCAGTAGCCTCTGTGTGTTCTTGATAACTGATGTATTCTATTTCTGACCTTTGCATGAATTCTAATTTTTGCTCCTTAGATGCTCTTGGCAGCTATCAAAAACTATGAGTTTATGTACTCACAATTGAGTTTGAACATCTATTTATACTAAATTAGACTTAGTTCTTGATTAATGCATCGCAAGTTAACTCTAGATCCAAGGTTTACAACTTGACCTTGATCTTTAGTTAGATATGTTTTAGATCCATTATGATGCATTAAAACATTTACATAAAGCTTGCTTGACCCTCAAGTTATGATTTAAAACAAATAAAAACCCTATAAATAGAATTACATTGCTTTATCCATTGTTTAAAAATCAGATCCACAATTTGCGGGTTCTTTAACTGACTGTCAGTTCTGACGGTCGGTTTTCTTGGTTGCCAGTGTTCCTTTCTTGAACTTGTCATCAGGTATGCCTTTTCTGTTCCTGTCAGGTTAGCTCTCAAAATTGTGTCGCCGTTGATGCTTGTGGTCACCGATGATGCTTGTGGATTCTATACTTAGCATTTTTCTTGTGACCTTTGTATTTTGTCAGGTATGCTTTTTGTTTTCCGGTAATGCTTGTAATATATCGGTGATGTTTGTAGTATGGCGATAATGCTTTAGTCTGCTGGTGATCTCTGTCAATGTTTTTCACTAAGTGTACTAATGGAAAAATAATGTCATTAGGGACGTCCTCAGAAAACTGACATGCAAACACCAAGCAATAAGAGAAAGGTACAACTCCACAAAATCCATCAAGTAGCACATCAGACCAAGCAAAGAAGCTGGTTATGGTTTTGCATACAGGTGGAACACAGAAGAAGAAGAAGAAGAAGAAGAAGAAGAAGAAGAAGAAGAAGAAGAAGAAGAAGAACAAGTTGGAAGTCACACTAGATGAAATCATTGAAATATCAAAGTGTGACCCAACTACATTAGACTTTGAATCTCTCCAAGAGTATGGATAAATCTTCCAAAGGAAAGATTTGCAAGAGAAGCTTAAGAAGCAGAACCGAGATTCATTGGTATTAGAGAACACAAGGGACATATTGAGTCAGATTGTTCTCGACATAAATGTTGATCACAATGCCCCCAGTCTAGATCAACTTTCCATCCTCACCGAAGCCATCACAACATAGAGTGTAGATGCAGAAAAGGCAATTGAGGAATGAGAAAAACAGAAATTTCAATACAAATTGACAGAAAAGATCAGCCAAGAAGTGGCAGAGAATAGGGTAAATCTTTCAGAGTTATTAGATGAAATAGATCCAATCATTACTAAAGTTGTTTCCTTAATACAAAAGCTATGCACTTTAGAAAAGTTTACTGAGGATAAAAATGATAAGATAGCAAAGATCGAATCCGATCTAACTGCAAGTGCACAAAGTCTAACCACAGATGGAAATACAATCAAATTGCATTATGAGAAGATCATTGAGATCAAATGGTTAAGACAGGAACTTTGGGAAGCAGAGTCACAATTCAGAGAGGAGGTTATTGAGATCAATTCTCTACTCTTATCGAACCTCACACTTTTGCAGACACACCTAAGTTCATCAAGAAAACTTATTACCACCCCTATGATGTATGTAGCAGACAGCATTGTTTCCCCACTTTTGGTCCATGTAGCTTTAAACAAAAGTGGATGTTTATTGTGTAGTACTAGTCTTGAAAACTTCATGTAAGTCCAAAGTCTAAGTCTAGCTATCCCCTTAGGCTAGGAGGCCTTTATCAGATCTCCCAAAATTAACTCCTCTCTTGTAAGCCAGAGGGAATCTGTATCTGAGATCATGTTTTCATTGGGTAGGTTAAGTTCCCAATACGGTAAAGGCCACGGTTTGAAGAATTCTAACATCAGTCTTATATGCAGTTGAAGTATTTAGCTGTAACTCTTCATTTTGTAGCATTGGTGGGAAATTGGTTTCGAGCTTCACCATGGCAGAAAATCACCTGCAGAGTGTGTTTTCCACAATTAATAGACCTAAGAGTATCAGAGGTCCATGAAGGTTGAAAATGAGAAATTTGGGAATAAGAGAGCTTTGGGCACTCAGATCGAACCTATTTCAAGAAAAGAGAATGATTGAGTGAAGAAAAATCTAAGGTGTAAGCTTATAGGCGGAAAAGTGAAAAATGGCTTCTCCACTACTTCAACAAGCGAGTTTTGACCTGTGGAGTGCATTTTCTGCCAAACCTTTAAAATGAAGGAATTTTGTGGAAGAATCTCTCTCATAAGGAATCCAAGATATAAAGAAGGCTGATGAAATCAACACATGTCATCTTGGTATCCCCACAGGCCAAATTTCTCCTTCGGTAGATTTTCGAACAGAGAGTACTCCAAAAGCATTTCTCCGCCCAAAGGAGAAGTGGAAAAGTAATTTTCCACTACCTTGGGAAAACTACCATTATAGTTACTAAAGTGAAAAGATGTTTCTCAACGGCCCATAAGAGCAAAGTAATTAATCCAAATAAATCCATTTTATTTCATAACGGACTTTTTCCATTAATGCTGGGGTCTTTTCATTTGTGTGACGTGGGAAGTCAGTTGTTAAATGGTAATAATTCAAAATTTATAAAATTAGTTGAAGGTTGCAAACAGGAGCCACCATTTGTTCGCCAAATTGTTTGAATTTGAAGCCCCTAATATTAGTTATTCTTTGCCCCTGCATTCTTAAGAGAGTTTCCTAATCCCCGAGTCAAATCATTCAAAGCATGGCTTCTAGATTCATGGGATTCGATGGAATGAATGATGTCACCTCAGACTGGTATAAGATCTTAGATACATCTTTGAAGTTCTTCGATATGCAGAACTTCCAAAACAAATTGAAGGCAGATCAAATGTATCCTATTACTGAGAAGCTTAAGGAGAGTGGGTTGGTTGAAGCTGTCAGGTTTCCTATAGCAGTTCAAGCTCCTGAGCTAGTTCGAGAATCTATAGCTCGATACAATCTAGACACCAAGAACTTCTGCTTGATGACATGGTGCTTCTCTCTATTGATAGAGAGTCCGTTCAAAACTCACTTTGCATCCCAGAGCAAGATGATTATTCTGAAATGACATACAGTCGGGCGGTGACTGAATATATAGCCAAGAAGTCAGTTTGGAAGAAGGAGATAATGAAGGCATGGTTTCAAGAGCCTAGAAGCGCCAAAGGGAAGTTTCCAAAAACACTATATGGCACTAATCTAAAGCCAGAGATCATAGACATCCTGGTGCTACTCCATAGGATCAGAATGAGTGAGGTGCTCAATTTCATTGACTATCATTTCTTCCTAGTTCAGGTAATCTGTTCCCAACATCATTTCATTTATTGGGCCCTTATGGTAAGTGAGAACCTCTCAGATGCCCTATATAGAGCTAAGCGCCAGAATGAATTTTACATGTCTTCAGTCCTTTTATATATTTTGGCTACCATCCAAATTTGGCTAGGGCTTCCTAGATTAGAGGAATTTCCTGATGATGTTAAGAGTTACGAATTTTTTCCCTCTTTGCAACTACATAAAAGCTATGTTGATTATCTCAAAGTTAATGATGCACTTACAATGAGACTGTGTAGGGAACTACAAGGTTGTCCAGACAGGAGATTTTCTCCTAAAGTCATGGCTTTTATTATCCAATTTAGATGCTATTTTATTCAATTTGGAGATTTCTCATACCTTCGTCTTGCAGGTTTTGATGACTTCCGTTTGAACCTGCCCAGGTATCCTACCTATATGATCATCCTGATCGAGGTGATGAGGCAAGCACTCCAAGTGAATTTAATCTATGTTGATGCTAGGAAGAAGGGCTATGACTTCCCCATGACTATCAAAGCTTATAGTTTTGTGTCCTGGTCGAAGGTGAATAATGTTCTAAAGACATTCTCGAAGAGGTTTTCTTTGGAAACCTATGATGTCCTGAGGCCACAGTATGATCTAGTGAATTATGCAAGAGATGTCTTGCAAATGAGTCATGCTATTCATCATGTCGATGATATTTAAGACTACTAGGCCAATTGTAAATATGATTTGGAGAGTAGGGAGAGGTTCTACGCCCAGTTAACTATTGAATAAATCAAAAGGTTCAAAGTTAACATAGCAGTGGAGGGGTTAGAAGATGATGGTAATCAAATGTATGACAATACATACCTGGAGAAGATAAATCTTACCCCCATCAGTTCTGAGCCTATGCTAGATCAAGCCATCAGCGACTTGCAGACTTGAATGAGTGGAATTTACAAGAGGATAGAGAAGTGGGTTGAATGGACGGCAGGGAGAAGAAAGAGGTCAAAAAGGAAGCCTCCTACTACAAGAACCCCAGAAAAGGGTACTTCCAACATTGCAACAAATTCTTCAGTGATACTCCCAACTATGACCAAAAGTTCATCCCAGCCAGCCGAGGGAGGCGATGAACCTCCTAAAAAAGAAGTTCAACCAAAGAAGACTTGTGGAGAAGGCCTACTTCCATATATTGGGTCAACAAAGGAACCCACCAAAGGTGCGAAACCTGAGCAGTTAGCTAAAGCAGTCGCTAAAGATGCCCAAGTTGGTACTTCAACCCAAGAATCTCTAAGGCGAGGGCCCCCTTTCATAGTAGAAGTGGGTGAAGATTCTCCCTCAACCAAAGAATTAGAAGAGGCCAGGAAAAACCAGAAGGTTGCTTTAGTCGCCAAATTGGTGTCCTCTTCTCCTACCTTGATAAATCCATTTGCTTCAAGACCAAAGTCTACTCCTCCAGTCATTAGGAAGCTATTTATACACGAGTTAATCTCTGCCACCAAGGTCACCAGCACCGATTCATGGATAGAGAATAATCTAGAGAGCAAAATAAAGAGGGTAGAAGAAGGAACCCCCAGCAAGGACACTTTAGCTTGAGCCTTGCAACTCGATACTGCTGCAGAGAAAGAAAATAAAGTAAAGACGTTGTCCACATTGGGCTGAGACCTAGAAACTAGGCACTTCACTATGGACGTAGTGAAACCCACAAAGGAGGGAAGGTTTGAAGATTTAACTCCTTCATACTTTGAACTAGACTCATTTGACATGGGTTTAGCTCGACATGATACCAAGGTGGATTGGTGGAAATCCACTAATATAGTGATTGAAGAAGAACTGGAAGAACTTAAAATGGCTAAGGTACAACTTAAGGCTGAAGTTAGTGAACTGACTAATTTCATCCAACAATTGGTCACTCCAGTTGCTACTATTCCCAATACTCAGACCACATTCAATCCCAATGCCGTAGAGAATCAGGCTATATTAGCCAAGTTGCAAGAGGATAGGTACTTTGTACAGATCGACAAGGGATGGGTTGAGAGACTCAAATCTGAGGGATTGGTAGTTGTCGAGCAACTAGGTAATGCTCTCTTAAGACTGGAGATGGAAAGGAACAACATTGAGAAGAATCTGGAGACTCTCGCATCTGAGAGAGTGAAGTGTCAGGAGTGCATAGTGACACTCCATTTGGCAATAAAAATGAAAAACAAAGAGGCATTGAAAGCCAAGATTCTTCAAAAAGGAGATGAACCTCTAATCAAGTGGCTTCAAATCCTAGAGTTAAAAATCGAGATGATCATTCAGGCTGAGACAGGGTTGCAGCAAGTAGATGTTAAGATCAGGGAAGAACAGAACAAAGACTTTAAGATTCATCAAGATCTGCACACAATTCACAGATGAGTGGACAAGGTAAAGAAATGATAGGATTGGCCAATATGTAGAAATCATTTTCTAATTATGTGCATAAGTTGTCAGAGCAGTCTTCCACCCACTTGGACAAAGTACCAGAGCTCAAGCAATTGAGTGGATGTATTTACAAATCCATGGAAGAATTGAAGGATTGGATAGATGCAATTAAGAGCCTAGCCAAGGAGCATTCCAGGTGGCTCATCCAATATACCAATGTCCATGTCAACAGGCATGAAGAGCTCATCAAAATCATTATAGTTGTCACCGCCTATAGGGCTAAATTAGGCAAAGGGAATGAAACTGAAGATTAAATAGATTCTCCCTTTGTATCAAATTTTGATGATATTGTAATGGATAAACCTTTGTTTATCATCTCTGCTTAAAATAAGTTGAACCATTTTGGTTACTCTTTTTGTAATGGTCAAGACTCAAATTCTATATGTACTATACCAAAAGTTAAGACAAGGGTCGGCTAAATTTTGGTGTAAAAGATAGCATTTTTCCGAGTCAAATTTGTATGTTTGAATACCATTGCTTTAACTATTCCATTACATTGCATTTATCTTTCTATTAAATTCAAATGTTTCTTTGAGGTTAGATTTGCAATCTGTATTTAAACCTGAATTCTGTGTTATGATTTGATACAGTTAATCAAGGAGAAAATCCGTTGTCATCCTAAGTTTGGGAAAAATTTATGTGATATAGATCGATTCACTATCATTTCATCATTAATCTTTAGTCTTGCATCTGGGTTTTCAGTAGCTATTCATGCATTACCGATATTGGGGGTTAATCTGATTGATGAAATATTAGAATCAACTAGATTTAGAGTTGAATTCATCCTACCTGAGCTATTTCCTATCTAGGTTTAGCTTGGTTTACCTCTTCTGTTCTCGGGTCAAGAACATACCCCTATTAGATTATGTTAAGAATGAAAAAGAAATATGTAAAAATGAACAATACCAGGAAAGAATCTAAGCAAGTGAATGCATAAAAGAAATATTACCAAAACAAGGAGAGAGAAAGCTCCAAGATTCAACACAAGAAGGCAAGATATTTGAAAGGGGAAAGCAAAGAAAACCCCTTGTGACATTATGAATGAGGCATGAAAAGCCTAAGAAGAGGAGAGAGAGAGAGCGAATTTCTCATACAATAATTGAGAAGAGGAAGAAACCTCATTCATCAAGGAGAGAAGAAGAGACATCTCTTTAATAGAGATGTGAGAAAGGAGTTTCATGGTAACTCCCATATCTATGTATGCCACATTTCATAAAGTGTGTGCCACTTGTGTTATTTCCTCTTAAGGAGGAA